>CAWUFW010012860.1:0-514202 GCA_963921515.1 Calotriton arnoldi | reverse complement strand
GTCATCACATTAAGGAAGCTGAGATCAAAGAGGCGATAAACTCTCTTCCAAATAATAAGGCGCCCGGGGTGGATGGCCTCCCGGGGAATTCTATAAAGAATTTCGAGATTTACTGACCCCACACCTAGCCAAGATGTATGAAGAGGCATACGAGGATGGAATGCTTCCGACCTCGCTGAGGGGAGCGCTACTAATCACTCTCCCCAAACCAGGCAAGGACCCACTCAAGTGCGAATCCTACCGCCCACTGTCTTTAATAAATATAGACGCAAAAATCTTAGCCAGAATTATTGCGACAAGGATACAACCTCTGTTGCAGAAACTCATATTGCCGGATCAGGCCGGTTTCATTCCGACTAGATCCACTACGCAAAACCTTAGGACCATTTTCGCAATGTTCCATCAACTAAATCCAGAACTGCCAGCAGCCGCAGCCTTATTAGACGCAGCGAAGGCTTTTTATTCAGTGGAGTGGGTATTAATGTTTACGGTACTGTGTAGGATGGGATTTCCGGAACCCTTTCTGCGCTGGATTGCGCTTTTGTATGCCGAACCCAGCACGCGCATTAGAATAAATGGGAATACATCTGACCCAATCCACATAAGCCGCGGAACCAGACAGGGATGTCCGCTCTCACCGCTCCTTTTTACCATAGCACTAGAACCATTAGCGTGTAAAATTCGTCAAAAACACCCTGAATCCGCTCTCCAATTCCAGCTTCGTCCAGTCGGCATATCATTATATGCTGATGATATGGTCCTCTATGTTCGGCACCCGGATACTAACTTAAATCCACTCATTAGAGAATACATTCAGTTTGAAAGATATTCGGGACTCAGCATCAACTGGGACAAATCGGTGGTCATACCACTCACACTAGCTACAACACAGCCCCAACTTGGAATTCCCATTACAATGGCAGACCGAACCGGTAAAATACCTTGGTGTATGGATACACATGAATCCAGAAACGGTGGTTTGGGAGAACTATGGCAGAGCACTAACAAAACTAGATGAACAGATAGATCGGTGGATCAAATTGCCTCTGTCCCTGGCTGATAGGATTGCCATACAAAAGATGGTGGTACTGCCACGATTTCTATACTTATTTATGAATATTCCGATCTGGCTCACACAAGCGATGTTTTCCAAATTGCGCACAGCTATGCAGCGCCTAACTTGGGCCGGGAAGCAGGCGAGAGTTGGCTGGAAAGTTCTAACCAAGCCATATCATCAGGGGGCTTTGGAGCACCGGACCTCCAATTATATTTTTATTGCGCTCAGGCCCAACATGCCCATTACTGGACACAACCACATGCACACATACCGCACATAGCTGTGGAACATGAGAGCGCGCAACTGTCTCCACTGATTACATACATATCCGATCCGAAGCGACCCAGAGGGACAGAAATACACTCTGTAACTTGCACATCAAGAGCATGGTATACGTTAGCACAGCGCGCACAGAAACTTCCGATATACGCTCCGGCGCTGCCCATAGCTCACCATGCACGAATAACAGTCACGCAAGAGAAAAACATGCTAACTTTACTGGGGACAATGGGTCTACGTACCATGAGTGATATTTTCCCACATAACCGATTCATTCCGCAAGACGACCCGTCCCTCAGCGTACATCGCACACCACTGAAGATCTTTGCGTATCTGCGGCTGCGTGTGGCAGTCAGGGAACTATACCCATCGTTCCCGGACGAACCCCCACAACTTAACACACTACAAATCCTGCTAACAGCACCCACACGCAAAACGATTAGTAACACGCTTGTACAACGCCTCACAGGGGGAACTGAGTCAGGTTCAGAACAAATCGCTTCAGAGATGGGAGGAGACAGCAGGAATTCATATAGATAAGAAAGACTGGGATTTTAGTTGCACACAAATGCAGCTGCTAACATCAAATTGCAATTTGCGTATTATTCATTTTAAGTTCCTACATCAAATATACTACACCCCAGTAAAATTACATAAATACGGACTTAGACCAGACAATAGGTGTCATAGATGCGGGCGCCAAACGCAGACTTTCTCCATATGGCATGGGCATGTCATCAACTCACATTATACTGGCAGGAAATTACTAGCACCCTTACAGCCATGCTATCTGAGCAAATACCAAATGCTCCACTGGTCTGTCTGTTGGGACTCTACAAGATTCGGCCGGCTAGAAGACGTAAGCTGCTGGCTGTGGCGTTGCTATTGGCTAAACGGCGGGTTGCGATGCGATGGGGTAGCAAGCGACCACCACGATACAAAGACTGGTTAACTGATATGAGCTTTTGTAAAGAGACACTGGAAACGTATGCAGAAGAAATACCTCAGGCCTCAAGACCTAGGGACTTCTGGGACCCTTTTGTACAATACCTTAGGTCCTCACAATATACGGACTAAATTCATGCCGTAGGGCACAGATAACGCTCGAGAAGCGCAGGGGTGGTTTTTGCGAGAGGGATGTGAATGGCAAGAAATATGTAATGGCGGCAGGCAAGAGAACCTGCGGGGGGATGAACGCTCTACAAATACTGTACTGTATACCCTGTGTGCGGACATGTATGCAAGGCCTCTGGGATATGAAAATGTATAAACCAAATGACGTCAAGCTGTGTAACCTTGATTTGTTTTTCTCCATTTGCTGACCAGAATAAATACAATTAAAAAAAAATGTTCATTCAAATTATAATCTTTGTCAATGTAAATGGCCAGACTCTGAGCATGAGCCACCAGAACAGGAGGTGTTCCTAGCCTCTCAGGGCATTATTCTGGGGACCTGGCTGAATGGGGTCAAAGACCACCGCCTTCGTCTTTCCACCATTCAATAAAATGGAGTTTGCATCTATCCAATTGGCGCCTTCGTTCCAGCAGTTTCTTAAGTTGGATACTGCCTTTACTCTATACAATCTATTCAACAATTAACTGTCCACCAGTGTATGTATAAAAAGAAATGCTTAAAGTCTAAATCAGTTTTGCCAGAGGGATCACGTAAAGATTGGGGCTCAACACCGAGCCCTGTGAAACCCCCATGGTGATGGATTTGCAGACCGCACTACGTGGGAACAACCCTAAAGAAAAATGAAAGGAGGTAAACCAAGCCAACATACTACCCGCAATACTCATTTCTTTAAACCACATGAGCTGGATGGAGTGTGGGATGGTGTCAAATGCTGTTGATAGATTTAACAAAATCAGAGCGCACATATCACACAGAACTCTGACCTGCATGACCTCTTCAGTTGCTTTAGCCAAAATGGTTTCTGTACTAAATCTTTTTGTAATAGCTGGTTAGAGTGCAAAAAGATTGTAAGTTGTTTATATACTAACGTTTCCGTTAATTTGGCATACATGGGAACCAAAGAGATCGGTCGGTAGTTTGAAAGAACACTTGGATCGAGCGCGGGTTTTTTTGTTGTTTTTTTTTTTCTTGGTCTTTTTAATGATGGGGTGATCATGGTCGTCTAATTCAGGGGTACACAACCTGAACTTAAGGAGGAGTTACAAAGAACTGTGAGTGAAGGGATCAAAACATCCTTCACTTTTTCCAATTGCTGAATTGGTCCGACATCTACTGGTAAAGAGGTGGCCATTGCAAGATCAAAGGAAATCATTGATCTCTATCTAGGGAAGGGCCTAATTTCTCACAGCTTTCAGGATGAGTTGATTGACTTACTAAGGTGAGAATTTTGGTGTGAAAAAATATGAGGGGTTATCACAATATTCTCATGTAGCACTAATAGAATTGCCTTCCACTGTCTGGCGGGCTAAACATTTGCAGCTCTAAAGACCTCTGGTGGGAATCCTGGAATTGAGCATTTTCTTTTGGGTAAATTCTACTTTGAGGCTCTTTACAGCACTATAGTACTTTTGGAGGGAGCCTTGTACAGAGCTGTATCTGCCAGGCAGTAGTTCTTCCTCCATTTCCTTTCTAATTTTTTGAATGCTTGTTTCATGACTTTAAGTTCAGCATTGTACCATGGCTCAGAATGGGATAATCTTTTAAGAATTAAACTTTTGCATGAGACCAACATCTATAATGAGTTGGATACCCACCAATCCATTGCCTCGGTGTTAGCTGCTGGATCGCAAAGCTTTAACACAGGCCATATTGTTTCAAGATGGCCTCTCAGGTGGTAGAAAAAACAAGTTACTTACCTGTACACGGTGGTTCTCCAGGATCGATATCTTTCATAGATTAACATGCTTGAATCCTCCCCATCGTAACAGTGGAAGTTCCACTGTAATAATCACAAGTAGTGCATAGAGAAGCATTAAACGCAATACTAAAAATCAAGTGACATTGTAAACCAATTCACATTGTTTTGTTAGAACCAGAACTCGGCCAATCAGACCGCAGCTCCCTGAGCACTCTTCCCCTGCAGGGCTACCAGACCTCAGATTTCAAGCTTGTGTAGTAAAGTTATGAGAGATAGAGCTCTAGAGGTGGTGAAGTGTCCAGGGGAGGAGGGAGGGTAGCATGTAAATATATGAAAGATAATACTGGAGAACCACAGTGTACAGGTAATTAACTTGTTTTTTTCCAGTATTGAATCTTTTATAGATTCACATGTTTAAATCCGAGTAGCCAGCAGTAATTAACAAGGAAAGAGGAGGTGGGCAAAGTGAACCACTCCCAACTATACCATATTCATCAACACAGATAGTAAAACATTATTGTAACAAACATTGTGTGAAGCCCAGATTTTCAATTTCATAAACTATAAATATAGCATCAGGGGCAGGTCCTCCACCAAGGCGGAGGAGCATCGCCCCACTGGCTTCAAAGCAGTGCAGAGGAAAAATAAAATGATTATGTCGGGCGTTATTTTATTTTTCCTGTTCCTAGCTGCGGGGAGGGCGGGGCTGGGCAGAGAAGGGGCCAGGGGACGGAGAGGTGAGCACACTTTTTAGTGGGCATGACTGTTTGGCCAGCCAAACAGTCCTTCGCACTTTACATCTTCCCCACCAGGCTGCATTACACAGCCTGGTCGGGAACATGCCCAGGCTTCCTGTCCCCGTCTAAGTGCCAAACCACGGCACTCAGACCAATCACAATGCTGAATTGCAGCGTTGTGATTGGCGAGGAACCCGGGTGTTTCCTGTTGCGACGGAATAGAGGCGGCAGAGAGGCAGTGGCTGGCGACGTGAGGAGGAGGTAAGTCTTCTTTTTTTCTTTTCTACCCACCCCTCTGCCCCCCACCAATGTTGCCTACCGGCCGCCACTGCATATTATGATAACTTGTCATCCGTAAAATGTTGAAATTTTACCTCATTGAAAGAGATGACGCAGAACTGCTTATCCCACTCCTGTGTCAGCTTTTGAAGCCAAGTCCAAACAGTATTGCTTGGTAAATGTATATACATTAGACCAATCGTCTGCTCAACAAATGTCCGGTAAAAATACTCCAGTGAACAATGCTGTAGAAGTAGCAACACTTGTAGTAGAGTGTGCTTTGACGTTGTCAATCAATGGCCTGCCCGTCTTGCTGTGACAGTAGAAAATGGCAGCTGAAACCAAGTACGCTATACTACCCCTTGAAATAGTATACCCATTCCTAGGAGGGGTAAAAGCTAAGAACAGTTGTTCCGACTTTCTGAAAGTTTTTTTCTTTGCATATAGAATTTTAGACATTTTCCGACATCCAAAGTATGCAAATCTTTCTCCGCCATGGTGGATGGGTCTCATTCAAATGAAAAGAGGTTGGAAAATTTGGAATAAATCGAGGATTGGTCCTCAATATCATTGATTGTAAAGGCTTTTACTTATTCTTCTGGGATGAAGTAAGAGAGTAAAAATGCCATTTTTCATGACAGATATTTCAATTCTGCTTTATGAATACATTCGAACAGGCTTTCCATCAATTGAGATAAAGCTGTGTTCAACTGCCTTGTGATCGCTGGTTTCTTAATTGGAGGAAAGACGCTTAAGGACCGGTCATGAACTCCTTGATCAAGCAGATAAACCAAACTGAATCAATATTTCTCCCTCTACGGAACTTGAAATTGCTGTCAAATAGACCTTAATGGAATTATGTGCCAAGCTGGATTGTGCTAGATGTAGTAAATAAGGTAGAATTTGCTCTGGAGTAGAATGAAAAGGGTGGAGGTTCTTACGTGAACACCAACGACAAAATCTAGTCCATTTTGCCTTATAACATTTGTTTGTAGAGCGTGCTCTAGCTTGTTCTAGAATATAGTTACATTCTTTAGCAATATTCAGAGAGGCAAATTCATTGTCGACTGGAGCCATGCTTATAAATTGAGAGACCTTACCATTGGCTGAACCACGTCTCTCTTGTTCACTGTTAAGAGAGATAATGTCGGTTTAAATGGAATGTGTGGCCATTCTGATAGGAGAAGCTCTGTGAACCAATATGGTCTTTGCCATGCTGGATCTATTCGTATCAGACAACGCGGTTCCAGTTTCATTTTGCGCAGCACTCTGGGAACCAGAGGATACAGAGGGAAATCGTAGGCGAAAATTCCTAGCCAAGCGATTTGGAATGCGTCCTACCATGAGTTTTTCTGTGGAAACCTGCTTGCTAACAATCAACATTACTTGTTGTCAGCTGTGGCAAACAGATCCAGATTCGGGGTACCCCATTTGCTGAAGTACCCCAATTGTGACTAGTTTAATTCCCATTCTTTGCGGTCGACCGCATACAGGCAAATGGAGGTATCCGCGACCCACTATGGAAAACATTAGATATGAGAGTGCCCATTAAGGACATGGACTATTCCCGAGAGTGAGAAAAGATTGGGGACTGTGTTAGACACTACGGGTGCCCATATAAGGTGCATCGTATGTTTCTGAGACACCAGCACTGCGCGAGCCCACAGTTTTATTACAACACCAATGGCAACTAGGAGTGAATTATTGTGTGATTCTATCCCATCATCAAGCTGCTATTCATAAGTGGATAGTCAGCGGACGCTGCCTGTGAGTGGCGCCTCATTGAGCATTATTTAGCCCTGAAGCCTTTCATAGCTACGTACAAGATATATCACTGGGTTCTAAATATGTGGCTTCCTGAAGAAGGCAGTAAGCCAAAACGCGCATAGAGTGAAATATAAAGAAATAGTCCATTCAATAGCCACTGAAAGGGAAATGTCCGATTGAAAAACTACTATAATATACCTTAAAAGAAAGTTACAGAGACAACCTTTTTCTGCATATATATATATATATATATATATCACATTGCATTTATTTATTGGGATTGATTGAATATCATTGTAATCAATTTTCATAGGAAACTGTATTGATGTGTGTTGTGGATGTATGCGAGATTAAGACAGATTGAATGAATGGAATAGTAAGACGTGTATTGTTGTGATGTATTTTAGGTTTAGTAAGTTATTTACATATTCTAAAAGTATATATCTATATATAGATATATTTATCTCAAAAAATGACCAGTAAATAAAAACCTATCTATTTTTGCATTTTTTTCCATACCTTCGTGTTTATTGGATTGTATGCCCTCCATGGTGTAACGATTCATATTAGATGTAAATTTGGTATGTAATGTTATATGTTAAATTGCCTACGTTTTCATGATATTGATTAGATTATCCCTGCATTAGGAATTGTTCTTTTGCAGCAGGGGGACCTCTATTTCTTTGCATGAATTACCATTCATGGCATTCCTTTGATGTTTTGCTTAGGGAATCTGCCCATTTGTTTTCTACTCCTGGAACATGTTCCACCCGCAAGTGGAGAAGGACACATTTTCAAATTTGCTGTGCTTGTCTCTATAGTATTTTTGACTTTGTTCGACCTTGCTTGTTTGGGTAAAACATGGTACTGGTATTGTCTATGCGTACGAGTAATTCCCAATTCTTTATTCTGGGTTGAAAAAACTAAAGCCCTAGAAACACCGCTTTCAACTCCAAAAGGTTGATGTGCACGTTGGCTTCCTGAGGAGACCATTTGCAGTGAATTTCTAGTTCTTGCAAATGTGCTCCCCCATTTTAATGAGACATCTGTTGTCATTATAAAATGAGGGAAAGAGCAAATGAAAAACAGGCCTGGGAAAATGTTGGCTTCTCTCTTTCAGCATGCCATTAGTATCTTCATGGATGATGTAATTTGAATTATATTCTCGAAACATCCTTGCTTCTGAACCCACTGAGATTCTAGCTGTTCTAGTTGTGGTCTCATTTGTAACTGCCTGTTTGGAATTAGTGGAATACACAAAGACATCATCCACAGCATGGATTTGAACATCCGGACAGAAGTGAACTTCTTTCCTGAAAGGGGTGAAACCAGATGTATTATACAGTGTATCCGTTCCTTCGTGGTGTATGTTTTGCATGTCTCTGTATTCAGATTTGCACAAAGAAACGTAATCCATTTCCATGGGATCAGAGAAGACTTTTCCTTGTTGAACTGTAGCCCTAGGTCTTTGATGAGTCTCATACAAGCCATCGTAGACCTTCTTGCAAATCTGAAAGATGAACCCTTGATGAGCCAGTCGTCTAAGTATGGGAATTCCTGATGACTGCTTCTTCTTAGGAACGCTGCTACCGAAGCCATTCACTAGGTGAAAATTCTGGCAGCAGATCGAAGACCGAACGGTAGAACTTTGAATTGATAATGGCACCCTGCCACTTCGAACCTTAAATACTTTTTGTGTTTTACATGAATGGGGATGTGAAAATAAGCATCAAGTAGATCTAGGAAGTCAAACTCATTCAAGTTCAGGAGCTGTAAGATCTCCTGGAATTCTTTATGAATTTGTTCAAAAGTCTTAAATCCATGACCTGCCTCTATTTTCCCCGACTTCTTCCTCATAAAGAAGTCAGGAAAAATTTGAATAGAATCCCTTGTTTCAATGAATCTAAGGAACCTCTGAATAAGAAGTGAGATCTCTTGCGCAAGACAGCTAGATAGCAAGGGGACCTCTTTAGCAGAGGGTTCCGGGGAGGCTTTTGAACAAATTCCAGGGTGTGACCATGACAGATGATATCCAGAACCCTTTTGTCCGATGAGATACTCTTCTATTGGTCGTATTATACGGTCAAGTCTGTCATGGAATGTGTTTGTACTGGTGGAGAGGTGTCTGGTGCTTGAGAACTGTCACTGATGTCTGGACGCTTTGTGACCTTTTCCTCCCGCTTAAGGTCTCCTACGAGTCATTTGTCTCCCATAAAATGCAGTTGGAGATGCTCTATATGGTTGCTGCGGGACAAACTGTTGCTCAAACCCCTGCTGGATTGTAGGATAAGGTTGATACTTGTATGACTGAAACAAGCCTCTAGATGAGAGCGGACTTCTTCCCAAATTGCCCTGTAAGCCCTGAAAATGGCATTGCTGTAACGATCCAAGCAAACGTGCAGTGTACTTGTTAGCCTTAACAAATTGCAGGGCTTGCCAAAAAGGTTTTCCCCATCAAAAGGCATGTCCAGAATCTTGGTCTGAACCTCTGGACGGAAAGAGATAGCTTTCAGCCAACCTTGTCGGCGTAACAGCTGCTCGAGCCATTTGTCGAAAAGCTGCAGAAGCTACATCTATAGCAGTACCCATGATCTCAGAGGACGCCCTCTCCCTTCCTTACCATAGCCTCTTTCCATTTGTCCTCAGGTAAGAACTCAACGAAGGGTGCCATATCCGACCACATCTGTCTGTCATATCTCTCCCCCAAAACGGCCAGCGCATTGGATGCTCTTATTCTTTTGGCTGCCATTGTGGAGACCTTCTTCCCCACATTGTCCAAACGTTTTCCTTCTTCATCCAGTGGAGCTGAACAGGGAGTTAAAGGATTTATAGACCTCCTTTGAGCCGCCTGCATCGCCACTGAGTCCGGACGAGGATGCCCAATTAGACATGAAGGAGAATTGTCTGGTGCCTTGTACATTTTGTCAACTCGAGGAACGACCACTGCCACCGAAGCTGAAGTTTCCATAAACGTCAGACCTTCTTTCAAAATGTGATTGACTATGGGAATTGATTTTACTGATTTACTGGCTGAGACTTTAAAACCATTAAACAAAAAGCAATCCGTTTGTTTAAACGGTACTGGCAGGTCAAAGTGTTTTGAGACTCGCTCTCTCTCATGAAATCCTCAGATATCCTCTCGAGGGGCACTAGTCGGTGGTGGTGGTGGTGTGGGTGTTGCAGAAAGGGTGGCTACATATTCATTCCATTCTTGCCCCGAGACAGAATGATCTTGAGGGATCTCATCTTCTTCGGGTTGGTCCTCAACATCACTTTCCACATAATCACATGAATCTTAATCCTTGGCAACACTCTAGTATCTGAGCAAGGCTGACCACTTGTCATTTTTTTCCCCCTGCATTTACTACACCCTGGAGGCACCAGAAGTATCCGGACATGCTAGGGTAGTCTGTGCATTTGTTACTGCAGGAGCATTTGCTTCAGAAAATCTTTAATGATAATCTTCAAGCATGTGGCGAAGGTCTGTCACTAATGAGACTGGCTCTCTGATGGCATCATCGGCATACTGAGGTTGCTCCTCAAATCCTTCTTCATAAGGGTAATGCTCTTGAAAAGATTCATTATGACTAGACATACCCGGTCTACTTTGATAAGAGTAATCCACTTCATAGTAAGAAGATGCGTCTTTATTATAATCATCATCATCATCATCACCCTCCTGCCACTTCACATGTAGCTGCATGGGGCTATACACTGGACCGAAGTGGCAATCCTCATCTTCTGAATCCTCTACTTCCAGCAGGTGTACAGGTGGAAGCGGTGACAACCTTACTTGGGGATGTCTGATGCGATTGAATGGTCTAAGGAATGCCTTCCTGAATAATTCAAATGTATGTTTCCTGCACTGTAAACAAGCCCGTCGACTGTATCGTTGACGAAGGAGGTCTTGTGTGTTTGGTTACGCCAATTACCTGGGTCATAGGCATTTTCGGTGCCGACAGTAAAGTGCTCATCGACGAGAACACAGTCAACAGCTTCGTCGACAAAGTCGGTGTGGTCGCGGTCTTCAACGGGGAGGACGAGACTGCCGTTGTTGATGTTTGTCGTGTTCGAAGCAGTCGTTGGCGGTTTTTCATCAATGTGCCGCTCATCAGCTGCCTATTTTTCGACATGAAGGGAGTAGCTGGCTCAGAAGTCGTCTTTTCAGGTCTTTTTCAAGAGGAAGGGGAGACTGGATCTCCTTTTTAACTGGTTTATCACCTTCTGCTGATTTATTATGATGTTTAATCTTTTTGGAAGTCTCTGTATAAGAGGAATACTCCTCATGTTTTCGTTTTATGGTGGGCAAAGATGGGCCCTTGGCCTTCCTCATCAGATGCAGTATCTCCTGAGGCTTTTTCTTTTGAAGCCACTGAAGTAACCTTGCCTATCTGTCTTTTAAGGTTTTTGCAAAAAGAACTGCAATATTTACTTTACTTCAGCTTATGCAGAGGATATAAACAGTATAGACATTTTTATGTGGGTCTTCTTTAATCTACAATAAGCCTGAGAGTTTACGATTAGGTGAAGAGTATGACCTGACTGATAGGTGGGGACCATCAGGAGCTTATCAATTTTCATACTTTTGTTAGTATGGGTGAATACGTCAATGCATACCATGATATAAGCAGGCCTGACAACAGTATTACCAATAAATGCGATGTTAACGTATGCCATAAACTATGCCCACATAACAATGTTAATACCAATAAATGCCATGTCAATATATGCCATAACCTATGGACGCATAACAGTGTTGATATCAGTAGAAACAATGTCAATGTACGCCATGATCTAGGCGTGCATAATAATGTCAATCTCAGAATATCAGTAAAGACAATATCTATGTATGCTATGACAACTGTACGCACAATACTGAGGATGTCGGTAAAAATTATATCAACGACCGCCACATTATTTGTAGACGTTCTAACGAACTCGTATCATTGCTGTTGGATTCACTCGCGGTGACCTCCCCATTAACCCAGAGTCAGAGTTACGAGGTCAGACAAGCCCTGTGACCCCAAACACATGCCTATCGAGGGACAGGTCACAGGTGGGGTCTCACTTAGCCCAAAGACAAATGCGCACTAAGGGAAAACCCTGATCGATCCCACAGATAGGTGGTCACACCACAAACTGGACCTAGGAGATTGGCCCCAATAAACACGTTTGGCCAAAGGCACGCGTTCCCAAAATACCACAAAAGTTAGATGCCACAAGTAGGTAGGAACACTCAGCCAACCAGGACACAACATGCACACCGCATGAGGTGATCACGTGCTCACCACACCAGACATCTGAACACGCACACACTGGCCCACACTAGTTCTCCCGAAGGTCGAGAGCCTCCTGTGTCCCCCTTATCTGATGGTTTTTCTGGTTATTTAGGACTATGATGCCTTTCAAGGAATGTCAAAGTGTTTTATTGTACTCATGTGCGGCCCAAACTTCTGTACTTGGAGACTGTCTTCAGGCGCGCCTCTGTTAATACTCTCCTGGCCCCTGCCTTTAATTAAACCAAGTTGTTCTCCTCTTGTCTTTTTATTTAAGGTACAATCATATTCAGAGCAACACTTTCACACAATTTTAAGAAAATTCTCCCATCTTTGTCAGAAGCAGTAATCGGAGACAGAAAAAAGGGCACGCTATGAATGGGAACTTCCTAACTTTAAAGAACAGAACCTGCAGTCTCCTCCTTTACCCCTGCCATCTACCAAATGACAGTGCACAGGAAGAACTAATCAGCAGCCACTTGCTAACAAGGACATCATAAAATTTGTAACAGTAACCGTTTCTCCACTCTCTAGCCACAAGAATGAAGGCAATATACTTACACCTCTGGGATAGCTTTCTGCATCTTCAAACATGCACCATGCTAAACCAGGAACATCCAAAATGGATCCCACTGCCCGTAATACACAAATCACACAACACACGGAGTCCAAATAACATATGTATTACAAACTTACTATACATACACTTTAAGTGCACATGGACGGTCAGTGCAATGTTCTGGGTTTCTCATAACAGCAGAACTTTAAACGACAGGGATCAGAAGACTGCATTTACTGACACCAAGAAAAAAAGTCAGGTCACACTACAAATTCACAACACACGGTATACTGCTACTACGTATACTGCTACTACTGCTTTAATCAATGCAAGTTGGGCAAGCACAAAAGGAGGGTACCCTTGTGGTCCCCCCTCCAAGTCAGGAGAGACAGATCCTGGACCTTGCACTATCAAGGACAGACATGGCCACTGTGAACATGCTAGATTAATGTGACACTAGGTCCAAAACAAAAGTCAGGACACCAGTTTCACATGGAGTCGGGCACTTATGGCAGGGCCACACATCTATTCATTATGCGAGAGACATTCTGGTCTCAACATCATGAACGTTTTGTGGGTCCATTGTTGTTTTTATAAGTTTTTCATAAATGTATTTATATGCATATATCATGATAACCAATGGCCGTATTTAGCAATAACGTGTATAAGACTATTTTATGCCCTATGTTATGCCCTATTTTTTGCCCTACATGTGTGTAAATCACATACCACAGTCCCTCCATCTTACACATGTTCTTTCATAACACTCCAATCCCATGCACAACTTTGGTAGTGGAAAAAGACTTTAGACTGAAAATAAAACCTAATATCAAATGGACTGGTAGCTGTATGCAAGATTAAATTCCCATAAAGACTTTGATGTAAGGTGAAATGGAGCCTCATCGCCATTTAGTGCTCTATGCCTGCACATGCTTTGCCATCAGTGGTTGTTTCACCAGGGCGTTGTACAAACTGAGCTGAAAAATGAAGTCACACACCCCAGTACACAGTGCCAAACAGTCACATACAGGTTAGGTGAAATACTTATAAGCTGATTGCACCACCTCACACATCCACTTTGTAGTACACCACCGCAGATGTAGCATTGCTAGGCCACTACATCGTGTTATGCCAAATACATATTCTATTGCAGGTCATGCAACATGACGAGAGGAACCAGACCTCCAAGCCACAACCTCAAAGGGCACAGCAATGCAGGATGAGAGCCAAGTATGACGAAGCTAGGAACCCCTAAGAATGAGTCAGACTAAGATCCTGAGGACATACATGCTTGATATGGGTAACATACAAAACATACCTGCATCATTAGGGGTACTCACGAGCCTAACATTCATCCACGGTCTTTCCACCTTCCTAAAAATACTAGCACCACTAGAAATCTTTGCAACAGGCATCACACAAAGGAAAGCAGGGTTGGTGCATGCCATTTCTCAGCCACCAACACTTTGCTGAGAGTGAGTGGACAGCATATACAATTTCTCTTGGAGACACACATATCCAGTGAAAAAGCAAAGTTATAAGCCATAATGGGTTTTTCTAACATTCTAGGGTCAACTACCTATACTCATTTACCCCTGGTGGCCCCACATCCATGGGAAAAAGAGCTCCATCAGCGGGATATAGAGCACATCATGAGTGTGCAAATGGTGTGTGATGTAGACCTGCGTATACTGAACTGTTGTGCTAAGTGTCCTGGGTCAAACCACTATGTCATAATCCTGTGAAGGCGAAATATTGGTCATAATATGGCGATAGATCACCTTCAACATACTTGGTGTATACCAGATAAATCGACTCTTCACCATCAAGATTACAATGCATTAGGATTGTTGTAGTCCAAACTCAATACATATCAGCAGGAGTTATTAGCCACTGTGGCAGTACATACATAGGCCAATGTGAATGTGTGTGTAACAAATTGCACAGGCTACTCTTTACATTGATGACGATTCTCAACAAAGCCAACTTATTAACAACTACATGCACTTCCACTCCAAGATGTCTGTTCCAGTAGTTGTACACCAATAGGCACTTACCCCATTACACTACTGACACCCAAGAGACCCTCCCTGTAGGTGATGCTGGGTGCCCCCTCATTCCTTGAATGAGGATACCAGGTTGGGAATCCAATAATGTCTATGAGGAAGCATACAAACATACATGGGCAACAGGAATACAATATAGGGTGCCTTTGCCCTCCTACAGGGGGCTTAGATGCTTTTATCATACTGGACCTGGTAACATCAACCTAGTAAGGTTTGCCACCTTACAGTGGTATGTGTTATGCTCCATATCCTTGCAATTAGGCGATACATACCAATGTTCAAGTACATTAAGAATGCAAGAAATAGCTCTGATGAAATAGGCCTCAGCAACTATACAAAATAATGTGACAGGAAACGAGATCCAGTACAATGTCATCATGCATTTTGTGAACATGAACACATGCATCATGGTGATTCATGTTGATGGCAGTCCTGTCCCTAATGCTAAAGTGGCAGGTGGGCAAGGTGAATTAGATAAACCTTCTGGCACACTTGCGTATGCTGTTTCAATGAGACCCTCACTCAACACAATCAATAGGTCATGATGTATGTTCAAGCATGCTGTTATTGAATGACATCTTTTTGCAGGTCATTAGGCGCTTCATCATTGTTAGAAATTGTTATGTAAACTCTGGAATTGGGAAGGGGTTGCAAAGGTTGGAATGCCAATTTTTTAAAATTGTGGTGAACATGTTTATTGGACATTGCTCAAATATATACACTTACTAGAGTTGACATCACAATTCTCGGACAGGCACTCACTTAAAATGCAGGTGCATGTACACAGCCATACCATGAACATCACGCCTCTTATGTTGGGTTCCTTTGACCTCAGTGATGCCTTCCATCCTGAACAGGTTGATTATGGTCATAATTGTTTCTTTCCACGGCTTGAAGTAAAGCTGCTGTGGAGAACTGCCACAGGCTGCCATACTTTTGTGATTAGCAACTATCTTACGTTCCCAGCATTTCAAGGTTTGGAACTGCTTTTTGAGGTCCTCAATATCACGTAGAGATGTTGATATACTAGGGATGCTATCCTGTTCTTGTTTTCAGTAGGGTAGACCACCATGGTATCTCACCACTCCTTAGCCAGGATGTTCTACTCAGGTTCGGTAAACCTGTACTTCCTAACCCTACTAGGAACCATTTGTTTTTTAATTGGTTTTATTTTGATTTTTAAATATTTTATCAACACAAGTTGTACGAGCAATAGTATCCATATGTCATGGGCATGATGCAATCAACAACAAATATAGAACAAATAACAACTAACATACCAATGAAATATCCCCTTGATGAGAGTCAACTCTAAGCTACATGTTTTCTTTTACCTCTAGCAACTGTGGCATCCAGGCGACAAGGCAACCTCCGAATACAGTGAAGTTAAAAACTGTGGGGATGGGAGTAGCACTTATGGCAGGTGTAGTATGGTGGGGAAGGAAACATGTAAGTTATGTAGTTCAACAAACTAAGACTATGCCTTGCGGGCCGGTAGAAATTCTGATGGTGATGCTTACCGGCATGTGACCCAACACCCATTTCATAGTCTGAGGAAGTGGCGCAATTCCCTTCAGGGTGATGAGACTACTCAGGGAGAACTAGTCCTGGCTCAGGCTAGTGTGACATGGTGTCATCCTTGTCAGCATCTGCTAAAGCCTGCATCATGGTCTCCCAGCTATCACAGATTGGTTTCATACGCCATCCTCTAAACGTTTCCCATCTTAGTGTCTAATTCTGCCCAGTACACCATGTTCCTTTTTCATTGTTCCACTACGGGGGTTTGGGTGATTCCCATCCGATAGAAATTGCTCTTTTTGCCAAGAGTACTGCAAGATCTATACATTTAGAACCAGCCTTGGCAATCTGCGGCCTCGTGAAAATGCCTAGTAGGTAGCTTTCTACAGAGTGGAAGTTCTTGCGTCCTGTTATTCGTGTTACTCTTGTTCCCACCCCCAAACCCGCCACCCAGTAGCTTTGAATCTTTGGACAAGCCCAAAGCATATGCAGGATGTCTGCCTGCCCTGCATGGCATCAGGGACAATGTGAAAGGGAAAATACAGATAAGTGTGCGAGGGGTAAGATAGTCCCCATGTAGGATTTTAAATCGTACAAATTTGAAACAAGAATTGCTTGAGACCCTGTGGGGATCATCTAATGATTTTTGCAATTCTTTACTGTATAAGCCGTACCCAAGCCCAGTGTATCATTTTTCCCGTGATGCAAGTATGACGCACAGCTCTCATAAATATGCTCCTAGTTCTGTTAATGTCCAGGTTCCCAAATTTCCTGATTCACCATGGACTGAGTTCGCTATTGATTTGATAAGTTCATATGAAGGATTGGCTGCTGGTAAGAGGTATGCCATTGTTCTTATAGATTACTTTTCTGAATGGGTTGAGATGGAGTGGTTACATAATCCTAATACAGTATCAGTAATTACATTTTCTGACAAGTGTTTCTGTAGAGAAGGTTATCCTTGTTCTATGACCAGTGATAATGGTGTGCAATTTGTGTCTTATACATTTTCTGATATATGAATAAATTTCCCATATATGAATGGTTTGGTTGAAAAGATCAGGGGAATATTGGTTGAAGGGGTACAGATGGCTAATACATCAGGTTTGAAGGCAGAAAACGTATTTCAAAACCTGTGTGGTCGCGTCTTAGCGCACTTCATAACACAACTGGTATTACTCCTTTTGAGATATTTAAAGGCCAGAAACCCAGTGTGCCTCACAAATTATTCAAATATATAAATCTAAGGACGATATGCATGCTGTTGGTAAAAGAAAAAGCTCAAGCAAAGTACAAAAGTCCCAGGGCCAGATGTACAACCCACCAATTTGCGACTCGAAAATTGCATCGCATTTACGACTCGCAAATTGGGATGTATAACAGTCTCAGACACTGTTAGTGATTCCTAATTGGGTCGCAAATTGCATGCCTCATGAATATTAATGAGGCTGTCGCAATTTGCGACCCCATTAGGAACGGCTAGCACTCCCAGGGATGGTGGCCTGCTGGGTTCAGCAGACCACCATGTCTGGGACTGCTTTGTCAATAAAGCAGTTTTTTTTTAAATGCAGCCAAAGGAAAACGGGATGCATTTATAAAAGAAAAATGAAATTTTTCAGTTTCATTTTTTTTTTTTGATAACCAATTTTATTGGTTTTTGGAACAGGAAAGCCAGCAGTAATCGAATGCAGCGTGTTACAGCAGTTATAGGACATCACCGTGTTACATATACAGACAGTGCACTAGCAATACATAATCTCATAAAATCTCACAGTGCTCACAGTTCCTGAAGTGAGGTACTCTTATTCTATCCGCCCCAGCCATTTGCCCCAGACTTTACAATGTTTCGCCGGGCACCCCTAGCATCATACATAGGCTTCTCTTGTGCTGCGCAACAGTCCACCCCTCTGCGCCATTTCGTTATGGTGGGTGGGACAGGCTTTATCCAGCTGGCAGCAATGTCCCTCTTAGCCACCACCATGGCTGTGCTCAGAACTAGTTTGTCAAATCTAGAGCAGTCTAATCCATCCATGATTCCCAGGAGCACATTTAACGGATTGGGTGGGACCTCCCAGCCCAGAACCTCTGTGAGTTCCTTTTCTATGGAGTCCCAATATCGTACAATGACGGGGCAAGTCCATACCATGTGGAAGAAATATGATTGGTCTTGTTGGCAGCGTGTACATGATGCGGTTGGTTTCAGACCTGCACTATGAAGGCGTTTTGGTGTTAGGTAGGCAGCGTGTAAATAGTACAATTAGACCAGAAGGAGTCTGGCTGAAGTGGTGACTGTTTTGGGTGCCATCAGTGCATCTCTCCAGTGATCCTCCTCAAGAGGCCCGATCCATCCCTCCCACTGGCTCCTAAGTCGACCTAACTTATTTGGAGTGTTATTTGTTAGGGAGCGGTAAATACGAGCGATTCCTCCATTTCCCAGGTTACCCATCATGGGGGACTGTATTCTGGTAGTGAGGTGCCATTTGGTATGTGGAGGGCATGGCGCAGTTGCAGGTACCTATAAAATTGTGAGGAGTGTAGGGAGTATCGGGTCTGTAAGTACTGAAAAGTGCGCATGTGGTCGCCCGTCCATATGTCCCCAAGCTGTGAAATGCCAATAAGATCCCAGGCCCGGAATCCCTCTAATATGCTGACTTCTAGGAGCCAGGAACCCTGCCAAAGTGGCGTGTATTGGGTCAACTTATTTGACCATTGGATGTAGCGCAGGGAGGCACGCCAGGCCAGAAGAACCACCTGTGTCACCGTGGGTAAAGTTCTGGGGATAGGTCCCCCGTACATCATCGCCTGGATTCTGGGTAGGCCCAAGTTCAGCTCTACTCTATATGCCGGGTCAGACCAGCCTCAGTTAAACCAGTCGTGTAACGTGGGTAGGCGGGTTGCCAAATAGTACAGGTATAAATTAGTCATGCCCATACCCCCGTCAAAGGATGGGATCCGGCATTGGGACAGGGCCATGCGAGGTCTCAGCCCGCCCCAAAGGAATTTAGTGGTCAGGCTGTCCAGTTCTTTAAACCAAGTCAGCGGGAAATGAAATGGGGTATTTTGAATTATGTAGAGGAATCTGGGAAGTATCCAGTTTCATTTTTTTAAGGGCAGGCAGTGGTCTCTAGGACCACTGCCTGCTCTTAAAAATATTTACTCACATACTCACAAAGGGGAAGTGGTCCCCTGGGGACCCCTTCCCGTTTGCGAGTGGTTTACCACCTACATGAAGTAGGTGGTAAACTGCGAGTGTTTAGCGGCCGCAAAACAATTGTACATGGCATGGTGACTCGCTATTAGGAAAGGACGCCCCTTCCTAATAGCGGGAGTCGCAAATGTAAATAGCATTTGTACATGCCATTACCCTTTTGCGGTCGCAAACGGGAGGATCTCCCGTTTGCGGCCGCAAAAAGGGTTGTACATCTGGCCCTAAATCCCTTATTAATAGTGTTGTAGTACTGGCCCAAATGTGTTAGTATTACCAAACATGTAACCATTACCTGGGATTTAGAGTGATGCAGCAATTTTCCATTACAAAACAAATAATATGAAAGGTAAAACCGGGAAAGTTTCCAACAACACAATTTTGGCAGTAAATATAAATGCATAAAGATTTGCAGTGATATTACCAATGCACTCTATTCCCCACGTATCACCCAAAAAACATTAATTCCCTGGATAATACCACGTTTTCTAACAGAAATAATATTACTACCTCCATACATTACCCCTGCAGTCACTCACTCTGAATTAAAGTTTAAGAGTCGTTGTGGAAGTCTTATTTGGTTATTTCTGAGGCCAAACGTTTTGGGATGGTTATTTATTTGTACAGAGCAACGGTATCATCGGAATTAGCTTATGTAAATATTGCAGTTTATTTAGGAGTAAACTTGGTGTTAATGGCATCCGATGTGATGTTCTTTGATAATTTTACTGGTTTTTCCTCTCAAGTCATGTGTAGAGATTTATGCCCAGGAATATACACTTCTTGTGCTGGAGTCTAAGGCCTTATCATGTTGCAAAGATTTCTCACACTTAAATTCTATGTCAGGACCGGAGGCTCAGATTATGCTTTTCTTTCTCTGCCTTTAATAACATACAAATTTCATAGCAGCCAGAAAAGCATCAAAATCCTTTTTCTGAATTATCACAAGAAAAAACTGACCCAATCCATGAATAAACATGAACAAAAGCATGAACAAAACTGCAACTCCCAGAACCCCAAGGGAGGTTCCATAAGTCCTTTCACAGTGTCCATAAACAGCACATAGTCCCTCCATTTTGGCTGCCCCTCCTCTTTCTTCGCTGCTTCGCAGCCAGTTAAGTCACACTTTCTTTGTTTCTTGTCTGATATGGTATTCTGTCGTGTCAGAAGTTCATTTATGCCTTCCCTGCAGCGTTTATCAGTTTAAAGACTGCGCCCGGGGTCTGTTGTTAATTTTATGCATTTCTAATCTTTGCTTCCTGTAGATTCCCTGCCGGCCGCTGGAGCGTTTGCGCCCCTTACGCGGCCGGACCCATCTTATTTGCGGTGCTTGAGAGGCCCGCTAGGGGGTCTCGCCCGCCTCGCTGCTCCCGCGGCGCGGTCTCAGAAGAGGAGCCGCGCGAGTCGGTTCGGAGCGAGCCTTGTCCCCTGCTGTCCTCACCACTACGCCCTGCGGGCTCTGTATTCCCCTTGCATTTCTTCTTTGAGACGCCCCGGCAGGGGTCCGTAGTGCGGCTTGGTCCCGCGGTGACGCCTCCGGGCGAAATTCTTTGCACTACCTTTCTGTGTCTGGCGCGCTGGGAGGCAGCTTGGCCCTGTCAGTTCCACTGAGGGCTGGTGCGCGCGAGAGGCAAGTGCAGCCTTATTTGCGGTCCTTGGGGCTGCGTGGGAAATTTTTGCAGTCCTCCGGTCTGCCTATAATTATTCTGGGTTTTTCCAGGTCAAAAAGTAAAGTGAACTGCACTGATAAAGTGGTATTGTTGGCTATTAAACCCAGAATTACCACCCTGGTAACCCTTTATAGCCTTAGATTTTCACTTTTTTTTTTGAGAGATGGACCACAATGATGTGTATGAGGAGGAGGAGGTCCAGGAGTACTTTCCATATGATGATGACTTTTTTGAGGCAGTAGACTCCTCCATTTATAGGGTTGTGAACGAGGTGGTTGGGCCCATGGAACAGCGCCTGTCTGACAGGATTGTTCGGGAGTGCGCAAAATTGGCGCAGGCACGCATGGAGTCTCCTGCTCTCGATCCCGCATCTGGGGAGGGCCCTCCACCTCTCAAAAAGAGTTGTCCTGAGCAAAAGAGTTGCCCTGAGGAGGCGCAGGGTAATGGAGGAGTGGATAAGGACGCGTCCGCGCGCCTCAAAAGCGGCTTCCTTGCTAAGGTAGCTCCCCCCTCACCTGCCCCCTCTCCTGTTACGGAGCCCCTTGAGTCTCCAGGCCCGGCCTCTCCGGATCCTGATGGGGATTCACAGGGGGATTCAGATGATGAGGCGAGTTCCTCACGCCCTTGGCGCCCGGCTGTGCCTTCCGCCTCAACGCCGCAGGATGACTCTGGCATGTTAGACCCTGATGAGATTATTCATCCCCGGTCTGCAGCTTGGGCTCCTGGTGACAAGGTGGCCACATTTGTGGCCGATCGCCTCCGCAAGCCCCTGGAGAAGGAGGCTCGGGGAGCTGGAGGGCGGAGTGTCCGAGGCTCACTTTGGAGGGAAATGTGGCCTTCACTCCGGAGTTAGACTCCAAGATGGCCACTTTCTTGGCAAAGTATATGAAAGATCCCCGGAAGGGCATCGATCGGTCTTGGCGTTCCTGCCAAGATAAGCTTTTGGATGCCATTGGTCCCATGACCAAGATATTGGATATGGCAGAAGGGGCTAAGGTGACAGGCTCCCTATATCCCCCGACGTGTTCTCCAACTGGGCTCAGCGTGCTATAATTTTAATGGGCAATGCAAATTGTGCCCTGTCAACTGAGTGTCGCCCCTCCCTGTTGATTAAGTTAGACCCCAAACTTGGGGATTTGGCCTCCTCGGAGGCGGGTGCGGTTGCACAGGGAGGCCTCTTTGGGGACCCTTTGTAAAAGAACTAGGTAAATTTGTGGCTACGTTTACCTCGTTGGACAAGGCCCAGTCCAATATAAAGAGGGTCTTCCACACCCGGGTTTTCCACGGGGCCGGTCGTGGCAGGGGCCGCTCGACCGGCCGTGGTTTGCAGCAAAACCCCAATAGGGGACAAGGCTCCGGTCGTGGACAATACAATACCAGCGCCACCTGCACTAACTTTTACCCCACGAGAGGCCAGCGGTTCAAGGGCCGTGGAGGATTCAGGAACAATGCCGGAGGCGGTAATTCCAGCTGTAAGTGTTCTACCAGCAGCACAGGTCCGTATCGGGGGTCGGTTAGCGGCCTTCTGGGATGCTTGGGCAGCTATTACAGCAGACGCTTGGGTCTTGCAAACCATCCAAGTTTTTCATATCGAGTTTTACGAGCACCCTCAACAACAGAATTTCCCTCGTCCCATTTCCTTCTCAGTTGTCGATGCACAGCTGGTCGACGAAGAGGTCTCCGCTCTGCTTCGCAAGGGGCCGTTTCTCGGTCAGCTCTGCATCCCAACGGTTTTCTGAGCAACATTTTCTTAGTGGACAAACTAGATGGGGGGCGTCGCCCGGTTTTCAACCTCAAAGAATTCAACGGGTGGTTGATTTACCGGCATTTCAAGATGGAGGGGATTCATCTCCTCCGGGACGTTCTGCTCCCATGCGATTGGATGGTGAGGCTGGACCTCAAGGACGCTTACTTGGTGGTCCCCATTCATCCCCCGCATCGTCGGTTTCTGCAGTTTTGCTGGAGGGATCTGGTTTACGAGTTCACCGCCCTTCCTTTCGATCTTTTCATCGGCACCTTGGTGCTTCACAAAGGTGCTCCACCCGGCGGTGGAGTTTCTCAGAGCCCAGGGCATACACATGATTGTTTACCTGGACGACATCCTTCTCATGGCGCACTGTCCCAGGAAGTTATCCAGTCAGCTCCAACAAACAGTGTCTCTTTTACAGGGGCTGGGATTCGTTATCAACGAGACAAGTCGGTCCTCAGCCCCTCTCAGAGTGTGGTGTTCCTTGGGTTTGTCGTGGATTCCGCATGCTCTTCCTCGAGTCTGCCATCTCGAAAGATGGCCAAGATCCGGCACGAGCTGAGACAGACCATCTCCAAAACTCCTACTTCTCTCCGGCAAATTGCCCGGCTGGTGGGTCTACTGTCCTCTTCCAACCAGGCAATTTTTCCGGGTCGCCTGCACTATCGGGCCCTTCAGCGACTAAAAGCTTACCATCTAAGGAGAGGTTTGTCCTACGATCAGTCAGTTCCCCTCTCTGTGGAGGTGAAAGAGGAGATGACGTGGTGGCTCACTCACATGGAGGCGTGGAACGGCCGAGCGATTTTCGGGTCTGTTCCGGACCTGGTCATAGAGTCCGATGCCAGCAAGTCGGGTTGGGGCGCCCGCTGCGGAGAGTTCTCCACCGGAGGCGCTTGGTCATCAGAAGAGCAGACCTTGCACATCAATTGTCTAGAGCTCCTAGCGGGTTCTTTCGCAGTTCGGTGCTGGACCAGGGACAGAGTGCGGTCGTGTGTCCTGTTAAAGATGGACAATGTTTCCGCAGTCGATACGTCAACCATCTGGGAGGGCCTCGCTCTCGAGCCTTGGCAAATCTGGCAAAGGATTTTGGGGATTTCTGTCTGGCTCATCACATCTCGGTAACAGCTGAATACCTACCGGGCCGGGACAACCAGGTTGCGGATTGGCACTCGAGACACCTCCACGATTCCAGCCGGTGGAAGCTGGACCCTCAGGTCTTCAGGTGGTTACTCAACCTGTGGGGACCTTTTCGGTGGACCTCTTTGCGTCGTGCCTGGATCACCAGATCCCGTGATTTTTCAGCTGGAGTCCGGATCCGTTGGCTGTTGCCACGGATGCGTTTCTACAGTATTGGGGTCAGGAGAGGGGTTACGCATTTCCCCATTCTCGATGATTGTGCGAACGGCGGCCCAAATTCACCGCCAGAGAGCGGAGGTGGTGGTGGTGGTGACGCCGTATTGGAGGTCTCAAGTTTGGTTTCCGGTTCTTCTGGAACTTTCTTGGGATTCTCCAATCCTACTCACCCTGTTTCCTCATCTCCTTCTGAATCCGGACGGGGAGCGACATCATCTGGTCACCCAGGGGTCTCTCCATCTTGTGGCGTGGCGGCTGTCAGGCAGCGATGGTCGCTCCCGGGCCTTTCGAGACCGGCTGAGGCTCTCCTGTCAAAGCACCACAAAGCGTTATCGGTCCGCCTGCAGAAGGTGTGTTTGTTGGGGTCTTTGACGGGATTTGGATCCCGTGGTCGCAGGTGTTGTTCCAATTTTGAATTTTCTTGCGGACTTGGCAACAGACGGCCTAGCGTACCGTTCAATTAACGCGGTGAGGTCGGCGCTTTCAGCAGGGCATTGCCCAGTGGAAGGGGCTCCGGTAGGGGAACATCCTTTCATCTGTAGGCTCCTGCGGGGTATACGTCTGTTGTTGCCCCCGTAACCGCGCTATTCCGTCCTGTGGGACGTCAATTTGGTTTTGAATTTCTTTCTGTCTTGGCAGCCAAATAAATAAGTTTCTTTGAAGGAAATCTCGTCCAAGCTGGCTATGCTTTTATGTTTAGTCTCCTCTCTGAGAGTTTCTGATGTTCATGCGTTGGATATTTCCGCGAGAGTTTTTTCCCCGGATGGGGTCACGTTCACGGTGGGTCGCCGTACTAAGTCTCTTACTCGGAATATCTCGTATCCGGCTTTTCTGGATGTTCCAAAGTTGTGTGCCGTGAACTGTCTTAAGGCATCTGAGGAAATAAGTCAGGAATTCCGCCCTCCGGGCGAACGTCAACTTCTTATTAACTTGAGAAAACCGCACAGAGCAGTCTCCTCCCGCACTATAGCCAGGTGGGTGCATTGGGTCATGCAGGAAGCGGGAATTGACACAAAGCAGTTTGGGGCTCACTCGACCAGGGGTGCAATGGCTTCTAAAGCTTTTTCCCTGGGGGCCCGTTTGGAGGACATAATGTGTGCTGCAGATTGGTCCTCGGATTCCACCTTCAAGAGGTTTTACTTCAAACCGGTATTGGAGGTCGCTCAGTTGGTGTTAAGTGAGCTTTAAACTAGCATAATCTGAGCCTCCGGTCTCGACATAGAATCGAAATTTGCCTAGCATTGTAACGGTAAGTTTCAATTCTATTAAGGACACGGAGGCAAGGATTATCCCACCCAGGGCACGGTCTCGTGCGAACCCACCCGTATGTTCATAAGTAACAGCTTTTGTTTATTGTCGCCATTGTGTGCTTTATCATAATTGAGTTGTTTGTTTATTGTGGACAATTTGGTAAAGAAGTAATTGACTGTTTGGAAGGGGGTTTTTATCCTTGGAAAACCTTACGCTGTCTCTACTCTGTTTTAGGGAATGACGGTGCGAAACAAGACCAGTGAGGATGTGGCGTGACTCGCGCGAAGAAAGAGGAGGGGCAGCCAAAATGGAGGGACTATGTGCAGTTTATGAACACTGTGAAAGGACTTATTATGGAACCTCCCTTGGGGTTATGGGAGTTGCAGTTTTGTTCATGTTTATTCATGGATTGGTTCAGTTTTTTCTTGTGATAATTCAGAAAAAAGGATTTTGATGTTTTTCTGGCTGCTATGAAATTTGTATGTTATTAAAGGCAGAGAAAGAAAAGCATAATCCTCGCCTCCGTGTCCTTAATAGAATTGAAACTTACCGTTACGATGCTAGGCAAATTTCAATTCTACATTTCAGACTTTCTCTTTCTGCTCATTTCTATGAAGACATATGGTGTAGCCCACAATGAATCATTTTCTGTATTTTATTTGGCTTTACACCTAAAAAGAAACACCTCAAAACTCACAATGATGTATTACATCACAGATCACCTGGCCATTAATGGTCATGTAAAAAACCAAGGGGAAGCAAAAGCAACTGTCCCTAATTTACTTCTGACCTGTTCCTGGCTATAATGAAATGAGGGCTTACAAGAACTGCAGAAATGGTCCTCAGTGTTCTAACTTAGTGCAGTTTTCTCTGTCTCAAGACTGGAGGGTTGGGATTGTGACAATGCAACCCATACTCCCTCAGTGATGGTCTTTAATGATGCCATTAAAGAGACTCAGAGGACCTGATCAAGGCTACGATGGGTTAAACATGTCCAGCCAACACTATCTAGAGGCACTTTGATCAAGCCACCTAATATGGTTAGTACTGAAAAGTATTCTTGGAAGCTTTTACTAGAAGATGGGAAGCAAAGTTCCAAAGTGGTTCAGTAGCTGCCCATCAAAAAAATGCACACCTATAGGACAATTATAATTTAAAATTGGTGAATTTGAAACCCATGAGAGGCAATCAAAAATGTGCATTAAATTATCTCCAAAAAAAGGGGATAAGGAAAGTACGTGTGAGAATGGGCAGTCACCTTAATCACTAAAGTCATATATCTCACATGCTCTTACTAAAGGAGATGGTTCTTGAATAGTGTAGGGTTCTCCTTACCTGCCTCTACCAACATAAAGCTGGCATTCAAATTTAAAGAGCACAGACAGATTTTTGGGGATATCCTTGAATCCAGAGAATACAATAGTGGCTACTTTGGCTTACAGGATGAATAGACTCTATTCTGTCAGTGTCCAGAAGGAACTCTTGGAATAAATTAATCTCTCTAACAAAGCCAAAAGATAATATGTCAAAGTTCTGCTAAGGCTACCCAACTTTCTCTCCATGCACACACTGTAGACACAAAATACACAGTGCCCAGAGAAGGCAAATGTCTTTTGTATGGTTTTCTGAATATGAAAGTCTCAGTACGATATCTTATCAGCTGTGTTTTAAGCTAAAGGTAATTTTAATCCAAGTTTCAGATCCAAAGACTGAGCAGATGCTACAACACAAAACTTCTAGCTGAGAATCATGTGAATGCCCAAGCTTAATATAGCAGGGCAGTAGCATAAGCAAATTTGTAATGCAGAAGCTACTAAAGCCCCTCTTTGTTGTGGAGTCTGTCAAAGTACACCAATTATTGTTGGTACAAGCAGGCCCTAGATTACTCTCAACATCTATTTTTGCTCCTGCACTTCATTTTGTCACATGGTGCTATTTCCGGTTTCTTGGTCATTGGAAATTTTGCTGTGGGATATATTCTTCTCGTCAATCATCCTTTGCTATATAGACAGCATTGCTCCACTCTACCCACCTAGGCTGTCACACTTTCTCCTTTGCCTGTCAACCAGCTGGATGGCTGCTGTGCTAGGGTTGGCTAAGCCAGCTCCAAATAAGATTGATGGCAAATTGCTCCCACCTCCTGCAATCCTCCTACTTGGGGTTCACGCTATGGTGCTAGGAAGGTGATCTGCATATGAGTGAGGAATGGCACATAAATGAGGAAGGAGTTTTTCCCCCACGAAAAGGAAAATGCGCCTCGAGACCCCTCACGGGTGACTTGCCGTGCTTTATTAATGTTTGATTGATTGAAGAAGTAACTGCATGAGGCGCAAAACAGACAGAAAGAGAAGACCTGCTCACTTGAAGGTGAAGAAGAAGGGCAGAGGTGCGAAAGATCCAAGCATAATCAATGTAAACTGTGCACTAAACATATAGGTTAAAATAGATCTATGGTTGTGATTAATCCTAGAGGTAAACTATCTGTTACAGATTTCAGCTGAAACACAAAGCATGGCTTGTGACAACTTGTCAATGGGTAAGAGCCAAGGCAGGGCAAGTGTTTTCCACATGTAGCCTTTTCTTTATATCGGTAGATTTCAGAATACAATACAGTTTATTTATCAGTTTTGTCTAAATAGCAATAGATAAAATATACGTCTTGGTTGCAACTGCTGACAACCTGAGTGATACTATGAATACTAATGATCACTTTGGTATACTTTCTGAAATATGGCTTTAAGAAAAGAGTTTTTAAAAATCTGCCGGGAACACAACTTGTGAACACATTTTGCATCTGCATGCCCAGCTACCTTTTCTGAGAGAGTTATACTACTTAATTGCTTCATTGTATGTTTGAATATGCATGTCTATGCTTGCAATTTTCCATGTCTGTCCTTCCTATCATTTGAAAAATGTAATCAAAACTTTACAAACTTAAATGTTATTTTGAGATGTGTTTTTGCTTCTCCTGGATTGGATGCAAGGTGATAAAACAGACAATAATCAGCATATCGCTCCTTCCATAATGCAAACACCCAAATCTAATTCTTCCAAGGATCAAACTTCAAAAAGGTAGTAACCTCATGCCCATGGTTTCCCCTTAAGGGGGCTATGGTGGGATGAATAGTGCTCATGGTTTCTTTTGCTGTGGACAAGACAGAAGGCTTCAAGTAAATCCAAATCAGAGCATGCATGTGCTGCAACAATCTGATCTGTGCCTCACAGGCGTAATTTCCCGAATTGTTAATGTAAATGGTCCCATTAGAAGAACTTCTGATAAGAATAAGCGCACATCGCTAGAAGAATACGTCCCTAACTGTATTGCAACAAAGGTTTGGCTCTCCTTTCCTCAGTTGCACTGTTAGCACCTTTCACCAGATCGAAGGACACCAGGGGTCACCTCAAACTTGGCAAATATAGACATAAACACCAAGGTCAAATGTCAAGGTCAAGGGGGTGCTGCTGTCACCCACTAGCAAACAGCATTGGTAGAGGAAACATGCCTCAAGCGTCTATGGTGTCCATGTCACTGTGTGTAGGATTTAGGTTCTGCTGACATGGTTTAACACAACGGATCCTCCCCACGAAAAAGAGACTTCAGCTTTTGAATTTTGAAAACGAAATGCACAAATTTTGCACAGTTTAAAGACCTGGTAAACTACACAAAGGAAAGGCACCTCATGACACCACGCTGCTTGTTTATTTCCACCATATATTAACACGGATTAGGAAAGATTTGTTCTGAGACAAACTAAGAAAAACGGAGTGAATCCATCGATTGTTAATATAATCCTTGGGGAACTTGGTAACACGTGCCCTTTACTTGGGCAAAAAGATAAAGTTAAGGCACATGTAATTGCAATGCTTGATGTCCAAATAACAATGGCAGATTGTGAGAGGCCAGCATATGCCTTGAAAACATCCTAGAGTTTGCTAAGATGCATAAACCAGCCAAAACTCAGACAGTTCAAGCAAGAAGAGTTAGGGAGATTCCTCAAAAAGTAGAAAAGCATATGTGTTAAAAAAACCACAAAAAAACCAGACGTGTCAGCAAGCCCTTCCAACTCAAAGAAAGCAATCGAGGCAATTGTGCATTTTAAATTCTCACTAGGAAAGTAAACAAAGGTTAAAGGAACGTTCTTGATGAAAATACCAGTTAAACCATACTTTCCTAAACTAATAAAACTACTGAACTTTACCAGTTATCTCAAGAAACTATAACTCGTGCCCTAAGGTAACTATAACTCGAGCACCCACCATGCACAGTTTTGCCATCAATTATGTCATTGAAAATGCTGCAGTGATATTATCAATGATTGTAGGAGAGTAGGATCTGCTTCACATGGGTACCCCCACTTTTTGCTGATGCTTCACTGTTTTTCGACCTTAGTCTGGCTGGGGCCCTGCTAATCAGAACCCCAGCCTAGCTGCTTCCTCTCTAAAATGGTTTCCATGGGCCTTAGGCACATCTCTGATTGGAATCTGGAGTGCCCTTATAAGTCCCTAGTATATGGTATACTATGTACCCAGGGCATAGGTACCTCAGAGGCCTACCAGGGGCTGCAGCATGTATTGTGCCACCCTGGAAGGCCATCCAAACTGACACCACAGGTCTGCTACTGCAGCCTGGGTAAGGTGGTGCATGCACCCCTTACTGTGATATAGGCTACCTATATCACTATATACATACACACATATAAACCTATAAGTCACTCCTATGGCAGGCCTTATCAATCCTGAAGGCAGAGTGCGTGGTTCCTATGTGAGAGGGTGCCCCTGCATGAGCAGGGCCCCTCTGCAGCGTTCGGAGACCCTTCTCTGATGCTGTTTGTAGTGCAGCCTGACCATATACTCTTAAGCGCATTATAACCTCGCGTTAAATGCTAACTTTGGGATGGCTGCACGGAAACATGTCGTGTTTGGTGTCAAACATCTTGGAATACTACCCCCCGCCAGTTCTGGCGGCGGGGGTAGCATTCCACCCTTCTAGAGGGAAACACATGTACACACCGGTATGCCCGGTACTGACTTTCCAGAGCCCTGGCATCAAAAATTGATGCCGCTGCCACAGACACGAGTCTGGCCTCCTGCTGCTGACCGAAACTCCGGCAGGGGAGGCCTGGACAATAGGTTTCCTGTCCCAGGGAGGTGTGACCACCTCCCCAGACAGGATAGTGTGTATTGGGGCTGGGCGGGAGCACTCTCTGGTGCTTTGAAGTCCTGCACTGGGGGCACATTTGGTGTCCCTGTGCATACCCCAGTTCAAACCGGCTCAGGGGCTTCCAGCCCCTGCTCTGGCGCGAAACTGGACAAAGGGAAAGGGTGTAACCACCCCTCTACCCTGAGCCTCCCATAGGTGGGGCCACAGAGTATGTCCAACCCCCTACCTTAGTATAAGTAGGGGAACCCAGTCCTTAGGACTTTAGATTTACCTGGACGAAACTCTGACACAGAATCCTGGACCTTCGACGCTCTACATCAAGATTAGAGGACTGAAGAATCTCCCTTGGGGTCAAGGAGTGACTCCCTGCTTGGCAGGCACCAAAGAAGCAATTGTCCGGTCCGCATCGCTGAAGCTCCCGTCGGTCGCCGAAGTCTTTGCATCACCAGAGGTGGATTTCCAGACTTCCCGAGACTGCCCTGAGTCCCCAGCAAAGCTGAGGCCCGTAGCTGTCGTGGGTAACGTGGAACCGTGACCCCTGGACACCGAACGCATTTGCAAGTGCATCCTCTTCTGGGTCTTTCACGAAGTCGTGCTTTGGGCTCCGAGTAGCCCCAGCCTCCAGCACCAACTGCACCGAAGATCACTGGCCTCCACTCCACGAGTGTCCTGTGAGCCAGCTCCACGTGCACCATCTCGAGGCTCCTTCGCGGTCGCTAGTCCGTTGGCTAGTAAGCCCTCCCGAAGGCCAATCTTTTTCTGCTTGGGCTCCCTGGTTGCTCCAGGTGTGCCCTGACTTATCCTCGCTGGGTGAGTCCCCCAGACCTTGCTGGTCTGCAACATCGTCCTTCTTCGATTTCCACGAGACTTGCCGTTGCCAAGGCTTGTTGGGTCCAATCCGGTCGCCGACACCCTGCAATCGACAGACGTCGTGGGACAGCTCGAATCCAGCTCCTGGTTGTCGTCGACGCCTCCTGGACCTCGTGGCTGAAGAGTCAAGACGACTGTCAACCTACCTGAAGCACTCGACATCGGTGGGCATCTGCTCATCGCCTTCCTGGTCACTGGCTAGTGACCCAGACTCTGTCCCCTCTGATTTCAGGTTCTTCAGATCTTCGATCCACCTTTGGATCCACCCGAACACTTTCGACTTGGCCGCCAGCAGCACTTTGCAGCAGATCGCCATTGAAAGCGACGACGAAACCCGACCCCGAAAGACACCTATGCACCCGGCTCCCCTGGGTGAGGTAACTCGAGTACTCCGGTGCTCCCGTGGGTATTGACACTAGAACAGCCTAGTTCTCAAAGGGTTTGCTCCAAGTCCTCCTCTAAGTGTCCCTTTTCTTTTAAATTCTAATCGCGACTTTCCCCATAGAAGTTAACGGTGGTTCGCGGTTGTGTTCATACACTGCACGCGTCCCCCGTGGGTCCCCTGTGTCACTGCCTTGGGTGGTTCCTTGTGGTCCAAGCACTTCTAAAGGCTCTAGGCCTTGTGTCTAGCTCAGTCGTGGTTCTTATACCACTTTATTGGTATATGGTTTGAGTACGCCCCTGGGGCTCAAACGTGTATTTGTGCTATTACTGTAGATAACTAACTCGTAACGTATGTACTTCGAACTCTAGCCTCATAAAGAGACTAGAGGGGTGTGTTTAGTAATAAATACATATATTTTGAATATATACCTGGTGTGGTCCTCTTTCATTTGGTCACTCAAGAGATTATAGACTGGTAAAACAAGCTGCTTTACATTCCTTCAAGACTTAGCCTGAAGGCTGCTCTCCATAGCTACCACTAGGATAGCTTTCAATATAGGTTGTCTTTAACCTATCTCCAATAAGGGGTTGTTTGGACTGGTGCAAGGTGCCCACTATAATTAGTGGACAGCATATGCCAGGCCAACTTCTCACATTGGTGTGCAGCGTGTGGGATTCCAGCTTGCTATTGTTTTACCAGATAATCTCAATTGAATTGACCAACTGAAAACCACTAAGGGTACCTAAGGTACATATAAATCAAGCTTAGTAATACAGTAAGTTCTACTGAACTTAGAGTTGTGTGTTAAGGGATAGCACACCCTTTCTACAACTCAAGAGAGTTTAGTAGGCCACACTAGAGTAGGTAGTGCATACACCACACCTCACGAGTGATGTCTTCAAAGCCAGGACCCAGTGAGTCCTTGCCAGAAGCCAGTGGGCTTCTTCCCTCCAAGTATGATAAACTCCCTTTCTTGGAATTGAGAGCATTATGCAATACTAGGAAGTTGAAGGCAGGCAAAAGTGCCAGCACCCAACACCTCAGGGAGGTGTTACTAGCTGATGATCTCAGCAGGCCCCTAGGGTCTGAAGGGGTAGGCAAAGAGGGTGGGGCAGAAGATGAGGAAGGGGCAGGGGTGAAGAAACCCAGCCCCCCCCCCCTCTGAAACTAGCCAGGAAGGTGAAAATGACCTTGTCCTGGAAAACCCAATTCCTCCTGTGGAGGAGGAGGAGGGAGAGGATCAGACTGACCTCCCCTTTGTCCCCCAGGAAGAGTTCTGAGTGTGCCCAGAAGGTCTAGGTCTCCTTCTCAGGAGTCTAACCACTCTGACACCTCAATAGGGACCTCTGTCTCCTCTCATAGAAGGGAATCCTCTCATGAGAGGAGAAAGAGACTGATTCAATATGAGCAAGCTCAACTTGAACTCAGGAAACAGCAATTGGCTATAGACAGGGAGTCCCTAGATTTCCATAGAGAGAGACAAAAGTTGGGACTAGAGTCCCATGGTGGCAGCAGTTTCCCCAAAGATAGGGAAAGGTCTTATGACCATAGAAACCTGAGCAAGATTGTCCCTCCCTACCAGTGTGGGGATGATATCCACAAATGGATAACTGCTCTAGAGAGGGCCTGTAAAGTACAGAGGGTCCCTCAGGAGCAGTGGGCAGCAATCTTATGGCTCTCCTTTGCAGACAAAGGTAGAGACAAGCTCCTCACTGTTAGAGAGGAGGATGCTGATAATTACAAAGTCTTGAAGAGTGCTCTGATTGATGGGTTTGGCCTAACCACTGAACAATACAGGTTAAAGTTCAGGGCTACCCAAAAAGCACAGACTCAAGACTGGGTGGACTTTGTTGATTGTTCTGCCAAGGCTCTGGAAGGTTGGTTATTGGGCAGTAAGGTATGTGACTTCACAGGATTGTACAATCTGATAATGAGGGAGCAGATTCTTAATAACTGTCAAAATCAGCTGTTGCATCAGCACCTGGTAGACTCTGATCTGACATCTCCCCAAGAATTGGGAAAGAAGGCAGACAAATGGGTCAGAACCAGGGTGAAGCAGAAGGTACAGAACCAAGGTGGTGACCCTAAGAAGCAAGATTCGAAAACCTCTGATAAGGGTGGGGAGAAGGGTAAAGATCAAAAGTCTTCACAAGGCCCCCAAAAATCTTCTTCAGGTGGGGATTCACAGTCTACCAAAGGGAAAGGGCAAAGAAAACCATGGTGCAAGGTCTGTAAGCAAAAGACCCACTGGACCAGTGATTGCACCAAGTCCAAAGACTCGACTCAGCCCCCACCAATGCCCCTAAGGCACCTGCTCCCCCTAGTGCAGTTACAGTTGGTGGTGGGACTACACAAGCCAAGGGTTTAGTAGGGTTGACCCTGGGTAAAGAGATGAGCTCTGACCTAGTCAGAGAACTCACTCAGTCTGTCCTAGTTTGTGATGGAGGCATGGATATGACCTCCTCTGTGAGTCCCAGTAATCTGGGCAAGTACAGACAACAGCCTTTAATCAATGGAAGAGAGGCTTTGGCATTTAGGGACACAGGGGCAAGTGTCACCATGGTGACACAACACCTTGTGAATCCTGGGCAGATAATACTTGGTGAAATGTACCAAGTGACCAATGCTAGCAACGTCAGAACAGACCATACTCTGGCAGTTGTTAACTTCTCCTGGGGAGGGGTAACTGGCCTTAAGAAGGTTGTGGTGAGTGCAAACCTACCAGTCGAATGCTTGCTTGGCAATGACTTAGAAACTTCAGCTTGGGCAGAAGTGGAGCTCAGGACCCATGCAGAAATGCTGGGGATCCCTGCAGATGTGTTTGCTGTGACCAGGTCACAAGCCAAAATGTCTAGCACTGAACAGGCCTTGGATTCTGGAATAATGGACCAAGTGCCTTCCAAGAAGAGGAGTAGTAGGGTAAAGGCAGTGCCTTCCCCTTGGCTCAGAAGGAAGATCAGTCCCCTGAGGGGGATGATCTCAGTCCTGAGGAAGGAACTGTCCCAGAGGAGCTTGAACCTGAACAGGTTGAGTTCTTGGGGACAGGGGGACCTTCCAGGGCAGATCTGAGCCAGGAGCAGCAGAGCTGCCCCTCTCTTGAACCCCTCAGACAGCAAGCTGCTGCTGAGGCTGCTGGGAAAGCTAGTGGTCCCCATACTGTGTATTGGGATGATGGACTCTTGTGCTCAGAGTGTAGAGACCCCAAGCCTGGTGCTACCAGGAGGTTGGTTATACCTTTGAAGTTCAGGGGCTTCCTATTGACCCTAGCCCATGATATTCCCTTAGCAGGTCACCTGGGCCAGAACAAGACTTGGGACAGAATTGTCCCTCACTTTCACTGGCCCCACATGTCTGAAGACACCAAGGAGTTTTGTCGCTCCTGTGTAACCTGCCAGGCCAGTGGCAAGGCAGGTGGCACTACAAAGGCCCCCTGATACCACTACCTGTGGTGGGGGTTCCCTTTGAAAGGGTGGGGATTGACATTGTTGGTCCCATGGATCCCCAAACAGCATCTGGGCACAGGTTTATCCTGGTGGTAGTGGATCATGCCACCAGGTACCCAGAGGCTATTCCCCTTAGGACCACTACAGCACCTGTGGTGGCAAGGGCCCTCCTGGGAATTTTCTCAAGAGTGGGCTTCCCTAAGGAGGTTGTATCAGACAGGGGTGCTAACTTTATGTCTGGATACTTAAAAGCAATGTGGAAGGAGTGTGGAGTGACTTACAAGTTCATCACACCCTATCACCCACAATGCAATGGTTTAGTTGAGAGATTCAACAAAACCTTGAAGGGCATGATTAAAGGGCTCCCAGAAAAGCTTAGGCGAAGATGGGACATACTCTTACCCTGCCTTTTATTTGCGTACAGGGAGGTGCCTCAAAAGGGGGTTGGCTACATCCCTTTTGAACTTTTGTTTGGTCACCCTGTCAGGGGTCCACTGTGCTTGGTGAAGGAAGGATGGGAGTTACCTCTCAAGCCCCCAAAGCAAGACATAGTGGACTACGTACTTGGTCTCCGCTCCCGGATGGCTGAGTATATGAAAAAGGCAACTAAAAACCTTGAGGCTAGCCAGGAACTTCAAAAGGCCTGGCATGACCAAAGGCTGTACTGACTGTTTACCAGCCAGGACAGAAGGTGTGGGTGTTGGAGCCAGTGGCCCCAGCAGCTCTACAAGACAAATGGAGTGGACCCCACACCATTGTTGAACAGAAGGGTGAGGTTACCTACTTAGTAGACCTAGGAACACCCAGGAGTCCCCACAGGGTTCTCCATGTCAACAGGTTAAAACCATATGTGGACAGGGCAGACATGGGCTTGCTCATGGCTACTGATGAGGGACAGGAGGAAGAGAGTGACCCACTCCCTGACCTGCTCTCACAGAACCCTGGTGATGAGTCAGTGGATGGTGTAGCCTTGGCAGGCAGCCTCACTACCCAGCAGCAGACTGATTGCAGACAGGTGCTCAATCAGTTCAGACACATATTCTCACTGACACCCAGTCAGACTACCTGGTGCACTCATGAAGTGGACACTGGGGACAGTCTGCCTATTAAAAATAAGATTTATAGGCAACCTGACCATGTCAGGGACTGTATCAGGACAGAAGTCCAGAAGATGTTGGATTTGGGAGTTATTGAACCCTCAGATAGCCCTTGGGCTAGTCCAGTGGTCCTTGTGCCAAAACCTCACACCAATGGTGGGAAAAGAGAGATGAGGTTTTGTGTGGACTACAGGGGTCTCAATGCAGTCACTAGGACTGATGCCCATCCAATACCTAGGGCAGATGAGCTAATAGACACTTTGGCCTCAGCCAAGTATCTAAGCACATTTGACCTTACAGCTGGCTACTGGCAGATCAGACTAGCTGATGATGCAAAGCCAAAGACAGCATTCTCAACCCCTAGTGGGCATTATCAATTTGTGGTGATGCCCTTTGGTCTGAAGAATGCACCTGCCACTTTTCAGAGGTTGGTGAATACAGTCCTTACAGGTCTGGAAGCCTATAGTGCAGCATATCTAGATGATATTGCGGTCTTTAGCTCCACCTGGGAGGATCACCTGGTCCACCTCAGAAATGTTTTACAGGCCCTGCAGAAAGCAGGCCGGACTATCAAGGCCACCAAGTGCCAGATAGGGCAGAGTCAGGTTGTGTACCTGGGCCACCTTGTGGGTGGAGGCCAGGTTCAACCACTGCAGAGCAAGATCCAGACCATCATGGACTGGACTGCTCCAACTACCCAGTCTCAGGTGAGAGCCTTCTTAGGCCTGACTGGGTACTATAGGAGATTTGTCAAGGGGTATGGATCAATAGTGACACGCCTGAATGACTTAACTTCCAAGAAAATGCCCAAAAGGTTCAGTGGACAGTTAGCTGTCAAAAGGCATTTGATGACCTGAAGCAGGCCATGTGCACTGCTCCCATTCTACAGAGTCCTGATTACTCCAAGAAGTTCATTGTGCAAACTGATGCATCTGAATTGGGGGTAGGGGCTGTACTGTCACAATTGAATGATGAAGGTCAGGATCAGCCAGTAGCTTTCATTAGCAGAAGGCTGACCCCTAGAGAGAAACGTTGGTCAGCCATTGAGAGAGAGGCCTTTGCTGTGGTCTGGGCTCTGAAGAAGTTGAGGCCATACTTGTTTGGTACTCACTTCCTTGTTCAAACAGACCATAAGCCCCTCTTATGGCTAAAACAAATGAAGGGTGAAAACCCCAAACTGCTTAGGTGGTCCATTTCCCTACAGGAGATGGACTTCACAGTGGCACATAGACCTGGGAGTAACCATGCCAATGCAGATGGAATCTCTAGGTACTTCCACTTAGAACATGAAGACTTAACTGGGCAAGGTTAGTTTAATGTCCCTACGTTTGGGGGGTTGTGTAGGAGAGTAGGATCTGCTTCACATGGTTACCCCCACTTTTGCTGATGCTTCACTGTTTTTCGACCTTAGTCTGGCTGGGGCCCTGCTAATCAGAACCCCAGCCTAGCTGCTTCCTCTCTAAAATGGTTTCCATGTGCCTTAGGCACATCTCTGATTGGAATCTGGAGTGCCCTTATAAGTCCCTAGTGTATGGTATACTATGTACCCAGGGCATAGGTACCTCAGAGGCCTACCAGGGGCTGCAGCATGTATTGTGCCACCCCTGGAAGGCCATCCAAACTGACACCACAGGTCTGCTACTGCAGCCTGGGTAAGGTGGTGCATGCACCCCTTACTGTGATAGAGGCTACCTATATCACTATATACATACACACATATAAACCTATAAGTCACTCCTATGGCAGGCCTTATCAATCCTGAAGGCAGAGTGCGTGGTTCCTATGTGAGAGGGTGACTCTGCATGAGCAGGGCCCCTCTGCAGCGTTCGGAGACCCTTCTCTGATGCTGTTTGTAGTGCAGCCTGACCATATACTCTTAAGCGCATTATAACCTCGCGTTAAATGCTAACTTTGGGATGGCTGCACGGAAACATGTCGTGTTTGGTGTCAAACATCTTGGAATACTACCCCCACGCCAGTTCTGGCGGCGGGGGTAGCATTCCACCCTTCTAGAGGGAAAGACATGTACACACCGGTATGCCCGGTACTGACTTTCCAGAGCCCTGGCATCACAAAATGGATGCCGCTGCCACAGACACGAGTCTGGCCTACTGCTGCTGACCGAAACTCCGGCAGGGGAGGTCTGGACAATAGGTTTCCTGTCCCAGGGAGGTGTGACCACCTCCCCAGACAGGATAGTGTGTATTGGGGCTGGGCGGGAGCACTCTCTGGTGCTTTGAAGTCCTGCACTGGGGGCACATTTGGTGTCCCTGTGCATACCCCAGTTCAAACCGGCTCAGGGGCTTCCAGCCCCTGCTCTGGCGCGAAACTGGACAAAGGGAAAGGGGTGTAACCACCCCTCTACCCTGACCCTCCCATAGGTGGGGCCACAGAGTATGTCCAACCCCCTACCTTAGTATAAGTAGGGGAACCCAGTCCTTAGGACTTTAGATTTACCTGGACGAAACTATGACACAGAATCCTGGACCTTCGACGCTCTACATCAAGATTAGAGGACTGAAGAATCTCCCTTGGGGTCAAGGAGTGACTCCCCTGCTTGGCAGGCACCAAAGAAGCAATTGTCCGGTCTGCATCGCTGAAGCTCCCGTCGGACGCCGAAGTCTTTGCATCACCAGAGGTGGATTTCCAGACTTCCCGAGGCTGCCCTGAGTCCCCAGCAAAGCTGAGGCCCGTAGCTGTCGTGGGTAACGTGGAACCGTGACCCCTGGACACCGAACGCATTTGCAAGTGCATCCTCTTCTGGGTCTCCCACGAAGTCGTGCTTTGGGCTCCGAGTAGCCCAGCCTCCAGCACCAACTGCACCGAAGATCACTGGCCTCCACTCCACGAGTGTCCTGTGAGCCAGCTCCACATGCACCGTCTCGAGGCTCCTTCGCGGTCGCTAGTCCGTTGGCTAGTAGGCCCTCCCGAAGGCCAATCTTTTTCTGCTTGGGCTCCCTGATTGCTCCAGGTGTGCCCTGACTTATCCTCGCTGGGTGAGTCCCCCAGACCTTGCTGGTCTGCAACATCGTCCTTCTTCGATTTCCACGAGACTTGCCGTTGCCAAGGCTTGTTGGGTCCAATCCGGTCGCCGACACCCCTGCAATCGACAGACGTCGTGGGACAGCTCAAATCCAGCTCCTGGTTGTCGTCGACGCCTCCTGGACCTCGTGGCTGAAGAGTCAAGACGACCGTCAACCTACCTGAAGCACTCGACATCGGTGGGCATCTGCTCATCGCCTTCCTGGTCACTGGCTAGTGACCCAGACTCTGTCCCCTCTGCTTTCAGGTTCTTCAGATCTTCGATCCACCTTTGGATCCACCCGAACACTTTCGACTTGGCCGCCAGCAGCACTTTGCAGCAGATCGCCATTGAAAGCGACGACGAAACCCGACCCCGAAAGACACCTGGCTCCCCTGGGTGAGGTAACTCGAGTACTCCGGTGCTCCCGTGGGTATTGACACTAGAACAGCCTAGTTCTCAAAGGGTTTGCTCCAAGTCCTCCTCTAAGTGTCCCTTTTCTTTTAAATTCTAATCGCGACTTTCCCCATAGAAGTTAACGGTGGTTTGCGGTTGTGTTCATACACTGCACGCGTCCCCGTGGGTCCCCTGTGTCACTGCCTTGGGTGGTTCCTTGTGGTCCAAGCACTTCTACAGGCTCTAGGCCTTGTGTCTAGCTCAGTCGTGGTTCTTATACCACTTTATTGGTATATGGTTTGGTACGCCCCTGGGGCTCAAACGTGTATTTGTGCTATTACTGTAGATAACTAACTCGTAACGTATGTACTTCGAACTCTAGCCTCATAAAGAGACTAGAGGGGTGTGTTTAGTAATAAATACATATATTTTGAATATATACCTGGTGTGGTCCTCTCATTTGGTCACTCAAGAGATTATAGACTGGTAAAACAAGCTGCTTTACATTCCTTCAAGACTTAGCCTGAAGGCTGCTATCCATAGCTACCACTAGGATAGCTTTCAATAAAGGTTGTCTTTAACCTATCTCCAATAAGGGGTTGTTTGGACTGGTGCAAGGTGCCCACTATAATTAGTGGACAGCATATGCCAGGCCAACTTCTCACAATGATCAAATACAAGAAGGAGGAACAGGGAAAGCTTCTAAGGTCCAGCAAACATGCTCTCAAAATATACATATAAGCAAAGGGTATGCAGTTCCTATAATAGATATAGAGGCGAAGGAGAAAACGGGCAGGAGGGACCTGATCAGTCAGGTGAGAGGGATCCGATTAATCAGAAGCAAGAGCCCTCACACACCCAGATGAGGGTCATGCTTCATCATCGGGCAGCTCCTTGTTAGCCCGTTGCTGCAATGCCCATCAGGCCCCTCAAGGGGGCTCTTTGAGGGGCATTTTTAAAGATTTCAAAAGTTGTGATGAAGCATGTGTGGAGGTGCAGCATTGGGAAGATTGGTTATAGCTTTGTAATAGAGGGAGTTAAAAATGACTAAGAGGCAGCTATAAAGTGTTTATTAAGCAGGTGTCTCCTTTCAGGAGTAAAAACAGTACATGGCGGTGTAGGAGGTAATGATTCCTCACAGCTCAAATATAGTGAAAAAGGGGGTCAACATGTTTCTTGTTGTTAAAAAGTCATAGTCGATCTATGCAATTCATCAGGACCAAAAAATAACCTAATCTACAGCTGATCGGGAATAAGAATAGTGTGTTAAAATTACCCAATCATAAAATCACCCACATGTACAGTGGTGAAAGGGGTACCTTGTGTGGGCAATTGTGCATTGCTCGACCGGTAAAAAAGAAAGATAGTAAGTAAGGGACATCACCACCATAGGTAACTGAGTAGTGGCACCCATTAATGATGTATATGTACATGTGGCAGCACTGTCCATGATCATGCCATTAGTAAATTGTTGCCACCAATGAACGTGCAAACGAATACAGACAAACAGTGATACACATGTGTCAAACCATTCACAACCCAACAATCCACGTGTGAATGCACATGGCACAAAAACAAATCTCTAGTTGTTATACAGAAGAAAATATATGTAGTACATGCGTCCATGGTGATCATTCTAACCCTCATGGAGTAAGATACATGCCCCTTAGGTGTCGGCAGAGGACCGCATAAACTGCAGTATAAAACTAATGGGAGACAGTTTCAAATCATAGCATTACTAACAAGGCTGACCACAATCAAAAAGGTCTATGGCTGGAAACCAGACTCAGTTACTCACGGTGTCCTGCACAAGAAAACTCCGGCGACCTACCCCGCTCTGCAACCCTAGAGGTGATAGGGTCACTGGAGCAAAGGTTTAAATAGTGGCTCAAAAAGCCAACTGTGAGTGCGAGCAGGTGTGGGGGAAGGTGCCTACAGAGAGACGTGTGGCAGAAAGACGCTGCACCAAGGACGAGGCGTGGTCTAAGCAAGCCTCCAAAGGAACACACGCGTCAGACAGACGCTGTGAGGAGGAAATGGACCAAGCGATCTGCTGTCTTAGAGTGGTCCACACATGGAAAAAGAGAGTAAGGAGTGCGCCTAAAACAATAGTGTCAACTGACAATGTGGTCTAAGCAAGCCGCCAAGGGAGCACTATCGTCGGCCAGACGTCATAAGGAGGAAATGGCCCAAGCGATCCACCATTTTAGAGTGGACCGAATCTATATGCAAACAGAGTTGGAAGTGCGCTTTAAACAATAAGCGCTCACACAAACATACAGGAGGATAAAATCACCTCACTGGTACTGATGGGTCCTAAGGGTCCTCCAGCTTGGAGAAACCTGCCTTTTTCACTATACGGGATATATAAAAGGTGTACCAATGTGTGAAAAGGGGCGTCCCACTCAATAGATAACAAAAACAATAACCTCAAAGGAGGAAAATGTCATAGCGGGTCCTCCAACTAGGAGTGGCCCGCTTCTGATAAGAATAGTTGTTTAAGAAGAGCCTCAAACAATGGGTAATTCAAAGATGAGAAAGAGAGTGTGGACAGCGCACACCGATGAGTGTATCAAGATGCGGATTTGTAGCGTGCTTCAGCGGTATCACCCTCTGATTAAGGGTGTGAATAATAATGGAAAGATGCGCCACCTATGTAGGGGTGTCCCTCTGAGCACAGCGAAGCCCCCCCGTGGGGTGAGTCAGTTCTAGTACCAATAATAGGTGAAGAAGGATATCAAAAAGTTCAAAACATCCCAGAATTCATTGTGTTTGTATTTAATGATAAACTTAAATGACACGATCTTCAACTTGATCAAAACAATCCATATTAATGCGAAACCCAATGCATTTCGGGCCGTCGGGCCCTTCGTCAGGGGCCAGGATTCTGAAATTAAAAGCAAACATGAGGAAACATGCTCTCCGAGCCAACTAGATACAGTTTAAACAATGTAGCTGTTTGACGTAAATGCGAAGTGAAAGAAGGGCAGCAACATGCATTAGGTGCCGATGCACGTGAGGTATTCAATAAAGCATTGTTTTTCAATAATGACGTGTGAACGTCCAGAGCGAAAGAGTGCAGTAGTGTGAAGACCTAGAAAAATGAAATGAGATCAGTTGGGGTGTGCAACTACAGTGCATCAAATATACAAACCCAAGTGGTAACAAACAAAGCGTAAAACGATAAAAATCAAACATGTAAAAATATGAAAATATGTGACTCAGTTAAAACAGTTAAACACAGTGCGGTCAGATAAATGGTAAAAAGATGCCAATATGAGTGTTCCGTGTGCATAAGTAGACATCGCTTTGAAATGCGAAATCAAACAATCAAGGTTGCCGAATAAGTTGGTCAGCCCAAAGCGGGAATATACAAAGCGTGTCGATGTGCAACCTGAAAATAGAAAGTCTAGGCATGCATAGTGTGGACAGTAATATACCACGGCGCTTAGCAAGTGTAATGAAAAGTACGCTATTTGTTCATGCGACGGTGAACACCATGCACAAAAAGTGAAAACGCTGGTAGTTACAGCATGTGCCGGTTGAAGCAAGAAAAGCAAACTTACGTGAGCCGTTGAGAACGGCGACGCGTGTAATCAGTAAAGTGTCAACAAGCCGGAACAGTGAGGCAGGTTAAACGATATGTGACAGCAATAGAAAACAGACTGTAAAGAGCTTTGCAGAAGCCACAAAAAACAGCGGCCATATTAGAATGGCGATTAAACATCAGTTGTAAGTGTATGTTAAAATAGAAAAAAGAATGGTGAAAGCTGATGCAAATGTGCAAGTATAAAAAATACGAAGGGTGATGAGTAAAAGAAAATATGTGAAAAAGGAAAATAAAGATTTTCAAAGAGGATGGAAGACGAATAGCAGAGAAAGAACAATATATTATATGGGTCCAGAGAGTAAACCAAGGGTTTATAAATAGCACAAAAACTCCATCCGGTCATTCAACCCGAAAGGTTTCAATGAGTTCAGGGCTTTTATCCAAAAATTCTCACGCTGTAGCAAAAAATTATTGTTGTTTCTGCCTTCTTTCTTTTCAATGATCTCTAGGATGAGAAACTTAAGTTGACAAATGTTGTGATGATTTTCAGAAAAATGTGCAGCCACGGTGGATTTCATATTTTTGGTTCTTATATTGCTTTTGTGCTCGTGGATTCTTGTCTTGATCTTCCTTTCGGTTTTACCCACGTAGGGTAATCCGCTTGGACATTTCAGAAGGTATATGACATTTGTAGTGTCACACGTAGCTGTGACTTTTAAGTTGATGCGGGAGCCTTTCATGGGGTGAGTGGTCCAAGAACCTTTAATGACATTATTGCAGTTCATGCAAGGTTTAGTGCCCTTATAGATGTTAATTGAGGGCTGTTCAGATTTTCTGGTGAGTCATTCTTGGAGGTTTCTCCCTCTGGTGTAAGCAAAAATTGGTCTGTGACAAAAAATGTCTTTGAAGTCAGGTTCCATGGCCAACATTTGCCAGTGTTTGTTGATGCACTTTTTATAGCGTTGACTCATTGTGGAAAGTTTGGAAACTACTACCATCTTGTTGGATTTAGGTTTATCGATTTTGGTCAATAGTTCATTTCTGGTTGTTGAGGCAACTCGTGTCTTGGTTAGTTCTAAGATCTTAGTAGGGTAGCCACGGTTGGTGAACCGAGTCAACATAGTCGCCATCTGTTGTAAGTATCTTTCAGGGTTGGACACGATGCGTTTCACTCTCAGAAGCTGGGAGTACGGTAAATGATTCTTGAGTGTTTGTTGGTGGAAACTGTTAAAGTGTAAAAGGTTGTTCCGGTCTGTCCTTTTACGAAACAAATCAGTTTGTAACCCATTGGCAACTTTCTTGACCAATACATCAAGAACCTTTCGTGCTCAAAATGCGCACATCTTAGAGATACTACTGATTTCATATCCAAAATTGAACAGGTTTTTTACAACCCTGACGATGAAATTTGGCTCTGCAGTATTGATGTCAAATCTTTATATACTTCTATTCCCCATGATTCTGGCATTGCTGCCATTGAGAATGTTTTGTTGAATTCTGATCTGGATATTGACCTACAATCATTTCTCATGGAATTACTGATCTTCTCCTTATATCAGAGCTATTTCAAATGGAACAACCAGTGGTTTTTGCAATTGTCCGGGACTTCCATGGGCAATTGCGCAGCACCGGCATATGCCAACATCTTCATGCAACAATTTGAGGAAAATAACATTCTCAACCAAGAAACCTGGAAAACTCATGCCAAGATTTTTTTGAGATACATAGATGATATCTTTATAGTGTGGAATGGCCCACACAAGGATCTGATGACATCCCTTAACAAACTCAACGCAATCAATGATCGCATACAATTTACCTTTGAAGTACATCAAGAACAAATATCCTTTCTTGATGTGTTGGTCAAGAAAGTTGCCAATGGGTTACAAACTGATTTGTTTCGTAAAAGGACAGACCGGAACAACCTTTTACACTTTAACAGTTTCCACCAACAAACACTCAAGAATCATTTACCGTACTCCCAGCTTCTGAGAGTGAAACGCATCGTGTCCAACCCTGAAAGATACTTACAACAGATGGAGACTATGTTGACTCGGTTCACCAACCGTGGCTACCCTACTAAGATCTTAGAACTAACCAAGACACAAGTTGCCTCAACAACCAGAAATGAACTATTGACCAAAATCGATAAACCTAAATCCAACAAGATGGTTGTAGTTTCCAAATTTTCCACAATGAGTCAACGCTATAAAAAGTGCATCAACAAACACTGGCAAATGTTGGCCATGGAACCTGACTTCAAAGACCTTTTTTGTCACAGACCAATTTTTGCTTACACCAGAGGGAGAAACCTCAAAGAATTACTCACCAGAAAATCTGAACAGCCCTCGATTAACATCTATAAGGGCACTAAACCTTGCATGAACTGCAGCAACTGCAATAATGTCATTAAAGGTTCTTGGACCACTCACCCCATGAAAGGCTCCCGCATCAACTTAAAAGTCACAGCTACGTGTGACACTACAAATGTCATATACCTTCTGAAATGTCCATGCGGATTACCCTACGTGGGTAAAACCGAAAGGAAGATCAAGACAAGAATCCACGAGCACAAAAGCAATATAAGAACCAAAAACATGAAATCCACCGTGGCTGCACATTTTTCTGAAAATCATCACAACATTTGTCAACTTAAGTTTCTCATCCTAGAGATCATTGAAAAGAAAGAAGGCAGAAACAACAATAATTTTTGCTACAGCGTGAGAATTTTTGGATAAAAGCCCTGAACTCATTGAAACCTTTCGGGTTGAATGACCGGATGGAGTTTTTGTGCTATTTATAAACCCTTGGTTTACTCTCTGGACCCATATAATATATTGTTCTTTCTCTGCTATTCGTCTTCCATCCTCTTTGAAAATCTTTATTTTCCTTTTTTCACATATTTTCTTTTACTCATCACCCTTCGTATTTTTTATACTTGCACATTTGCATCAGCTTTCACCATTCTTTTTCTATTTTAACATACACTTACAACTGATGTTTAATCGCCATTCTAATATGGCCGCTGTTTTTTGTGGCTTCTGCAAAGCTCTTTACAGTCTGTTTTCTATTGCTGTCACATATCGTTTAACCTGCCTCACTGTTCCGGCTTGTTGACACTTTACTGATTACACGCGTCGCCGTTCTCAACGGCTCACGTAAGTTTGCTTTTCTTGCTTCAACCGGCACATGCTGTAACTACCAGCGTTTCCACTTTTTGTGCATGGTGTTCACCGTCGCATGAACAAATAGCGTAGTTTTCATTACACTTGCTAAGCGCCGTGGAATATTACTGTCCACACTATGCATGCCTAGACTTTCTATTTTCAGGTTGCACATCGACACGCTTTGTATATTCCCGCTTTGGGCTGACCAACTTATTCGGCAACCTTGATTGTTTGATTTCGCATATCAAAGCGATGTGTCTACTTATGCACACGGAACACTCATATTGGCATCTTTTTACCATTTATCTGACCGCACTGTGTTTAACTGTTTTAACTGAGTCACATATTTTCATATTTTTACATGTTTGATTTTTATCGTTTCCGCTTTGTTTGTTACCACTTGGGTTTGTATATTTGATGCACTGTAGTTGCACACCCCAACTGATCTCATTTCATTTTTCTAGGTCTTCACACTACTGCACTCTTTCGCTCTGGACGTTCACACGTCATCATTGTTTTTCAATACTTTATTGAATACCTCACGTGCATCGGCACCTAATGCATGTTGCTGCCCTTCTTTCACTTCGCATTTACGTCAAACAGCTACATTGTTTAAACTGTATCTAGTTGGCTCGGAGAGCATGTTTCCTCATGTTTGCTTTTAATTTCAGAATCCTGGCCCCTGACGAAGGGCCCGACGGCCCGAAATGCATTGGGTTTCGCATTAATATGGATTGTTTTGATCAAGTTGAAGATCGTGTCATTTAAGTTTATCATTAAATACAAACACAATGAATTCTGGGATGTTTTGAACTTTTTGATATCCTTCTTCACCTATTATTGGTACTAGAACTGACTCACCCCACGGGGGGGCTTCGCTGTGCTCAGAGGGACGCCCCTACATAGGTGGCGCATCTTTCCATAATTCAAAGATGAGGACAGGAAACAATCAGTTAAGTAGAGAATGTACCTAAACATAAGTTCTCAAATGTACCATGAAAGAGGTATGTAAGAATAGGCTCACATAAAGCTCAGAAAAGCAATCAACAAAGGTATGTGTGGAACGTCTTGTGTGTGCGGTAAAGATCCATGATCTAATTTGCTCCAAGGTATGTCATCGTTGAGGTTGGTGAAGTGTGTGCCAAGGCAAAAAATCCAACATTGTTCCCTTCGAAAGAGGGCTTTTTTGTTCATGTTATGACGTGTTTTAAGACAGTCCAGTTAACATCGTCTGGATGAGACTAAAAGGTCTTCACCGTATCCCACAAGGCTAAGCACAGAGGAAAGGAAGTCATCCAAGATTAAAGTCTATAGGTTGGAAGTTATTGACTTTACGGATATAGAAGCCTCTGTGAAAGTCAATTCTTATTAATTCAGAAGCCGATAGACAGATGTACACCATGTGAGATCAATAATAAAAAATATATGCCTTTGTGGGAGCATGTGCATTGTTCTACGAGACACAAAGCTAAGATGGGCCAGAACAGCAAAAAGCGAATGTATAAAAATGTGTCTCAGAAATAGGTAATGGAATGTTGCTTAGCAGTTCCACTGCGGAGGCTCAACAAACCAATCAGGTGGCGCTGAGAGTGCATTCTGATACTTTCTTTCAGGCCATTAGATGCCCACAAAAAGAGGAGAGGATGTACATAGACTACATTATCCATCAGTCACCCAAGAGCATAGATGGGTGCCATTCCACTCGAGGTTGAAAGTGGAAAGAGAACTACAAAAACTAGAAGAATAAGTTGATTGAGTAGTAATAGGTTCAACTGTATACATCTCCATGATTGTGCTGGAGAAGAAGAGCAAACAGCTGAGGGAGGCAGGGATATGCATGGCCATGTGCCTGCTAAACAGAGTTATGTTATGTAACTAGATATTTATGTAGTGCACTGTTACCCAACTTCTTGGCCTCTTGACAGTCTGTAGAGACTTTGGTTATGATTCATCTTGAGAAGGTTTTTCACCTATGGATTTAGGTCATAAACCACAACTGGTGTGGGCGGGTGTTTTGGAGGGTGTGAGCTATCTCTGTTTTGGTGCTCCATATGGGGGTGAGCCATGCAACCTTCCAATCTAACCTTTGTGAATGTTTGCGGTCCTGTGGTCATCCTGTGTCTAGAGTTCAGAGCAGCAGACGTTTGGTACCCTGGGATTTTATATCACAGGCAGTTGTTCAGTGAAATATACGGGTTGTGGCTATACAAGATTCAATGCCACAAGCTGTGGAAAGGAGTTTATGGATTCCAGTCTAGCACTATATCTTTTCTTTGCTAACAGGTGTTTAGATTTCCAAAATTGGCCATTTATTAAACATACATAAAGAACCTAGTGAGACAGGTGGTTCTTGAAGCTAGATCTCCATGACGGGAAATACCACCAGACATTGCATCAAGACTTGCAGTAAAATTACATTTACCAGACACTTACGGCTAAGGCGGCACAAGACACTGAGCAGTGGTATATCACAGACTTCTGTAGATTATGACATCATCATACATGTCAAAGATAAAAAAACATCATGACAAAGCACTCCTACAGAGGCTAATGAACAGATGCTTAATGCTCCACAAAACTTCCACTTTGATCTATCTAGGCACAAATTTAATGTTAGGATATATCAAACATTCTATTTTCTGCATGTACAATGGTTGGCTCACAGCCAACAACAATGAATTGAAAAATGGGTTCTCCAGCTATCCTGACCTTAATTTAAGTTTAAGTTTTTGACTTGGGAAGGATTTCTCACTACCAACTTGAATGAAGAGAACATTTTATTCTCCAGCTGTCATATTAATTTAAGTTTGTTTTTGAACTGGGATGGACAATGGCTTAAGGAAGACTTGATTTAATCACCACTCCAGGCATCCTGTTGACCAATCAATCAATCAAGATTTGTAAAGCGTGCTAATCACCTGACAGGGTATCCAGGCGCTTGCAGGTCCCAAAGGCTCATTCAAGCAGCTAGGTATTGAGGGCCCTTCGGATGCCAGAAGTCAGGTGGTGGTCCGGAGTTGCGTGTGGAGGCTGCACAACAAATGGGGGGGGGGGGGGAGGGGGAGCAAGGAGAAAGCAGTGGAAACGAGGGAAAAACAAGGAGAAGGCACACAGAAAAGAAAGGGTAAAGCAAGGAGGAAGCAGTGAGAACGAGGGAAAAGCAAAGAAACGGGGGGAAAGCAAGGAGGAAGCAGTGAAAACAAGGGATAAGAAAGTAGAAAGCACACAAAAATAGGGGGAAAGTATGAGAAAGCAGTGAGAATGAGGGAAAGGCAAGGGGAAGCCATTCAAACAAGCATTGGTAAATGTATTAGGCTTACGCCTATATATATATATATATATATATATATATATATATATATATATATATATATATTATATAGTGTGCTAGTGGTGAGCGGGGAAGCCAGATTTCTGGATTTTCCTTTTCGGAACATTACCACATTTATTCAAAGTCAACATTGACCAACATGTCGGCAGACACGCTGAGAGACCGGGAGGAGGCAGCCTCCGAGATGTTCAGTAACATCCCTTCAAGTGACGGAAATTAAAATCTAAGAAGCACAAATACAAATCCCGCTAACAGCAGTGTAAAAGATAAAATGAGAGCCTTTGAAAAATTAATGCGTGCGGAACAAGGAAAATGGTGGGAACATAAGTCTCTGCAGAAGTACCTCGATGTAGGGAGAATCCACAGAGGACTGAGGATCCTCATAGCGCCAAGCTATGAGCAGCCCAACCCGGAGATGATGCGAGACTGGGCCCAATGTAACCTCGATTCCTCTAAAAAATGTATGGAAATTCTGGTAAAATACGCGGAAGTGGACAGAGTGACGCTGCAAGAGCAGATTGAAACATTAAATGAGGAAATAAACTGAGCAAAAGTGAGGATATAACCAAAATGAGGGAGGAAATGACAGCAAGAATCCGCAAAGAGGAAGATAAAATAAAAGAGCGCAAAGCGTTTAAGTTTCACCGCGACAGGGTGGATTACGAGACGGGGCGTATATTCACCTTCTCTAAAAAATAGGACGCCATGAAAACATCTAAAAACAAAATGAGAAGTGAACCAACATCAAAGGCTGCTACAAACAAAGAAGGATATAGCAACACATCCAATTCGGACTTAAGTTCTGCAATTGAAAGCGAAGTAGAACTGGAAACCCGACATGCAACCACAAGCGGGGCACAACCCATATTAACTCCAGCCGAAGAGCTGGATTTTTTGTGCCAGGAGCGGTGGCAAACACTCCGCCCAAGGACTCAAAGGAATGCGTCAGGAAGAGGCGAAACCACAGGCGCAGGCAGAGGCGAAAAGCAGGAAGAAAGAAATATCAAGCTTTGCTACAACAAAGAACCAACATAGATACTGACAGTCAAGGTCAGATTGACAATCCTCAAGGAGCAGAAACAACATCAGATATGACTTTGTTGGAAACTCTCATGGAATTACAGGAGGAAACCGACAACGTAACCAGCCAAGAAAACCCCCAATTTGCCAGGAGTTCTTGTCAAGGACACAATGATGAGACTCAGATAGCGGGCACAGTTAGAAACAAGCATTGGCATAGCCAATAGGTCTCGCCTTTGGGACCTTATAAGTGTTTAGCCAGAGCTATTGGCTTTGCCAATGTCTTTAAGCTATGGTGGAGAGCAGTGTGGCTGCTGTGCAGCATATTGAAATATTATAATAGAAAAGCGTTGTAAGCATTTTTGTTATTTTATATACAACCAAGAATATATTATGTAGAACTGAATTATTAAATAAGTATTAACATAAAAACTGTCTTCTAGATTTTTTTGTTCTTGCCATGCTTGCAAATTCTTCCTGCCTGTTCTAATGCTTGTTTCTTATAGTTTTTTTTTTGTTAGCGGGGGTGAGGGAGGACCATAAGCAGCGCTGGTAGTGAGGTGGTGCTACACTGGTGCTGAGGTGTTGCTCAGATGGTGCTGAGGTGGTGCTGCCCTGGTGCTGAGATGGTGCTGCGCTTGGGCTGAGATAGTGCTGCGCTGGGGCTGAGTGATGCTGTGGAGGTGCTGTGGTGTTGTTGTGGTGGTGCTGGTGAGTGATGCTTAGGTGATGCTGCGTGGTGATGCTGAATAATGTAGAAGTTGTGCTGAGTGATGCTGGCTGGTGCTGCGCTGAGGTGGTGCTGAGTTGGTGCCACATCCTCTCCCCCACTGAACACCATACTGACCCACTGAGAGAAACTAGCACTGCCTTCAGCTACAACCCAATTGTGCACTGCTATAAACACCTGGTTGCGACTCAATTCAAATTATGAACTAGACAAGAGTAATATGCTGCCTGAAAAAAACCCAGCATTGGTAAATGCACTAGGTTTCGCCTATGGGATTAATAATAAGTTAAGAGGTGTGGGCGAAGTGTATGAGTGCAGGGCGAACAGTGTGAGTGCTCTTTGTGCAGGGTGAGTGATGCATGAATGAAGGTTGATAGGTGTCCGAGTGCAGGGTAAAAGTGCCTCAATGCATGGTAATTGATGTGTAATCAGTGCAGAATGAGAATTGTGTGAGTGTACAGAGTGAGAGATGTTACCCTGTACTAGGTAAGAGGTGTTCGAGTATAGGATGAGCGGTATGTCAATAGCATAAGTGCAGGATCAGCGGTTTGAGTTCAGGTTGAGAGGTGTGAGTGGAGGGTGAAAGGAATGTCAATGCTGTGTGAGAGAAGAGTCAGATTCAGTGGGAGAAATCTCACCCGAGCACTGGGTACCTGCTCTTTTGAGGCAAAGGGCGGAAGTGTCATTAAAAGTATTCTGCTTTTTCTTTTGTGTGACTTGAACAATGAAACAGATGTGCTTATCGCATGTTGTTCACATAAATCTGTTTAATACATGTTAATTGGACGCGCAGGTGTTCAGCATCCAAGCTATTTACAACAAGCCAAAAAAGAAACAGAAACACATCCCCACAGGCAGGATATTACTTTTGTTCTTAAGAAACGAAAATGTTGTAGAGTGGTAAATGAGCACACTTTTTTCCCTAATGAAAAAAATTTATTTTGATGTTTTGATGGCGTGAAAGTAGATTTTCTGCCACTGTTATGAAAAGGCAGCTTCACCTTCTGCGCTACACTGTGGAAAAGAAATGGCGTGTCCCAGTGGACCCTTTTTTTGGCTTATGTGGGGCTTCCGAATTCAACGAGAATCTATCTTATGCAGGCATCTTCGATGGGAAAGGGGTTGCAGGACTGGGTTGCAAAGAGAGAGTCTCGACAGTGCATTGTGGTTAAACTGTGCCAATTGGCCTACATTAACATATGTTATGTTATCAAAAAAAGGCAAAGAGAGCCGGTGCTTTTTAACATATCCTGCTGTTACAGTGTATGTTTTTTGTTTAAGTCAGCTTAAAAAAACTTTGTTGCTGCTGTACAGATCAGCTTGGCAAGAGTTATTTTTGCCCCGTACAAATACGGCCACTTTAAGAGCGCCTGTCAGTACCTTCCTGTTGAATGTCCTGGCTACAAAGAACAGATGAGTTTTGACCTCTCCTTATTAACTATTCTGCAAGAGCACAATGTCCCTTGCCCCATGTACATAGTTATGATTTTTTAGTAATGCAGAGATATTATCCCTGCTGAAATATGCAGCCAAAATTAAACATTTGCCATGCCAGTGAGTGTATCAGGCAACATACTGTAAATATCATAGTGAGATAAGGTGATAGTCAATGTAAATAAAATTAAATGCAAACTATAACCTTCACCAACCATATCGTAACTCATAAATATCTTAAAGCAAAGCATGTGTCGGTGCAGGTGCAATTTAAAGGGTGGAAAAATTTATCAAACGTTATTTTAGTATTAGAAAATAACATTGTGCGTAAACAGTCAACATCGAGCAAATGTGGGCAGCCGCGAAAAGATTACATAAGCAGCGTATGTTATAAATACAGTTATATGCAGCTATAAATAAAAATGTCCGATTTTAGGTAGTTTAACGGCGGAGGAATGAAAGGGGTGTATGTGGGACTACGACGGCCAACATTCCGCCAATTTGGACAGCTACGGGCCCTGGGGTTTTTTCTAAAACACTGGAAACAGTCAAAAACACTTTTGTGCTGGTCAGTTTGGGGAGACAGACTGCTTTTGCCCCATACAAAGACTGCTTCCTTACAAGCGGCTGTAAGTGCCTCACTGATAAATGTGAGAAAATGAGCAGTGTAAGTTTAAAATACAATTATCTGCAAATATAAGTTAAAATACACGATGTACGGAGTAAGACGGGCAACATTCCACCAATGTAGACAGCTTCGGGGCAATAAGCTGAAGGGCTGTAGATATCCCAAAAACACTTTGCTGGTGCTGTGCTGGTCCTGGCGAGAGTGCTTTTGCCCTGTTGAAAGACTGCCACCGTAAGAGCGTCAGCTAGTGCTTAACTGATGAATGCATTAGATAAGCACCGGAAGTCCAAAATACTACGCTATGCAGCTATAAATAAACAAGTTCTTAAAAAAGGAATAAAAAACAAGGAAAAGTGAAAATTGAAGCGATAGAGAAAGAATAAAAGGAGAGATAAAAAGAAATGAACTAACAGGACTGAAAGACATGATGAAAGCACAAAAGAGCGAGGGGAAGAAAATAGAGGAAGACAGTGAGAAAAGGAAAGCAAGAAAGAATAAAATGACACGATAAGGAAATCAAGACAAGCGTCAAAAGAAACCGGGAGATTTAAGGGTCCGGGAGCGTCTGAGGTTGTGCACGGTGGACGAGCACAGTAATGTAAACAAGATGCGTGGCCGCGAGACGCGCTCTGTGGTGGGGGAGGGGCGGAGCGAGGCGCTTGGGAGAGCAAGCGAGAGAAAAGACAGATGGCGCCTCGAGGAAAGCCAGATGGCGGCTGTGCGCGTGCCTGCGCGCGTAACCGCAAGCTTTAGGCCACAAGCAAAAGCTTGTGGTCGGATTTCTAATGCCCACTCACTAAATGTCTCGCCAGACCAGCGCATGCGCTGGCTCAGGCGAGACCTAAAAATTGTATTTTTATGCAGCTGTAATGGCGTAATGATTTATTGGGGGGGATGTTGCGATGGGAGGGGGAGCCATAACACTGAGAATATCAACGAGTCCAGCATGGTGAGGATCAACAGCAGGGGGGGTGGGATGGTCACATGGAGTTCGGAGGTGTTCTACAATGTAGAGGAAAGTATCGACAGCAGGCGCGTAGGATGGTCAGATGGAGTTCGGACACACTCCAGGATAGAGAGGAGAGTTTCAACAGCAGATGGGTGGAACGGACATATGCAGTTAGAGCGCAGTCCAGGATGGAGGGTATGAAAACACAAACTCTATACCAAAAAAAAAAAAAAATCAACAAAGAACCCAAAAACACATCAAATCATTTCGGTCGTCCATAGATAGTTGAACACTGAATGTCTCAGTAAATAAATACATTGATTATAATATAGTATGATCAACTAGGAATATATCCCCAAAAATATGACTTAATTCATAATCAACCAGCCCTATTTACAGTAAACAAGAAAAATACAAAGAAAGGAAGCCCACCAATGTAATCACTCATAGTCCGTGCATAAACAAATAAAAGGTCCATGTGGCTAGGTCCTGGTCTTCCAACACGGACAGTAGATAATACGCCAAACAATGAATCCTGTGAAGCCAAGCCATCATGGACAGTTAAAATGTTGACGCACGTTTCGGTGGGCAAATTCAAATCATCCACCTTCATCAGGACCAAAAGTAGATCAATAGTCACTCAAAATTCGTAATCTCTGGGGTCAAATACTGAACAACAATGCTGGAAGAAATGTTTTTTCCCCTCCCCAGAAAGTGTTCAACAAATGCAGGACATAATCCAGAAGTACATATTGAATAAAAAATACAAAGGACATGAATGATGAAACGGAACCAGCTGCAAAATGCAGAGACTCCTGTGTTAGTTCACAACACCTATGCCTGTGCTCAAAAGTAGTGAATGACAACAGGCAGAAATTTGCAACTCGTGAGGGACAAGAGTGCCACAAATTTCTTTATAGATGCGTCAAAAGAGGCAACAGTCCCATGTTGAATAAAAGACAGGCCTGTGTTACTGTCTCATAAGGGCTGCCCAGTCGGATGTCCCATCTCCATTAATGGAGAGCAGCAGGGGAATGGGATGGTTATATGGATTTCGGATGCAGTCCAGGATGGACAGAAGACTATTGCTATTGACATCAAGGTGAATGGGCTGGTAATATGAAGATGGGATGCAGTCCAGGATGGAGAGGAGTGTATAGACGGTGGGGGAGGGAGGACGGACTGTCATATGGAGTTTGATTACAGTCCAAGATGGAGAATATCAACAGCAGGATGATAGGACAGCTAAACGGAGTTCGGACACAGTCCAGGATGGAGAGGAGATGGGATGGTCATATGGATTTTGGACAGTCCACAATGGAGAAGAGTATCAACAGCAGGGGGTTGGCTGGTCAAATGGAGTTTGGACGCAGTCCAGGATGGAGAGAGTAATGGACAGTCCTATACAGGGAAATAATTAGTAATGATTGTGTTAAGAGATGTGTGAGTGATTGTAGCAAAAAGTTACTGGTTGGAGGCAATGTGAGGGATTCAAAAGTCACAGGGTAAACGCAATGTGAACGTGAGGGATTCAGATGTCACAGGGTGAACACAAACGATTTGGAATTAACTGTAGTACTGAGACAATGCGATTGGGGGGGGCTGCAAATGGGACTTGGCCAGATTTATGGTCAAGACTGCGAAGAAGTGAGATGGTCGCCTGTGTGTACTGATGGCACTCTTGGTTGCTTGCACTCTTAATCAATCGTCGAGATGCGTGGCCGCGAGACGCGCTCTGTGGTGGGGGAGGGCAGAGCGAGGCGCTTGGGAGAGCAAGCGAGAGAAAAGACAGATGGCGCCTCGAGGAAAGCCAGATGGCGGCTGTTCGCGTGCCTGCGCGCGTAACCGCAAGCTTTAGGCCACAAGCAAAAGCTTGTGGTCGGATTTCTAATGCCCACTCACTAAATGTCGTTTAACCACTGCCATGCACTTGAAGCCCCTTTGAGCAGTGGTGACACCAAAGGGAAGTACTTTGAACTTATAATGCTGGCCAATGACCATGAAAAGCAGGACAGGATGGATGTGAAGTAGCTGTCCTTGAGGTCTAATGCCGCCTTGTAGTGGCCTTGCTGAAATAAGGTATCACATCCTGCAGCGTGCCCATATGGAAATGTTCTGAGAGAACATCCGTTGCAGGTCTAGAATGGGTCTGAGAGATCTGCCGTCTTTGAAATTCAGGAAGTAAAGCAAGTACACCCTTTTGCTACGTTGAAACATAGCACTAGCTCGATGGTGAGGTTTATAAGAAGCACTTGGATCTCTTCCTCGGAGATGGAAACGTTCCTTGCTGGGAAAATGTCTGTGGAGACAAATGTTGGCTAGGTGAGAGGTTCTAAGCAATAGCCATACTGAACTATTGCTAATACCTACTTGCCCGATATGATTTTCTGCAAGTGGGGGAGGAAAATTTGAAGTGTTCCCCCAACAGGTGTTGTGCGATCAGGAGGGAAAGCAAGGAGTCCCCATTTGGAGGTGGTGGTCTCTTCTCCAATTATTGTTGCCTCTGTAGGCCCCCCTGAGCAAACTTGCGGTGACTGCTGGCAATAGGCCTGTTTCTGCTACCTCCGATGTGAGGAAGAAGGATCCAGAGAGGTGGTGAAGCTACACACCCTGTATTGCGGCCTACAAAAGGACCTCCGATGAGTGGATGTTTGAATGGCATCCATGACATTGGCAATGTCTAAGTTTTTCCAGCATCTGGTCAAGCTGCGGCCCAAAGAGGTGGTTGCCATCGAAGGGCAGGTTAAGTAGATGCTGTGGCACCTCCAGTTTAAAACTGGAGACCGGTGTGGTTTCTTACTAGGATGCTGGTGTCAACCAGTCAGGCCCCACGGTCAGCAGCATCCAGGAAGCTGCAAATGGTGGCATTGGAGATGGAGTTTCCTCCCCACACAATCCCTACCCACTTTGTGTCTACCCCTCAGGGTGGTACTTAAGGAGGTCCTGCACCTCATCCCAATGCGCTGTTGTATTAGGAGAGCAGGCCAACGGAGTTTGCAGTCCTCCAGTGGATGGCAGCCTGCACAGCTACTCTTTAGCCCATCTATTTTTTTGCTCTCCTTGTCTGGAGGAGCATCTTTTGTGGCCTCAACTTTGCATGTTGTGTGAACCACGAGGAAGTCAGGACATACATGGACATTCATGTAGGGTGAATCGTTGGGAGAGGACGTATTTTTTTGTTCATCCAGATTGTCATTACCCTTGCCTTCACAGTCTTAAAGGTCTCTGGTAGATCTGAACATGAGGACCTGCACTGTGCATTAGGTCTCGTCTTAGACAACTTCTCCAAGGCAGTCGTACTCTTGGAGGATGTGCATAACCACCTTGTGATAAGTTATGCACCCCAGTGTATTACCTCATGATATGCTGTCACCTGGTGGGGCCAGCTGGGTAAAGATGTGGGTCTGTATTGCCCTGGGGAATTCACATTGTAGTTGCCCTGCAGGCAGTCAGTAGGCATCAGGCCACAAGGTGGGTCAGAAGTGAAGTGGGTCGCCTCCCCGGTTTAAGAGATGGATGATCCCTCTGGTAAATAAGTATGGGAAGGTATGTGGTGGGGAGGTGAAATGGGAGACGGCTGGTGCACCTGTCCTTGCATCTCTTGTGTTTGGAAACTGAAGAAGGCTCCAAAGCAATTTACTCAGACGTTGAGCTTCCTCAGTGTTGGGTTGGAGGCAGCTTGGTGGTGTTCATGCCTGTGTGGATAAAGCATTTCTACTGTGCAGCTACTGACTTCCTTTAGGCACAACCCCCATCAGGAGCGGTGCTCTACCTCAACTGAGGGCTGTTGTGCTGGCTTAACTTGTGGGTCAGTCTCGACCATACTCATGGCTGCGGTCATCCACTGCTGGGACACCATGGTCCTCCTTGTACATAGGAGTATATGGCCGCCACTGGACTGGGTGACCGGAGGATCTGTGCCGCGGAAGGGTCTGCTTCTTCCTTGTAAGTGTTCCCAAAAGACATTAGTGGCGTGAAACTTCTGCCTACACATCCTCCGGATGTGCCCAACTCCGCTCAATTTGATACAGAGTCTCACAGAAGGTGAAGCAGACCATGCACATGTGGTTGGCAGAGATGCAAATATTTCAGACCAGTTAGTGGGGGTAAGTCCACAGGAACTTTGAGTGGCACATGGTCTAATCTTGGACGTGCACCCTTTCCATTACAGTGTAAGCATTATTGATGATGCAGTCTTCAAGGTAAGGAGTGTGGTGCCCCAGGGAGAGCCAGTGGCCCTGGCAGTGACCTGTTGAAAAAAGACTTTATTGGAGTCAAAGTGAGATATTTGGCCCAAAGTAGTGCTGCAAATCACTCAACCCCATTGATACACGTCCAAAACTGATGGCAGGAGGTGGAAAAAACTACCAAGTAGCCCATGCGCATTGCCAGCTAAATGGAGGGGGCACTATTCCCTGTGACTCGAAAGACTGAGGAAAAATAACTTGCAAGTAATCCAACACAACACTAGATGCCAGGCTACACAGAACTATACAATATAGACGTTTTAACATAGGTACTGCATTCAGGTTTGAAAACCACTTGTGAAAGTAGTATCAAGATATGGCATTTGCGAAGAGCTGCAGGATGGATGCGACCTTCAAAAAGTCTCCGGGTTGAAAAAGTGAAGAATTTGGGATGAGTCACTGGGTGACAATATGAGCATGAGGGATTAGAAGCAATGAAGTTAACTGCGAGGTGCAATGGGTGGGAGGCTGTGACAGGGATTTAAGAGGATCCCAAGATAAAAGCCTGCGAGCATGGATGTAGACAACCTGGCGAGGCAGCTGCAGAAGTCTGTTTTTGGTGAATGTCAGTTAAACTGGAATGGCTCCCGTTGTGGGATGGTGATCTACAGGAAACAGACAAGTGGGGCTTCAGATAAGAGCTTAATAGTGTGTAATGGCTCGAGAGGGATTTATGTTATGTAGCACAGGTGAAAATAGTGTTGCACATCGAAGCTCGGTAGGACTGTATTTGGAGTTGCTGTGGGTTTTTCAGAAGTTTTTCCTATTCAGATACCTCTGCTTTAGTATAAAAAAGTTAGAAGGAATTTTTGAAGCAGTTGAACCGATTGTCCATGTACCCCTTGAATCGGCACATCTTTCCCTCCAGGCCCATAGATGCGTTTCGGTTTTATAATTTTTTTTTTTTACCAGTGTGTGACTGGAGTTAATTAACAGTGCGATTGGAGTATAGAAGTGACTATGACAATACAATGTACCTTATTGTAGCTGTATAGATTTATAATTTGTGCTACACTATAAAGAAAATAGACCTTGCATACCCTATCGGCGCCAAAGCCATACAAAATTAGCAAACCCTTTGCCCTTGTTTTAACTCTTTCAACTGTAGCACCATCCCTCTCGCAACAACCTATGAAACAAACATCTAACCCAACCACACTATTCCAAGTCATACAACTGGCAATCAATGCTGCTAAACAGGTACCCCAAGAGGAAAAACAGCAAATTTCAATGAGGAGCAGAAGAAACAAAGTGCTAAAATGCAAGAACCCATACGTGACAAAGAGAAGTGTACTAGGGCCTAAGAACCCAAACAATTCACCAAGATGATCCAGCACAAGACCAACCATTACTCACGACCACATTAAACAATCACCTCCAGAAGATCATGGGCACGATTAGCACTCCAGAACCTCCACTACAAATCACTGATTTCAGGTGAGATATTCTGAGTTCAGAAGCAAAACAAGATACCCAGAAAGTATTAGACAGTTCCTAAAATGTGGACCAGGGATCCACAATGCCTATCCATGAGTCATTGGCTGCTTAGAAAATTAAACTGCATAAACAAGCGATATTAAGATTGAAAATGTGAAAACATTCTGTAAATGTTAAAAGGATTTGAAATTGGAGGGAAAAATTAAGCTGCCCCGAGATTGAATTGTGGTAGCAGTGTAAATGCATTAACAAAATATGGCCGATGGGCAGCCTCAGGTCAATTTAAAAAATCCACAATCCCATTAAAAAAAAACTGCTTTTGTGAAATAAATAGAACTAACATTTGTATTTGATGAATGTCTTTACAGTCAAATCAAAGTTGCTTAGACTGGGTCCACAACGTACAGTAAACTACTCAGAAATGATTCCCAAGATTGCAACAATGATTAAGCGTGTGTGTGTGTGGGGGGGTCCACAGAAGTCAAGAGGTTAAGAAGCCCATCAGACTAGCTCTAAAGTCCATGACTGAAAAGGTCCCATTACTTGGATGTTGCAGGCCACCCGAACCAAACTAGATTAGAGAACCATGATCAAGTAAACACAACTGACATGCGCATACAAATAGTGGATAAGCACGGAGGGTAAACAGTTAATAAAGCTCAGCATGCAAATCATGGCAGCATGCTGGAGACGGGCACATGCTGAGACGGCACAAATGTCCTCCAAGCACATTACATAAAGAATAGAAAGAACACGGTACCAACAGCCCCAGCACACTGGAGGGGAAGGTGCCTAGACACTCTTCCCTTTGCAAAGAGCATGGCTCGCATCCCATGTGGGAGAATACCAGATACGTTTCAGTGACCTCAAACTTGACATGAGGCGTTCGAACGCTTACCTTGGGACTGGGGTCGAATGTTGCCGTCAAGCATAAAACACCCGTGTTTTAGGTTAAATTATTACCGTTCAGAGCTGCGGCATTGCTACCCAGCTGAGTTGGCGAAAAAAATGCCTTCACAATAACGCGGTCAGTGTCCAGATACTGCGGCATCCAAGACTCGCATGCAAGCTTTCCAAAACCAGTTTCGAATGGATTTAACCCACTTTTAGATAGGCGGATTAAAACCATCAGAGTTCGTGCCACTCCTTTATCAATACCCTCAGTGAGAAGACACTAAGCATAAGCAGAGCTGTAAGCCGGCTGCTGTTCTGCTATATTACGCAGTACAAGTCACCCCACCCCACCCCAAGTCACATACTACAGTTCACACCTGCCAGCCCTGGGCCCGACGCCAAGCCCTTTCTGCTAGCGCATGTTACCCAGCCTGAATCCAACTAACCAAAAGTTTACACGAGTGTGTAAACATGCACCCATCACGTGGCCACACTTGAGACCCGAATAACCAGGTCATTCGGACTGGACCTGAAGGCACCGAGCACTGCTTGAAAGCATGGATACAGACAAGATCAGTTCATGTTCCCGTGTGAAACCGGTTCAACTCTCAACGCCAAGCCTGATGAGTGCAGAGCACAGATTAAAGACGTCTGGAGAAGCCATGAGGGGTTCGCCAAGCGCAAGCATCGAGGTTCGACTTGTGTTGCTCACTCCCTTCTCCGGCACCAAGCCTGGGAATCCAGGGTACCCACCTCCCCACAGCACGCACCCAGGTTCGGGACCCCGGAAAAAGGCAAACCGTCAAAGAAACATTCTTACAAGCGATAATGTCGGAAAAAACTTTATTCATTTTATCTTCAATAAATACTATACAAAAACAAGTAAAAAGTTCATACAGTTGGCCATGTGGGTTCATCTTTTAGCTCTCTCTGGAGGTTAAACAGATGTAATCTGCCGGTTCAAGGGGGGACAATTTAGGGGCGAGTGTTCGGTCCACGTTTGGTGGGACTGGAACAGGGAGGCAGCAACCACTACTGTTGAGGTAGTTGAACTCAAGCAGTAATAAGCACCACTTCTGGAGGTACGGAATCTTTGCATCGTGTCCCTGACAATTGTTAGCACGATTAGTGTTCAGTCTCTAATTTAACTACACGTTAACGAGACGCTCGAGGACAGAAAATACCAAAGTTCCTGGCGACAGGCTGCCTTCCGAAATATTTATTCAAATCAAAAGAACAACAAGCGCGCGTGCCTTGCGCAAGTAGGGGGTAGGGTGGGGGGGAGGAGGGAGTGCGGCCGAGAGCAGGCAGCGTTTCCCCTGCGGGAGCGAGCGCAATAATTGCTAACATATGGCGCCGCTCGCTCCCGCAAGGGAATCGCCAAACGCGCACGCGTTGCATTGAAAGCAATGCAACGCGTGCACGTTTTTGCCTGCAAAGCTGAATCGATTTCAAGAGGTCTCTTTCCTATGCAGCGCATGCGCGCTGCGTAGGCGAGACCTAAAAAGACACCTTTTAAAAAGAAGTTAACATTCAACCCAATATCACCCAGGGATGGAATCGACATTTTTAATGAACAGGTGACAACTGAGATAAAGAAACCAAATTTTAGAACACAAAATTCTAAAAGAAAAACAAATAAAAGGAATTGGCAATACAATCTGCTGATAACAAAACTGCAAAAAAATAACAATGTTGTTATGAGAAATTCAGACAAGGGGGGAAACATTGTTTTATGGGCGAAGAAAGATTATGTGGAAGAAGCCCTGTCGTAACTTAACGATAGAGCATGTTATCGAATAAGTAATGTGTTGGCATTAAGAGCAATGTATAACGATTTTTATGGAAAGTTAGTGGCGTGGAAAAGTGCGGGACTTTTAACTATGGATGAATATAAATTTATCAGAAAAGAAAATCCTACGGTCCCTAACATCTACTTTATTCCTAAGATCCACAAAGATGCACGAAAGCCACCAGGAAGACCGATTATTTCGGCACAAAATAGCCTACTTGAAAATGCTTAGCAATATATTGAATATTTTTTACAGGACTTTGTACAAGCGCTGCCCTCCTATATAAGAGATACCAGTGACTTTATTTCAAAATTGAAAGATTTTGGGTGGAAAAATGACTATCTATTGATGACCCTAGATTTAGTGTCTTTATACAGTAGTATACACCACAAAGATGGGATGCGTGCCCTTGAACATTACTTTGGAAAGAATAAGACAACTTTGTCCCCTCACAGCATGATGTTAATTAACATGGTCAGCTTTTGCTTGAATAACAATGTTTTTATGTTTGACAAGACATATTATCAGCAGATGCATGGGGTTGCAATGGGGGCCAGCTTCTCCCCCAGCTATGCCTGTCTACATATGGGCTGGTGGGAGGAGCTGGTCCTAGGCACTACACACAAACACTATAGAGAAAAGAACGTCAAACTGCTTTTACGCTTTATTGATGATTTGTTTATTGTGTGGGAGGGCCCTATGGCGGAAGCTACCGAATTTGTCACCGCCATCAACACAAATTATATCAATTTAAAATTCACTTCAGTCATCAGTGACAAAAAGATTAACTTCCTTGATGTTGAGGTTTATCTAGAGAATAATCAACTAGAAACGAGAGTTTATAGGAAGGAATCAGCAGGGAATTCGGTACTTCACTCCTCCAGTTTCCACCCGAGACATCTGGTGGAAAGCATCCCCTATGGGGAAATGTTGCGATTAAAAAGAGTGTGCAGCAACCCCATTGACCTAGCAAGAGCGCAGCAGGCAAGTAAAAGGAGATTCCTAACTCGAGGATACTCCACTAAAACAGTTGATGCAGCTATTGCCAAAACTCTGGGTTTAGACAGAGGTCTCTTATTGAAAACTAAAGAAATAGATTCTAGCCAAAAACAAGATTCTATGAAGCTTAGACTGATTGTGGCCTATAATGCACAAGAAAAACAATCAGGAACATCATGCAACGCAATTGGCCAATCGTACTGGGTGACCCAGTGATAGGGGCGAAATTACCACATAATTTGGGAATCACGTACAGGAGAGCACCATCAATGAGTAACAGTCTAGCCAAAAGCAGCCCTGAAACCATGGACCAACAGAAATGGCTGATGCAACGAAATGGGCTTGCTAAATGTAAAAATTGCAAGGTATGTCAGTATGGAATTAACAAGAAGACATACAAAACTCCATTTAGTGACAGAGAAATTAAAATAAGTAAACCACTACATTGTAAAACTGACTATGCCATATATGTACTGGAATGTTCCTGCAATTTAAAATACGTAGGAAGTACCAAACTTCCAGCTAATAAACGAATCTTACAACACATCGGGGCCATTAATAACCATGATCCATCTTACCCAGTGGCAAGACATTTCGAGAAGTACATGAAAATAATCTCCAACACTTTGCGTATTACCTAATCGATACAGTACCCATTAACAGAAGGGGAGGGGACAGAGAGGGGACCCTCAGAAAATTAGAAACCAGATACATCTTGAATTTCGACAGCAAGTCCCCGGGAGGCCTCAATACAACAGAGGACCTATATACCTGCCTCCAGTAGCACTGTACAAAGGAACTCCAGCAGATTAATGAGCTTCAACAATAACATCTCCGTCTTAGTTTAAAATTTTAACATTTTAAAATAATTAATATTTTAACATAGGATGTACACATGAGCCTAGATAAGCCCGAATGGGAATTATCTTGCATTTGTATTATACAGTAAATAAATGGAGGCTGGCATACCAACCTCAGCCACGACAATAGTGGCTTTTTAAATCACCTTTAGCACATGCGCACCTTCAAATATTTCACGGGTCATCACTGGCTAAGGACCTGTGCAAGCACTGATGAATTTTGCACTAGCACTTTAAAACTAAGGGAACTAGATATTAGTAATGGAATACAAGTGGGGGAGTATGAGCACAACCGGCACCCAAAATTGACTCCAGACCAGGCAGACGCTGTGGCACCAGCACGGCAGAAACACTGCATTAGGCAGAGATGCATCACACAAAACACACATATCCAAGGGTAATTGATGTTTACAATATTTTGGTTTTATCGAAATCTACTCAGTGAATAATTATTTATCTATTTATTCACTAATGTGTGACAATTGGAATGTTTTTATGATGATGTTTGACAATGTCCTTTAACTACTATTATTTATATATTTATATGAGAAATAGGAATAGCATTGATCAGCATTATATAACAAATATAATAAAAAGTGGTGCTATGCATTGTCTGATCAAGAAGTACTAACGCTCTGAGCAACGACACTTGGTAGTATGTTTTCCATGCTAATCATCTAGCACCAATTAATATATGCACTTGTCACTTTAAAAGGGGTGGTAAAACAAATCGGCGTTGTCATGTGATCAAGGTCCGGCTGGACCGAAATGCGTTATGGCTGACAAATAAAACGGAATTAATGCACTTACTTGTGGTCCGCGCCTGCTTTAATCGAAAGGATTTGATGGGAAAAGAGCGGTGAACAAAGATATATATATATATTTTTATTTTTTTTATTTTAGCTTAGTGGGCCAGTTGTGCAATATGAAGTGTCTCGAGCCTGGAAGTGGCAAACCCAGGAGATCTGTCAAACCTTTTCAGTGGGTTGGTACTTTAGTGGGGAGGCAGGGACTTGTGTGATTAAACGGGCAAGAGGGGGAACCGCTGGTAAAGAGAGGCTGGCTTGGATGGGGAGGGCTGCTCCGGACAAGACAGTATCACGGAGGGGTGTGAAGCCTTTGGGAAGTCTAGATGGGTGCGCTGAGACGGTAGGAGCCGTAATGGGTGCACAGAATCAAAATACTAAGTAACTGGGCAGGGTAGTGGTGGGACTGCAACAAGGATTTGGTAATCCATTTTCCCTGTTGCTGGTAACATACATCATAGGCCGGTTCTCTTTATTCTCCTTTCTGGCTCAAGTTGGGACTCGCCCCATCTTCCAGAAAATCCAAGCAGTCTCGCTGAGCCTCGCGCATTTCCCTGTCGTCCCCCAAATCCGTCTGCGGAGCTGCGGTCATGCTTGCAGTTCAAGGGAGTGTAGGTCACGCGGAGAGTTGGCTATCGGGCGGTGACGGATGTTGGGCACAAATCGCAGTGCTGCATAATGCATTTCTGTGAGGCTTCACTTTCCCCGATCGTAAGAGTGCACCATTTTGCTGGAAACACATCCTAGCAACAAGTTCACAACTTCCAAAACATGCAGCTACCACACCCATTCACTACTCCTGCTAGGAGCGGGGCAGAGTCGCAAATGAACAGGCAACTGATGAAAACAGAGCGGCCATTTTCAAAGGCACAGATTACAATATAGGGGAACATAGATTCTTAACTAGAAACACCCGAAATTATTTTATTAAATATTACTTCAACAAAAATAATACGTAAATTGTTCGCACTAAAGAAAGTACTTTTTTCTTTTTTTTACAAATATGAAAATAAAATAACGTGTTTGTAAGCTCAAAACATTAATAGTGATGTAAGCCCTCCTGCTGTGAGGAAATCATAGTTTCGCATTTTGTCTAATTAAGCCTCCAAACAGAAATGCGCTCTAAATGCATGCAGCCAGGGAATCAAATAGTATGCAGCAGTTTAACCAAAAGGAAAAGAGTTTGAACCACCAACGCAGATGGGAAGGAGTAGCTAGAGCTACTGACGCAAGTCTCTGGGATGCAACATCCTGTGATTCTGGGCAAATCACTTAATCTCTCCGGGTGAAAAATTGGGCTATATAAATCTGCTCATTTAATTTAAAGTATCACGCAAGCCGAAAACGCTGAAACAGGTAAAAATTCATGAAAAAAATTGTTCCCCCAAAGCGGATGTTAACAGAATTTCGGCCACGGGAAACTAATAGGAGAAGAAAAGAAGGAACAAGCATTGGTAAATGCAGGAAAATATGCTGCAGGTAATAGAAATAGAGGAAATATAAGTGGCAAGCACAGGAACCAATGAAAAACCAGGATAGCGAGGGAGTGGGATGTCAGCCCCTTTTAAGATTTATATTGAATACAATTGATTTCACAAGCACAGTGCAAGCGCTCTGCAGGCGAAACCTAAAAATGGTGTAAAAGCAAGGAGAAGATGGAAGCAAAAGCGATGCAGCTGCACGGGGAAGACTGGGACCTGCTCAATCGTGCCATGCTGCGGTCTCCATTAAGTAGGTCCTGGGAGGAGGGAAATAATGGCCAGCATGCGGGAGCGGCAATGAGGGGAAAAAACAAGGAAAAAGCAGTGAGAACAGGGGAAAAGCAAGGAGAAGGCACACAAAAACAGGGGGTGGGAGGTGGAGCAGAGATAACAAGGTAAAAGCAAGGAGAAGGCACATAAAAACAGGCGAAAAAAGCAAGGAGAAAGCACACAAAAAACAGGGGAAAGAGCAAGTAAAGGACAGTGAAAACGAGGGAAAGCATGTAGGAGGCACACAAAAAAATGGGGAAAAAGCAAGGAGAATGCAGCGAAAACGAGGGAAAAGCAAGGAGATGGCATTCAAAAAACAGGGGTGGGGGTTACAAGGAAAGACAGGAGCAAGAGCGATCCAGCATTACGGGGAGAGCTAGGACTTGACCAGAGGTGGCACAGATTTTTTTTCTAGGAAGGAGCCTAAAGAAGATACGCCATTGAAATAATCACCAGGAGACTTGGTGTGCTCGGAGTACCCCCCTCACAAGAATTAAAGTAAGACGCAAGTACTAGTAATATCTGACATACCACAACATTAGTTTAAGCAGTATTCATAACCAGAATTAACTTTTATTTACAGAATCAGTATGAGAAGTTGAACATAAAAAATGAAGACGGTTACGTAAATTGCCTAGTCTTACTCACAAGTGTGCTATTTAGTTCCAAACTCAAACACTCTTATCTTAAAACGGCACGGCCTTCTGCTTTTCAATAATTACAGACACAAAGCAAAATCACAATTATGTCCAAGACTGCATCCCTAAAGAAATCATTAGGCCATAAATGGTGGTTCCAACTAATAGGAGTTACAACTTGCTAATTAAAATACAGGTATGAACAAGAAGCACCATCTCTTACCCAACAAGAAGCACCATCTCTTACCCAATGGTATGCGAGACTATGGAGGGCATTGGAGCGCATGGCCGACATTGTAGACGACGCCAGAAAAGGGTTCGACTATATTTGGTCCCCGCTGGTGAGCTACCTTTCGGAGGGGCTTCCATTAACGGCCTGTGCCCCACGGATTAGGGCCCTAAACTTGTTCCATATCTAATCACGCTGCAGCTATGGGGGTACAGTGCCGAATTGAAGCTACCAAAGTAGGGGCCCCTGCAATCCATCCCTCGTAATCACATTCTTTTACTTTGCACCATGACATCATTGTTTTGTTCATTTTTTAGGTATATTTAAGTTTCCTTTTTAGGTTACTCTCTTTGGAGGGTTGATTGATACCCACAAGCGATGTACTGATTGCAACATGTTATGTTTGTGCTGCTTTTAAACCTGTATTCGCCACAGACCTAGTGAAGAAGCTGTAACCTACATGTGAGATCTGTAACACTGGGCTGCTTTTTCCTTAACTAATGTTGCATATGTCATGCTTGCTGTTTCACTCCAGTTCCTTTGCCTTGCATACAGATACCTGTGTATACATGTGTAAAGACCCAGGCTATAAAAAAGCCAAAATTTAAGGTGTGTCTCGCTGCACACAAATCTTTGTGTCAGACGCGATTCCTCTTGGCACAGTATCAGGTACTCTTCTTATGTTCCTTTCTATCCCTGACACCACTACTAAACACGACAAAGAATAATTTGGTAGAATAACTTAGTGGCCAGCAGCCTAAAAAAACGGATCACAAAGTTCAGTAAGATAATTTTGGGTATCTCAAGCTCATGCAAGATCTCCATAAACCAAGAGTATATGCTTGCTGTTTTCACTTTCAAAGAAAATTCTAATAAACAAAATTTGAAATAAAATACAGGTATGCTACTGACTGTGTATGAACACAAAGGTACCATGGGCAACACCAATACAAAATGTTTCGATACTATGTGTAAAAGACACTCTTTTCTGTCCTCAGGACGGTCTCCTTAGGATCAAGCCCTTTGTACTAATGCAAAACGTCGACAGTTTGAGTTCAGGAGTACACACGTAGTTTGTGGACAATACCCCCATACCCTCCTAAAAATAAATTCAAGTGTAAAGCAGCAAGCTAATTGAAGCATTAATTTTGGAGCTAAACACTCCGTGGGACTAAGGGGGGGAACCTGTCCAAGAACCCTTACTGAGAAAAGAATTTCTGCTTACTATCCTTCTGGCTCTCTGTTTTACTAAACATGCATAAAAAGGACAACCATTTTTTCTTTAACGCAAAAAAATATTGCTGCACAGCATAAGTCCTTCTTCTTTTGTAGTTTCTCTAAAATATCGGCGGTGGAGTATGCCAATCCTATAATAAATGCCAGTATTAATTTGATATGATCTATATTGGTTTTAAGGCAGGTTAGGACGTTGTCCTGTTTTCAAATAATAAAATTACTGAAAGGAGATTTTCCTGGCACTAAAATCAAGAGCATTTATCAGTATCGTTAGAGAATACACGTACATCAATTTGTGTTTGACTGAAGGGATTTCTACTTTGAATATATTTCAGGCTACGCTTTCAGCAGTTTGTAATGGGTCATACTTCTTACTTAAGCAGTGTTCCTTCTTTGGACAGAGCTTACTAGTGGCTTAGCATTTCGTAGCATGCAATTTAAATTACCAATGTTTTGCTGTTATTTTGCTCGTCTTGTCTTTGAACCTTTATGCTTCATTTCTACTGACATGCGAATGGTCCCTTGCAATACATCTCTCTACTGGGTAGTTACGACTTGCTGAATGGTGAAAGGCATCGATGACTTGTTAGCTCAGTCGTTCACTCCTACTGAAACCCAAAAGCATGTGGACTGTTACATATTGTTATGTTATGTTAATTGGAGCTTCTAAAGCGCATATCACCAACTGGTCTCTAAGTGCTGTGAGAGAAAGCACCATAGCAGCTCTACTGAGTAGTGCGCCCTAACTTAGGCCAAGATTGTGCCCCAGGCTTCTATGAAGAGGATGGTTTTTAATTTTTTCCTAAAAGGGAGAAGTGCTGGTTCTTTGCGGAGGCCTTCTGGCAACTTATTCCAGAGCTGGGGAATCAATGTAAGAAAGCTCTGCCCCCTTGGAGGAGCTCAGGAAGCGAGCACAGGATAATAACCCAGCATCTGAAGACCGAAGGGAGCGCCCTGGTACATAAGTTACCAAGCGTTCTTTAATATATGCTGGTGCCTGTCCATGTATTGCTTTATGGGCTATACATAGCCCCTTGAATCTGGTTCTCTGCTTCACTGGAAGCCAGTGTAGCTGCTGTAGTAGCGCGGTAGCGTGGGCCCTCCTAGGAAGCCTGAAAATCAGTCTAGCAGCCTCGTTCATGACTACCTGAAGTTTTGTTAGCTCCTTCTCTGGAAGGCCATTGAGTGTTTTAATACTTTATTTTTGTGTTTTAATACTTTATTTTTCTTATGGGTGTTTTTTCTATCGGGGCCAACAATACAAACTGTAGATGCAAAACTAGAATGTGCACTGGCACAACTTCATCTCCGATGCAGAATATGCAAGTCTTCTCTTTTTCACCCAAATTGCAGAGTCGGAAATTCCAGAGTCCTTTACTCTTCTTATCCAAAAGAAAGTTAGCATATGAATTTTTTAAGGTGACAACTAAAAAAGGGGACATCAAGGAAGTTCCAAAGGGAATTCTGATTCCAGCAAAATTCAGAGCAAAAACTACGATAGGCAGCACAATTTCATTAATTTCTACGTTAAATAAAATAAAAAAAGTGTAGCTGCAACAATAAGAAAAACAACTTTTTGAAACCGATCATGAAATGATTTCATTTAATGTAGCCTTTTAAAGTAAAAACTGGTTTGTAATAAATATGCACTATTAAAATAAACAGGTACTTATAATGTGGGCAATTGCTGTTAGGCCATACCGTAAGTCTAGCATTGCTTATATTTTTAAAGAAATTGGACGCGTTGTGAATCGTGTTAATAAGCCATGGAACTGTAAACAAAAGTACTCCATATGCAGGAGCTTAAATTGTAAAAATGGGAACAAACTATTACTTGTGGACAGTCAATGAGGCCTCGGTTGCCAACAAAAGAGATTTTAAACCCTTTCGGATGATTCCACCCTTCATGCATGTCTTGCTGAGGCCAACATGGGTAACCAAACGCAAACTCATCCTGATATGAATCTGCAATTTGCTCAATGTAAGCAGCAGTTTGTCCACACATCTTTGTGTCACACATGGGAAGTGTGGATCAGGGATTTCGTTTCACTGAGTCTGGTGGAGCTTTAAGCAATATAATCTCTTCTCTCACATACAGACCTCAACAGCCTCCATATCCTCCCTCCCAGAAACCACAAAATGGTAGGAACATAGTAAGAAAACAGGGTAAAATGATATTCATGCAATGAAAAGACAAAAAAATAACTTGGGTGTTGAAGCCGCAACCTTAAACAAGCTTGGTGCGTATGCTATCCCAAACTTTCATTCATATTGTTGCTAGACCCATCAGGAAACCAGCAATCACGGCGCACAAGTTGCACACAACCATATTGGTATATGCCAGGCCACAGGTCATAGTTGCCAGCAGGTGCCTTCCCAAAAATCTTCAGGTGGACGCTGTTCATGTTGTTTCCCATAATTTTACCACATCCCAATGGGAAGAAAACACGTGGGTCAAAAAGTATGCGAATATACTCTTGGTTTATGGAGATCTTGCATGAGCTTGAGATATCCAAAATTATCTTACTGAACTTTGTGATCCGTTTTTTTTAGGCTGCTGGCCACTAAATTATTCTTTGTTTAGTAGTGGTGTCAGGGATAGAAAGGAACATAAGAAGAGTACCTGATACTGTGCCAGGAGGAATCGCGTCTGACACAAAGATTTGTGTGCACCGAGACACACCTTAAATTTTGGCTTTTTTATAGCCCGGGTTTTTACACATGTATACACAGGTATCTGTATGCAAGGCAAAGGAACTGAATTTCAACTTCTAGCTGTTATACACATTATTTAGACACTTATAAAGAGATCTATACATTCTTGGTCAACTATGACCACGTTGATCAACCTTCTCCAGTGTATATGTGTTAAGTTTCCCAAATGAGGGTTTGAAGAGTAATACATAACAGTAATTCTCCATATAGATTATACTGAGTGGCAGGATATTAGAATTTAAAAATATTACTTTTGATAGCTTCTCAAACATCCTAATTACCAATGGGAAGAAAAAAAAAATCAAATAACTCAAAAATCATCTATCCAGGCTTCGAAACAGGGGTGGCGTTTTGATAGGTTTGAGGGCATACACATTCTTAGATAGCAAACACTCTACCTCTCAAAAACTATACCTTGCAATGGCACGGCCATTACTGAAAGGGCACGTGCTGTGCAATGCATAAGAGTTCTAAGCATGTTACTGCCATTTAATTGTCCCAAAGGGTTTTTTGTGGTCAATTTACATCATGTTTTGTGATGTACTTCCAGTACCTCAAATTATGGAGCAGTGAAGCACCAAATTATAGAGAAGGGTAGACTAAACAATGTAGCAAAAGCTAATTATGCGGCTCTTCTTTCCATTAAAAACAGCCCTGCAGAACACAATAGTAAATTTTACATTTTTTTTACATATGTATATAAGTGTTCTCCGAAAGAGCAACAAGGATCTAGAAATCGTTCCCATTAGCTCGTCACCCAACCCAGCCTCTTACCTTGTTTAAAGAGGATCTCAAACTCCTCTTATTTGAGAGACACTTCGGATGAAGCTATGATCACTTCTCTGTGTCACCTTTTTTTTTTTTTTTATCTCTTCCAAATAGAATCTGCCTGAGTTTTCTCACCCGATTCGAACTGCTTGGTCTATGGGTTTTCTATGTTGATTATCTGCTATATTTATGTTGATTTGAATCTACATTCTTCTCCTTGTTCTCTTGTAATGCGCTCTGATTCTCTTGGGCCAAGTTTGTGTTACACAAAACCGCAAAAATAAATAAAAATGGCCACGGTCTTGAATGGCTAATTGAAGAAATAAATAGCTGAAAGGGACTGGTGCACTTTCTTAAAGTGTCCAGCAAGTCACTAAGTTTTGGAGCAGATGGTGGTACATTATGTGTCAAGAGCAGCAAAGTCATGTTTATTGGAGACTGCTATGGCCAGACAACCATATTCTCTTAATGAGCAAGTGTATATCCTGGCATTAGTACAGACTGAGCAAAATGTGATTCCTGACTAAGCCTCACTGGGGACACAGAATTTGGAAAGAAGGAACCTTGACTAGTTAATTGTCCTTGCTAAATGTTACAGTGCATCCACTTTAATCCCCTAAGAAGGGGGGTGGAGTCTTCTCTCTTAATTGCCATCCAATTTCTCTTTTTTGGGAGCAGTGTTGGATCAGAACAGATCTATGGCCGCAATATGCCCGCATAAGATACAGCGCCTGTCCACAAGTCTCACTCCATGTGGCAGTTCATAAAGAAAAGCTTCTGAGTTATACTGCCACCCGTACTGCCACTTTCTAATCTAGTATGTATGTATGTGTATGGTACTTCTGCAGCGAGAACCCAACCAAAAGCAGTTGTGTAGTAGTGGGAGCAACCCTCGTCCCCTATGGGGAGGAAGGCCATGCAATTCCCAGACCCCAGTCAGGCATGGGTGATGAGGAGACTATTACCTCCACAAGACTTACAGAAACAACAAGTGTCTCTAAATGGCCAGCCAAGCAAAATTGTTATCATCTAAGGATGACGGTGGAGGAGAGAGTCCTAAAACTCAAAAGGAAATTAATGGAGATATTCACACGGTGTAACAAAACATAACGGTGTAAATATTATGATAAACATCTGCAAAGTAAAGATTAGGGATTCAGCAACCATAAACCATTCAAACTGTTGTGGAAGGGACGTCTAAAAAGAGGAATTTATGGTAGGTAGTACATGGAAAATAGGAAGAGCTTAAACGTAGTCCTAACAGGCCCAATAATCAAGCAGGATGTTGGGAATGCGTCCCCACTGCATGAAGTAATTTACAGCCATATGAGATCTTCCACGGTTCATTTTGGAAATCACGTTGTGCGAGTGCAGGTCATAAAAAAGTGTGAAAGATCAAAATATTGCAGTGTATTCAACAGTTTGAGTGGTAACAGTTGCACGGCGTGAGCCTTTACCTTCACACTGGATCCGCTGATGCGAGTGTCCGCCTCCATGCTCTCTCCCCGGTCCTTCTTTAACGAGGGTGCCCGCAGCTTGTATGTGGAGGTGGACTTTACCGGGGCCCCTGGGGCCTGGTTGTCCTGTTCCCGGGGGGTGGCTGAGTCCTCGGACTCCTTGCCACTGTGGTACACCACCCTGCTGTCAGAGATGTGAATACTCGGTGCGCAGCCCATGCCTAGGTGGCACTTTTTGACACAACGACCCCCCAGACCTTCCTTCCTCCTCAGTTAGTCTCAGTGTGTGGGACGCTCTAGCGGATATTCTCTCTCCGTGGTGTCCGCCTCCAGCATTTCACCAGTGCCCTGGAGGGAGAGAGAGATGCGGCCCGGAGAGAGGCAAAAGATCACCCGCTGCCTTTTCTTCCTGGTGGTGAAAACATGAAATCAAAGCCAGAGGAAAGCCCGGGTCCTTCTGTCAGGGGCTCCGTAATGACGTGTCCCCCCGCTCTTCCTCATTCACCGCTTCCAGTGCCTGCACACCCCGAGCCCAGTGAAAAGAGTCGCTCTTCGCAGGCGTCCACCCGATCCAGAAGCACCCAGCAGCCCTGTTGAGGCGAATTTGTTTCGCCAGCACACCTTAGCAAAACAACGAGCAATTCTCCAGCCCATCAAGTTCAAGTGCAGCTCAAGCAGTGCACCTCGCATCACCCACCGTTTTTTATGTGATTTTTTTTCCGTGCAGGGGGAGTGGAGAATTCTTCACCGGGTTGCCCCCTCCCTCCCCTCTGCTTCCTGCTACAGGCTGCGGCTGGCCGGGCTCATCTCCTGCTACAGCAGCAGCGCCGCCGCATCCCTCCTCCCTCACAGCGACGTGAGCGGACTCTCCGCGCTGCCGCCCTGTGCGTACGGGAGGCGAAGGCTGATCGCGCCCTCCTCCCCCACGCTGCACCGTTTCGGGGAACCGGCCTAGACTCCTGGCTGTGCCCGTAACCGGACCACTGAAACGGGCCAGACCCCACTGGCTGTGCCCGTAACCGGACCACAGGAGGGCAGAAGGCAGGCGGACCCAGGGCACCTCCATTATCCGTCTTCCAAACCGTTTAACGACTTGTACAAAATCGGAAGGGGAAAACAGAGACAGCGAACAAAACTAAACACTCTACGTACACACTAAACATGTTGATCTTTTTAACGACGACCTCACCGTCGCAGTGCTTATTTGCAGGCAGTTAGCTTAAAACTGACAATTGTTTTATTTAACATCAAAGTATCTGCAAACATTCCCCAAAGGTGAAGTACAAGTCTTCGCTGTTTTTCAGTGAAAGAAAAAAGATTTTTTTCCTGTCCGTTTTTTTTCTCCACGTTTTCCCATCCTTTTCCTCACCACTGCATTTGACAGCGGCAGATCCAATTAAAACAGCCGCAAGCAATGGCCTCTTGATCTTTACTGACGTCAATGCAAATCAGAAGGGCGGGCCAATGGAAGGCGGGCCGGGTAGCTGGAGGACGGAGCGAATTTCAAATGCGTCAGAGTCTCCTCAGCACCGCGAGCGCTGTCTTCGAAAGCGCGTGTGCTTACGAGATCCCTGGCGCGGAAGCCAACTGCAGTGATAAGGGGGAGGAAGTGTAAGTGACGAGTTTTCGACTGAGTAATGACCAAAGCACATTGGTGTATTCTAAGCCCGAGGGTTTCTTCTGTGCTCTGTATTTTGCGCTCTCATATTTTCTCATAGTGGAATTACGTAGGGTAGGTTTGATTGGAATTGTTGTGGTGTGTGGTGTTGAGTGGAGTTATGAGTACTGCAGCTATGTGGCATGGTGTGCAGTGGAAATATTTGGATAGTAATTATGTGGTATTGAGTGTAGTGGTGTCATGGAGTGTAATTATATGGAGTGGTATTTTGTGTTGTGGAATGGCATGTAGTGGAGTGGAATTGTGTGGTGTTGAATTTTGTGGTGTGGATTGGATGTTTTCGGTGTGTAGTGGAATTGTGTTGTGGAGTGAAATTATGTGGTTTGTTGGGGAATTATGTTGTGTGGAATAGAAATGTGTAGAGTTAAATTGTATGGCCTGGAACTGTGTGGCGTTGAGTGAAATTATGTCGAGGGGAATTATGTAAAAAGAACAATTGATGGACAGAATGCAGAACAATGTCATACATTCACCCCAGTACAGAGATCTGGGCCAGTCCAGCCCGAACTGCTAGGCCAGGTCCTCCCTGGACTGGAAACAAGCATCCTAGGACCGGTTTCGGGCTTTCAGCCCTCATCAGCCAGGATAGCTTGACTCCTCCAGTGGCATGGAGAGCACAGGACCCACGTCTGGGCATACCCGTCCCACTCGGGGTGACAAATGCAAAAAGAACAATTGATGGACAGAATGCAGAACAATGTCATACATTCACCCCAGTACAGAGATCTGGGCCTAAATCCATCGTTTTTTTGCTCACCATGCCATTCCAGGTGGCCTGGAACTGTGTGGCGTTGAGTGAAATTATGTCGAGGGGAATTATGTGGCATGGTGTGGAGAGTATTTATGCGGATTGTTGCTTCGTGGCATTGAGTGGATTTATCTGGGGTGTATTTATGTGGTATTGAGTAGAGTGTAATTATGCAGAGTTGAAAACCATCGGTTTCAAAATCTTGTATGCTTGTTGCTGGAATTCTTTACGACCCAGTGTTTTCTTTTTTTTTACTAGAGCATTTTTTTAATCTTCCAATACACACTTTAATACCCTTTAGCAGGATAGTGAGACCAGTTTTAGAATGGTGTGCTGTACCGGTGGAGACTGATGTAACGCCTTGTTGTGAAAGGCGTGGCGGTTTCTTTCTGGTCGCGGGGATGCTTAGTACCACTTGTTGCTGTAGAACAATCATGGCCAGTGTTGTGATTGAAAGCTTGGCTTTACAGGGAATGCTGGACAACAATTATGGACTGCTTTTGTTGATTGAATGCCTTCGCCATCGGCCCTTAGCATAAATGGCACAACAGGGAAGAGGCCGTGTTCGTGCAGAGGGAAGGTTGAAACGTTTCACAGACGGCAGTTCATGCAGTAGATAATTAAAACAAAACTGGAACTGCGTCACCACAGTTGACTGACAATCAGACATTTCGAGAAAAAAATGGCTAATTGCAGGTTTAAACAAGATGACGGGAATGGCTACTTTATTTTAGTGCTCTGAAGCGCTTTACAAGAACCCAAACAAAGCCCGAAACTTCAGACGTGTCAAGTTTCACAGAGACCGCCGCAGGCGTTGTTTGGCAAACCTTAGAGCAGCCCATCTAGGGAAAGTGGTGGGTTGGGTTAACAAGCTCAGTGTCAACATTTGATATATCAAGTAATCCAGCTGATTTTGGAAGTCAAAAAAATAAAGAAAGCAATAAGGCTTGTATCAAATGCCATCACCCAAATTTAATAGGCAGGTCAGCTAATGCCTTCACTGCCTGCTGATGGTAAATATATCCAGCAGAAAAATAATTCCCGAAATTCTTGCATAATAATGCTCTGTGTTGCAGTTAATGATGCTTGCCGAAACCCAACTCCTGGCTCCTGAGTTAAGATCTAGTGGCTTATCACTCCAGATCACGCTTGTACTGCTGTACCTAGTGGGGACACAGATATCCGGTTATCAGCTGACCGCGCCTTTTATTGACCTGGCTAAGACCAGTTACTGCAGAGATAGGGGCTCTAAACAGCGGGAGCTGTAGCTACTATGGTTAGAGATGGGCAAGTAAACATCCTGCGCAAAGCTCTGAAAGTGTTTGCAATGTAGATCATGCAACTCACATCACGTAAAATATAATAGGGTTTATAAAATATTCGAAGAGTATATTTCTTCAAGATGTTGAAACTTTGATATTAATACGACACATTATGGCACGGCACTGAGAGGTACTTGTGCAAAGTGATAGTTTTAAAACGTAAAAAAAAAAAGTGTGAGGAGCCCTTGCAGTTGGAGGTTCAGAACAGCAGGAGAGATGTGACGTTGGGCCAGAGCAGCCAACTATGAAGCTGGGAAACCGGGTTCGAGTCTCGGGATCGGCACAACATCCTGTTATCTTGGGCAAGTCACTTTATCTCCCTGTTGGTACAAAAACAGACATGTCCTTGTGTAAAGTAACTGACGCTCATGTAAAGCGCTCTAATAATACATTTGGGTGGTGTTTGTGCTATATAAAACTGCATTAAAAAAACAACAGGATATGGAGGGAGTGATAAGGTTTATAAAATACTCGAAGAGTTTATTTCTTTAACATGTGGAAACTTTGATATTAATACAGCACATTATGGCAAGGCACTGAGAGGTACTTGTTCAAAGTGATAGTTTTTAAATGTTTTTTTTTTTTTTTTAAGTGCAATGAACCCTAGCAGGTGTAGGTTGAGGAGAGGACATGGTGTTACAGCCAGAGCTGCAGTCTATAGAGCTGGGAAACCGGGGGGGTCGAGTTTTGGCATCTACACTACATTCTGTCATCTTGGGTGTAGAAAAGTGCCTCTTTTGGGCATGGTTAGCCCCCACTTTATGCCTGGAAAATGATGTAATTTCGACTGGAAGTGCACTGGGTCCCTGCGCCAGAAGCCCTTTCCCTAACCTGCACCTTTTGTTTCCCAATTGGCACAACTTCAAAGCCCCTAGTAAATTGTAGGGCATTGGCATTGAAGAGGGACCCCCAAGGGTAGAAGCACAAATTGTGCCACCTTAGGGTCCCCTCACCAAGGCCATTCGCACTGCTATTGTAGACTGCGTGCCTTGGTGCCGACAAAACTAAAGAGTTGACATGGCACACATCCCTATTGGTCATGCCCACAGACACAGCATGAGATTTCTGTAAGACATCCCTATAGAAGGCCTTTTAGCCCTAAGGCAGGGTGCACTATATCTCCTGTGAGGACATATCTGCTTGAGCAAATATGCCCCTGCAATATCCATGTTGATTCTTGGATATTGTAAGTGAACAGGGAACCCATAAGGAGTACATGGGCTGGACACTCGTCATTACGAGTTCCCCAGCTCCATTATGGCTTTACTGTATTATGGGATGTTTGGTACCAAATATCTTGTCTTAATAAACCTGCACTGATTCCAGTGTCAGATTTATTAGTAATTGCACACAGAGGACCACTTAGAGGGTGACGCTTTCCCCATCATACTATCCATAATCATACTTCTTTGGTATTGCACAATATAACTTTGACCAGACTAGCATTAGGCCAGTACTAATTGGACAGTTTTCAATTTTAACCCCAGTTTTGTTGCAAATGAAATCATAACATGAGGGTCAGTTGAGAAAGTCTGACGTCAGAGATAAACTCTGTTTGGGTTATTTGGCAAACAAGTGGCTATATGTATGAATATCTGGTTGCTCAGTACTGGTTGCAAATTGTATTTTTGCAACCAGTAAAGATTTTTAAGAACTGACCTTTGTATTAACAGGTCAGTTCTTAAAAATCTGAATCGTAGTGGGTCAGAATCCAACCTAACTCATGAATATTAATGATACAGGTCACAAAGTGCAACTCATTTCGATTGGATGCCAGTACAGGGATGGTAGCCTGCTAGGGTCAGTAGACCACCAATTCTGTGATTGCCTTTCAATAAAGTAAACTTTTACTTAAAGGAAACCGGGCTACAATTAAAAAGAAAAATGTACTCTTTTTTTTCTTTTTTAGCTTGAAAGTCTGCACTGGTCTCTGTTGTATTTTGTTCTTGAGTGCACACCGTACAGTAGAACACTACTAGGTTCTTAGAAAGTAGATCATACTGGATGCAGCAGTTACTGAACAGAAACAGACTGGGAAGGAGTTGGATGCAATTTTGCATTGCTTGAATCTGGAACTGCAATAAATATACATTGAAACTTACTATATGTGTAAACATTTGTTGTCTTAACAAATTTGGCGTTGAGCTGGATTCAGCAGCTCAAGAAGTTTTGTATTTGAACCCATTATTGGATTTATCAAGTGGACGCACGGAAGAACATTGTGGTGATGGTGGATATTCTGTTTCCATTCCTGGAGCTATATTAAAAGCATCTCGAGGATCAAGGTAATAGGGAAAAAGAAACAAGAAAGGAAACCAATTTCACAACAACCATTGCCTTTAAAGAAGAATTTTTGAACTTCTCGAAATCCCAAGTGGGAACATTCATTCTCCTCAAGCGCATTCTCATCCAGGCAGTGATACGCTTAACTGCAGGTCATTGATGACTGCACACAACGAGACATTTGTCACGTTGAGTTATCACAAGGGTTACATTTTTAACGTAGTACTGCTGCAGCATGTACTTGCATCGGAGCTGTATCGATATCAGATATATGTACGCTGCCTAGGTAAGCCACATTTAAGTAATCAGGCAGAAGGCTATTAATTCACATACATTTATGTGTACGTTCGACTCACTTCGTTCTTTCAAGTGTGGGGACTTTCAATCAGGGGATCCAAAATTAATATTTTACACATTTTTTAAATTCAACTTTTAACTTCACGTCATGTGTGCCTTGAATTTTTTAAATCTTTCAGTACCACAAGCCTTCATGTCAGCAGAGGGTGAACCGTCAATGCAATGGAATGAATGAATCAATCAATCACAGAATTTGTAGAGCGCACTACTTACCCGCGAGGGTCTCAAGGCGCTGGGGAAGAAAGGGGGGGGGGGTGCCGCTACTGGTCGAACAGCCAGGTCTTGAGTAGCCTCCTGAAGGTCAGCAGGTCTTGGGTCTGTCATAGGCTGAGTGGAAGGGTGTTCCAGGTCTTGGCGGCGAGGTGGGAGAAGGATCTGCCGACGATGGTTGTTCTTCGAATGCGAGGGACGGTGGCGAGGGAGAGGTCGGCGGAGCGGAGCTGACGGTTGTGGACGTAGAAGAAGAGTCGTCTGTTGAGGTAGGCTGGGCCGGTCTTGTGGAGTGCCTTGTGTGCGTGGATGAGGAGTTTGAAGGAGATTCTCCTGTCGACGGGGAGCCAGTGCAGGTTTCTCAGGTGGGGGGTGATGTGGCTGTGGCGTGGTACGTCGAGGATCAGGCGTGCAGAGGCGTTTTGAATGCGTTGCAGTCGCTTGATGAGCTTGGCCGGGGCTCCCGCGTAGAGGGCGTTTCCATAGTCGAGTCTGCTACTGACGAGGGCCTGGGTGACTGTTCTTCTTGTATCTGTCGGGATCCACCTGTAGATCTTGCGGAGCATGCGGAGGGTGTTGAAGCAGGAAGAGGAGACTGCGTTGACTTGCTTGGCCATGGAGAGCGTTGAGTCGAGGATGACTCCCAGGTTGCGTGCGTGGTCGGTGGGTGTCGGGGCTGCCCCCAGTGTCGTTGGCCACCAGGAGTCGTCCCAGGCTGAAGGGTTGGAGCCGAGGATGAGGACCTCCGTCTTGTCCGTGTTCAGCTTTAGTCGGCTGCTCTTCATCCAATCGGTGATGGCCTTCATTCCTTCGTGGAGGTTGGATTTGGCGGTGAGGGGGTCCTTGGTGAGGGAGAGGATCAGTTGAGTGTCGTCGGCGTAGGAGATTATGTTGAGGTCGTGCTGTCTGGCGATGCGTGCGAGCGGGGCCATGTAGATGTTGAACAGTGTCGGGCTGAGGGATGATCCCTGGGGTACGCCGCAGATGATCTCGGAGGCTTCGGATCGGAATGGGGGGAGGCGGACTCTCTGGGTTCTGCCGGAGAGGAAGGAGGTGGTCCATTCCAGGGCCTTGTCTCGGATCCCTGCGTCGTGGAGGCGTGCGCGTAGAGTGCGGTGGCAGACAGTGTTGAAGGCGGCGGAGAGGTCCAGCAGGATGAGGGCTGCGGTCTCACCGTTGTCCAGCAGGGTCCTGATGTCGTCGGTGGCGGCGATGAGGGCAGTCTCGGTGCTGTGGTTGCTGCGGAACCCTGACTGGGATGGGTCCAGGATGCTGTTTTCGTCGAGGTATCGGGTTAGCTGTCTGTTGACGATCTTCTCGATGACCTTGGCTGGGAACGGAAGCAGGGAGATGGGCCGGAAGTTCTTGAGGTCTCTCGGGTCCACCTTGGGTTTTTTGAGTAGGGCGTTTATCTCGGCGTGTTTCCAGCTCTCTGGGAAGATCGCGGTTTCGAAGGAGAGATTGATGACGTTGCGCAGGTGGGGTGCGATGGAGCTGCTGGCTTTGTTGAAGATGTGGTGCGGGAAAGGGTCTGACGGGGAGCCGGAGTGGTTTGTGCTCATGGTCTTGATGGTGTCATCGATGTTCACGTTGGCCCAGGCTGGCAAGGGGTCGTGGTCGATGGTGTGCGGCAGGTCTTGTGTGTTGGTGTCTGTTGGGGCTGTCTGAGTGTTGAAGCTGTCGTGGATGTCGGCGATCTTGCGGTGGAAGAAGGTGGCGAGGGGATCGCACAGGGCTTGCGACGGCGGGATGTCGTTGGTGTTGGAGCTGGGGTTGGAGAGTTCCTTCACGATGTTGAAGAGCTCCTTGCTGTTGTGTGCGTTGTTGTCGAGGCGGTCTTTGAAGGAGATCCTCTTGGCGGACCTGATGAGGTGATGGTGGTTGCGGATGGCGTCTTCGTGGGCTGCGTGGCTGTCCGGTGTCTTTTCACTGTGCCATTTCTTCTCTAGTTTCCGGCAGGTACGCTTGGATGCTAGGAGTTCCGGGGTGAACCAGCTGGCTCTTTTGCTGGTGTCTCTGTAGGTGGGTTTTTTCAGCGGGGCGAGGGTGTTGGCGCAGTCGTCTATCCATCGTCTGAGGTTGCGGGCAGCGTCGTCGGTGTTGGAGGGGTCGGTGGGTGGGCTGAGAGCGAGGTTTGCCTGTAGTTGGTCTTTGGTGACTTTGCTCCAGCAGCGGCGGCGTGGGATCTGTTGGGTGCGGTGGTGTGTGGTGGGTTTCTGGAAGGTGAAGTGGATGCAGCGGTGGTCGGTCCAGAGGAGTTCGGTGGTGTGGCTGAAGGAGACGTGGGAGCTTGAGGAGAAGACGGGGTCGAGCGTGTGGCCGGCGGAATGGGTCGGCGTTGTGACGAGCTGTCTCAGTCTGAGGTTGGCAAGGTTGTCGATCAGGGTGGTGGAGTTGCTGTCGTTGTTGTTCTCCAGGTGAAAGTTCAGGTCTCCGAGGAGGATGTAGTCGGTGGAGGTCAGGGCGTGCGTGCTGATGAAGTCGGCGATGGAGTCGCTGAACTGGGGTCGGGGTCCAGGGGGTCTGTAGACGAGGGTGCCTCTAAGGGTGGTGTTGGGGTCCGTGTGGATCTGGAAGTGCATGTGTTCGGCGGTGCAGAGAATGTCGTCGGTGCTGGTCGAGACCCTGATGGTGTTCTTGTGGACGATGGCGATTCCTCCTCCTACTCCGTTGGTGCGGTCTCTGCGGGTGATCTTATAGCCGTCTGGGATGGCTATGGCGATGTCGGGTGCGGAGGAGTCGTTCATCCAGGTCTCTGTCAGGAAGGCGACGTCCGGTGATGATGTGTCGAGCAGGTCCCAGAGCTTGACGGCGTGTTTGCGTGCGGAGCGGGTGTTCAGTAGGATGCATCGGAGGTGGTTGAGGTCCTTCTTGGCGGACGCTTCGGCGGCTCTGAGGCTGGTGTAGCTGCAGTTCCGGCAGGTGAAGGGACCATGAGTGCGTTTCGGGGCGGCCTTGAAGCAGGTGCGTGTCCGTCCGGGGTTGAGAGCGTGGAGTGTGGTGGCATCGTATCGGCGGCGGTCGTCGTGGCTGGCGCGGGGGGCGCGAGGACCAGGGGTTCTGGCACTGGGCGCGGTCCAGGCACGACGGGCGCCATATATGGGGAGGTGGGAGGGAGGAGCAGCTGGGAGGCGGGAGGCAGGGGCAGCGAATGGTCAGTCGGGGCGGGGACGCAGCGGCGGGAACGGGAGCGGTGCGACGAAGGGAACAGAAGGCAAAAGGGCACGTGGATTACGGGGCAACAAGGAGCAGAGGGCAAAAACGGGCACAGAATCAAGGGGCAGCGGGGGAGACAGAAGGAAAAACGGGCACAGAATCACGGGGACAGCGAGGGAAACAGAAGGAAAAACGGGCACAGAATCACGGGGACAGCGAGGGAAACAGAAGGAAAAACGGGCACAGAATCAAGGGGACAGCGAGGGAAACAGAAGGAAAAACCGGGCACAGAATCAAGGGGACAGCGAGGGCACAGAAGAAAAAACCGGGCACAGAACAAATATAGGCACAGGGGGAAAAAACAGACAACAGCAGTCACAGACAGCAAAGTGACAAAAGGCACTACAGAAGAACAGAAGAGGTACAAACCTACGGCCTACCACTGGCCACCAGGGATGAGGCGCAGGTGGTAGCCTGCGGGTGGAGCAGGGCCTCGATCTTCCTCAGCAGCGGCAGCTGGGGCAGGGACACACAGGCGGTGCTGTGCGGAGGGGGAGCGACCTACCTAGCAGGGTCAAGGGTCGCTCCCTTGACCATGAATGGAAAAAATAATTTTGTAATTATCTATCCACCTTCAACCAAAAAGAACTAACTCCTGAAAAGAAAAATAAAGTTTTCCTATTAATTAGGTCTGGGAGGGTTAAGCATGTATAATCAAATTGAAAAGAAAGACAAGCAAGGAAGGGTGATGTTTTCTCAATGCTTTGGATGATTTGGAAACACATTTTGCACCTGTGGTATGTGTAGCTGTTGATAGATATACATTTTTTCAAAGAAAACAAGGAAATATATGGGGAGGCACCTTGTTAGGTGGCTTGCTGACTCTCTAAGCATGCATGCGACACAACGACTGACCTCGCTCAGAGATCACTGGGACACCGCCCTACCCTGTCCTAGCACTGATAAAGTTAGGGAGGTTATCCTTAAGGGCCCTGTTCTCATACCCCGTAACGCCAGGTTTCACCTCATACAACTCTACATATTACACAGGGCATACCTCACACCGGAAACCATAAACTAATATTTCCGCCGTTCTGATGCCAAGTGCCCTAGTTGTCAGTTGGTGGATGCTGATCTCATCCACATGCTTTGGGGCTGCACTGCTCTGGCGGCTTACTGGCCGGAAGTCACCACTCGTCTGTCTGACAGTGCTGAGCGCACACTGGGCAACACATGGGAAATATGTATTCTGGGTCTATTCCACAGATCCAAAAAGCACAAGGCGTCATCATGCTTTATAGATCTAGGCCTGATCAACAGGCGGTGAAAGAGTCCTGATCCCCCGCCGAGGGAGGCATGGTATCGCTCCTTCACAAATTGGGCATGGGCGGAGAGTGTAGCGCTGAGGCAAGAGGACGCCCTGCGGTTACGCAAGATTCCCCTGGCATCTGCCTGGGATGCCATGCTCCTAGATCTCCAGAATGCCTGACAAGGGTCTCTACCCTCGTGCCCGGAGTCCAGCAGCACATCTGCAATAGAAGAGTTGAGAACTCCATAGGCATCACAAGCTGACCTCCATATCTATGGCGCAAACTTTATACCCCCTATCATTCAATCCTCCTCACTCAGCACTGCAAGCACCCTGCATACGCACAGGCCATTGACAGGAAGTGTTGCGGAAAAGGTTGGATAAACTAGGATTGAATCGCTTGAGCACAAAGCTGGGCCAAATTACACAGTTCCCCTCCCCCAGTTAGTCCCCTCCCCGTACGCAAATATATTCAACACTGGGTTTACCAGCAGATGCATTCCTGTTTGGCCATCATGCGCGCAAAACTCCCAATCACAGATCAAGGCACCACCATCCTACCGGCCCGCGCCACGACACATTAGCAGCAACGCGCTATCTACCTACCACTCACCTGCTGGAATGTTACTGTATCTTTGTCTGCAGAAGATGCATGTATTTGCATATGTATATGCCTTGAAAAGATTAGTATTAATATGTTGTTTTAGTCCTTTACATGATGAACAAATTTGTGATCAGGTAATTATGCATGCTAGTAACCCAAATATTCAAGACAAGTTGTGGGTTAATAGAGAGTCACCTTTAAAGGATGTTATTGCTTTAGTTAAAAAAGCAGAGGTAACTGGAAGTTGTGCTAAAGCAGTTATTGAAAAAAATTGAGACAAGGATATAGTGAGTAATGTTAGTTGAACCAAAAGAAGTAAATATATCACTGCTAAAAAAACATGAACTGGTAAATAAGTCAACTGAATCGGATAACAATGTAGAAGAGAAGGGTAATGATGACGAGATACGTAAATGTTATAAATGTGGTAGTTCTGAAAATCTCAATTTCTGTAAGAAATGTCCTGCTAGAAACCAAAGATGTTAAAAATTTAACATTATCAGACATGCACGAGTCTGCGTAAGTAAAAGTGATATTAAAGCAAAAAATATCGAGGATGAGGGACATCAAGAGTCAGACTTAGAAGCAGACTCTGAAGTAGGATTTGTGTTTTGTGTGGAATAAAATATTCTAGGTGTAAAGAGTTGTCTAAGGAAAAAAACTATTTGTGAATTGAGAGTTGGTAGTGTGGAACTGGATGTGAAGGTGGACTCGGGGTCTCTGTACACTATAATTAACAAGGATGTTTGGTCAAAACTATTTGTGGATAAACTGGGTGAACATTTAGAAAAACCAGATAAAAAAGTGAACAATTTCGCTGGTGAGTGTATTAATATGATTGGGTACAGACAAACTCACATTCAAGTTGCTCCCAACAGTCTAGAACCAGTGTTGTTAGTAAGAGAAGACGATATAGAGGGGAAAAATATTAGAGGGGTTTCTCAATGTATTTTATGGCAATATTGGCATGCTGAACAATTTCTTTCACAAAATTGTTTTGAAAACTGATGCCAAACTTTATTTGATATCTGTCAGAATGAGGTCAGGCAAGAGTTGAAAAATCTGATTCAAAATGGAGTCATAGAACCAGTGAAATCTGCAGAATGGGTTTTTCCTCTTCTCGTACCACGACATGCCAATAGCAAGGTAAAATTATGTGTGGATCTCAAGGAGTTAAGCAAGAACATTCTTATAGATCGGTATCCATTACTAAGAATAAATGAGATGCTATGCAATTTGTTGAGCGTTTTCCATTTGTTTTGAGGTCAGATCACAAACATTTAACAAAGTTTCTGACTACAATAGGGTTACAGAATGGATCTCCGAGGTTAGCTTATGTGTTAGTGAAATTGCTGGACTATAACTACTGTATGGTCTACGTTCCAGGAGTTCAAAATAGGGTAGCTGATTTTCTTAGTTGGATGCTTTTAGCTTTGAAGGAAAATGGTGAACAATGTTTTAATGAATGTTGTGTTGCTGGTCTAATTGATGGTAAGGTGGATGGAAAACATAATGGAAAGAAATGGTGGCCAAGGATGAATGCATACATGTGATGACGTTTTTAATCAAAGGGTGGCCTAAAAAAAAAAGAACCTTGAGCAAAGATGTCAAGTTATTTGGGAAGTGAAGGTTGAATTAAGTGTAGAAAATGACATGTTGTTAAGGTGTGGAAAGGTACTTTCAACAGACGGTTTGAGGAAGAGGATTCTCGACATGTGCCATGAGGGTGATTTAGGAACACTAAAAACCAAGTATAGGGTCAATTTCAAATTGGCGGCCAGGTTTGGCTATAAATGTTGAAAGAAAGATATGTGATTGAGTTGAATGTAGCAATTCGAATAAATTCAAAAGACTTTACGTCTCACATTGTGTCCCATTCTGAGTTCCAGTATGCCCTGGGGGAGGGAAGTGATGTGATGGGGCCGGTGATCGAAAAGGATGGAAATTGTTGGTATATCATTGTTATGATGGATCACATTTCCAGATGGCCTGAAGATGATATTGTGAGACAAGCAGACAGCACAGCTAAAAATAAGTTTTATGGATAGAATCTTTATGAGGGAAGGTTTACCTAAAAACTTATTAAGCAATAAGGGCTCTCAATTTCTATCAGATCATTTTAAGTATTTCATTACGAGAAATGGTATTGAACATAAGAGAACTTCGGTCTATCATCCAGAAGGAAATGGTATTTATTGTTGAGCGCTTCAACACAATATTTAAGGGTACTATACAGCTAGCTACGATTACATTACAGATCATAGCACTTTTGAACTGATGAGGGGACGTGTTTCTTTTACTAATGATAGTATTGGATGTCAAGTTCAAGGCATGTTGAATGGTCTCCAAAATGTGTAAGGAGAAAGATGTCCCAGGCGCAAAAATAAATCCTTGTGTGAAGGTAAACGGGGTGTGAAAATGATGAAACTTGAGGTTGGTGAATGAGTCAGAGTTAGGTAGGATATGAACATACGCAAAGGGGAGTGCAAACACGCCCAACCATTGAGATTTGAAGAACGCTTCTGTAACTCGGCTCCTTTGAGTGACAGAAAGGTGTGGCATTTGGGCTGATTGTCAAAATGTGGAGCTTGGATGGATGTGAATATGGAAAATGTAAAGCGCAATTATGATTGAATTGAAAATTATTATACATATGGAAATGTTACTGCCCAGGATACTGGCGTGGGTGCCAGTACTGGTGCTGGTATCCATTCTGCTAGTACTGGTGTTGATACAGGTACCAGTGTTTTGGAAAGTTGTGCCTCTCCAGATTTTTGTAACAACAATTTGAGTGAAAAATATGGGAGAGTCATTATTAAACTGTAGAGGCTTCTAGATTATATCTGCACACAGTGTGTAATATTGTAATTAATTCATTATTATTCTGTATATAAGATACATTATATTTTGGTTAATGTTTAATTTGTTTTCATTTGTTGAAGTTTTCCTAAGGGAGGATGTGTGTTGTGTTTTGTTCTTGCGATCACTCCGTACAGTAGAACACCACTAAGTTCTTTTGTAGATCATACTGGTTGCTACAGTTATTGAACAGACATCGACTAAGAAAGGAACTTGATGCAATGTTGCATTGCTTGTATCTGGGACTGCGATAAATGCAGTTGTAAACTTCTTATGTATGTGAACATTTGTGAGCTTGACATGTCTCATGGACCACTGCCTACTTACAAACAAACTTTTTTTAACATTCACAAAGGGGAAGTGGTCTCCATGGGACCTCTTCCCTTTTCCCAGTGGGTTACTACTCCATCTTGGGAGTCTGTAACTTTTCAATGGTTTCTGAACGCTATTGTTGTCCCAAATTAGTGATACATATGGATAGGAATCGCTATTTGGAAGGGGTGCCTACAACGCGCCCCTTCCACATAGTGATTCCTTATTCATTTTTAAATCCATTTTAGGAGTCAGTGAAAGGTTACAGGCTTCTAAAATGAGTTTAGTACAATGCTAAAAAAAGTTTCAGTCAAACTCAGAATCAGAGCTTCTGCAACTGTAAAACTGCTTTGTATATCTGGCCCCATTTTACAATTGCCCTAATAACAAGCCTGTCTTCACTGCCATCTTTCCCCTTCATCGTACTCTACGCCCTTCACTTTTTTGTGGCATCTCATCAGGGCCTGCCACAAGAAATATTCTACCCAATTATCTATTCTCTCTCTGTTCTGTAGAATTCGCTATTTTACTTCCTTCCATTTATCTAACATTGGGTGTGGGGGGAAAAAGTGGCGCACGTACTCTTGGAAAGGAGGCCAGTTTAGGTCTTTCGGGTCCGTTTACTACATGAGTCCTGGATTCTGGGCACTTTTGCTCTCATTTAAGCAGGGAGAAAATGTTAAAAATTATATTTGGATACAATTGTGCTCCTGGTAAAACATTTAATTGTGTGGGCTGGTAATTCCATAAACAACATGCAGAATTACAACTCTGTGTGTTTCAGACATGCCTCCCGGAGCCACAAGAAATATCATATTGCTGATATTTCCCATCCTTTAATGGAAGTCCTGTGTGGTTAACTTTTTCTCTCTTAAATTGGTTTAATTCATCCTCTTGCTTCAACCAATTCAGTATAATAGTTCACAGAAAATATGTCTCGCATAGCTTCTTGAGGAGTTCAGTGGATAACATAGTTCAGCTGTTAAAGGAAATAGAAAAATGTCTCACTGGCAGGTAAGACGAGATAATGCCTGCCATCTACAGCCAAGCCAAAACTGATACCCTTTGTGCTTTGTTTACTTTCCAAAGTTGGATTACCAAGACTGAGCTAGTGCCAGTGTCCCCACCTCCTGCGGTGCCTTGGACAAAGGCCCCTGTGATGGCGAGCCTTCAGACCGCTCAGTGGGTGGGCAAAATTTATGAAGGCATAGAAGTTCTTTTTTACAACCTGTGCCAGTGTCCTATGAAATAGCTCTGCCTTTAGAAAACACATTTGCAGTGTGATATTAATCAACGTTCTTGGCTACAATTTTGCCTATCACTTGTTGATTCAGCCCGCTGTTCCTTTGTGTTCAAGCTAAACGTACGACCTAGTAGTCTCCTGTGTATTATGCCTGCAGTAGTTTTTAGGTCTCGCCTGGCGTTAGCAGCGCGCATGCGCTGCTCTCGCCATGCGAGGGCCTTTTGGAATCAATACAGTTTCGGAAAGGACTTTAAGCCCCGTCCTTATTTTCAATTGGCACGCGTCATCGTTTATGTTAAACGCTGGCGCGTGATTGAAAATCGGGCTTTTGGGTTACCGCCTTGTCCACTTTTAGGACGGCCCATTTGGACAGGCCAACGCCATCTTTGTTCCCGTGACGTAGGAGGGCGTGCTGCTAGCTTGTTTAGTGGTGCTGTTGCGGACAGTCCAGTGCGCCGGACAGAGTCTCTCTTTCCCGCTACTACTGCCTGAGAACTGCGGACCACAGCATTTCTTCCACATTAATAGCCTGACATGCGTGCCTTGTGGAGCCCATCCGCGTCAAAGCAACAGTGGTAAGAGAGGTGGCGAAGGATTGAATTTAGCTTTCCTTTTCATAACCCGCTACTTCTTCCTGAGACCTGCGGACCACAGCATTTCTTACTCATTATGCCCATAAAGCGATCTATGGCAAAGCCCCGGCCTATATCAAGGAACGCTTGAGGAACTATGTTCCGGGGCGCACACTGCGGTCCTCTGAGGCCTGTCACCTGCCACCCCAAGATGCAATACTGCATCTAAAGGGGGCAGAGCCTTTTCCGTACTGCTCCCACAACTCTGGAACCAGTTGCCCGACCACCTGCGCAAAGAACCGGCTCTCCTCCCATTCAGGAAACAACTTAAAACCCTCCTGTTTAGGGAAGCACTGGATAATGTTTAAACACACCACACTGTTGGGCCATACATCTGCCCACGTCCTCTGGCTATTCCCCTTAAAGCGCTTAGAGACCTGCAGGTGATTAGCGCTATATAAATATCAATTAACATTAATAGCCTGACATGCGTGCCTTGTGGAGCCCATCAGCGTCAAAGCAACAGTGGTAAGAGAGGTGGCGAAGGATTGATTTTAGCTTTCCTTTTCATAACCGTGGTTCCGAGGCAGTGAAGGAAGTGAACCTTTCATCCCCGTCCCTCCCACTACTAGACCATTACATGCATGACGCCACCTCCGGCACACATGTACGCACTCTATCCTTCTTTAAGAAGGAGACTAGCACGATTAATTGCCAAACAAACTATATATCTGCTGTGCCCCACATTTCTATTTATTTCTAAGACTGGAACAATATAGAGGACACCTAGTTCCAAGGGGAAACCGAGCGCTTTACATTATAGCGGAAACATCTTCGATATAACTTGTACATAGGACCACTGTGTACGATCTGGTTTAAAACCCAGCACACAAACTACAACGCAATTGGACGAAGGGGGTTACATGTAGGACTGTAGTAGATCGGACACCGTGTCTTCATTAGACATACTTACAGTTTGAACATAAAAAGTTAAAGTGTATTACTCGTATCGAACATTTTTGGGCAAGTGCTGAGGATGCTAAAGAGCACCCGACACGTCTCTGGTCATCCACTGGTGTGCTGCATAGACCGTTTTGTATACAGCTAAACGGGCCCCTTTCCGGACAATTATATATATATATATCACATATCCAAGTTGCTCCTTCCGAACTGCTAACTCTAGGAAGGTGGCGCACACACCAGCGGAGCGTGCTGGCAAAGTCAATATCACATAATATCCAAAGTAGGTGCGCTCTCAGGATCATAAGACACGCAAACCAAAGATTGATGCAAACCAAGTTTATTCCACTACGCGTTTCGAATGCGTCCGCAGCCTTGCTCACGTGTACTAAGTGCCCAATACAGTCAGTGTATATAACATCGGACGCTGCGCTTTGGAATAGTGGTGCGGTAGTGGATGAGAGCGATCACATGCGGGGTGCAGTGTTAGGTTAAAATCGCCCCCCCATATGAGGTGAGTCGAGCCTATATCTAGTATTCGTGCCCATAGGTTGATGAAGTATTCTTCGTCATCTATGTTTGGCCCATAGGTGCACACCTTAGTGATTGAGGCTGCCTCTAATCTGCCCCATGTCATACAGAACCTTCCCTGAGGGTCGGCTACTGAACCCTCTTCGATGTACGGTACCATTTTCTTGATTAGGAGGGCAGTGCCTCTCAAGAAGGATGAGTACGAGGAGAAATATCTATGGGAGGCCCATCAGGATGCGAATTTAGGCTGCTGTGTAGGCAGGGTGTGTGTTTCCTGTAGCATAGTTATGCTGACGTGATGCCAATCTAAGTATGCCAAGATGTGCCGCTTTTTTCTAGGGTCCCCCAGCCCTCTGACATTCCATGTGAGGAATCCTATGCGCGCTGTAGTGGTGTCTCTCTGTTCCTCACCCGTCATTGTCGGAGATCTCACATACGTGTACGTGGAAGAGTTGCGTGCCTGCTTCAGAACTTGCCTTGCACCTATTTCCTCTGTAGGCGTCTGTACTCTTGGAAATGCCCACCCATGCATTCGGACTATCCTCCCACATCGGCGACCCCAACTTGCCGTGTACAGTTCCCTCCCTCCTTATCCCTCCCATACCAACTGAAAAAACCCTCAACAGCTGCGATGCAGCTTCCCTGTGCTGGCTATGCGCCATCGGTGCAATGTAACAACCTATCTGCAACAACATTGTGACTAAACTGCACATTGACAGGAAGGCGTTATCAATAGAAAAAGCATATAGTGTTCGAATCCAGGGAACGCTTGGGACTTTCTTCTGTGTCATCCCCACATTACAACAATAAAGGCAACTGCCTAACAAAACAGTCCTCACTAATGGAGGAATGGGGAATACCCTCGGAGGCGTGTGTCCCAGGGGGCGTGACGTCACCTCCTGCACCTCTATTACGGGCAGGAAGGGGCCCCAGAGCGTAAGTTCGAGAAGTTACGGGGTTCCCACTGTCCATGGATGATATGACTACAGTACGGAAGGGTAATCAAGGACTACATGTGGCGTTACCTGCTTCATGGAACATGCAGCGACATCAGCAACAGCCAAACTCAAACCTGGGAGGGGTGGCCGGCTCTCGTGCACCATTCTCCCTGTCCTCGTCCTGATGTGCCGGGTCCTCCCCGCCGCTAGATGAAAGACGCTCCGCTCTCTTTGCAGCCAGCACCGTTTTCTTGAGGAAGTCCGCTGCCTGTTGTGGAGTATTACAGATGTGGTGCTTGCCGTCATAGGTGAGCCTTAGACGTGCGGGATAGAGCATTGCATATTCCACTCCTTCCAGCTGTAGCTTTTTTTTGATGGGTGCAAATTTCTTCCTGGACAGTGATGGTGAAGTCAGGATACAGTGATATAGCATTGTTTTCGAATGTTACGCTTTTCATCTCTCTTGCTTTGCGTAGGGCTACATCGCGGTCGCGATAGTTGAGCAGTCTCGCGACTATGGGTCGCGGCGGTGCGCCTGGTGGGGGTTTCGGTGCCAGTGTGCGATGCGCTCGCTCGACAATCAATATTCTTGAGAAGGTATCCTGACCGAAGCATGTAGTGAGCAGCCTTTCCACATAATCCTCCAGGCGCCCCGTGTTGGTCGTCTCGGGTACCCCAGTGATGCGAATGTTGTTCCTTCTGGACCGGGCTTCAATGTCCTCATTTTTTGCAGCTATTACCTTTAGTAATTTATCCATATCTGTGAGTTGCCCGACGGCCTGCGCCTGATCATCTTCCAGAGTGGAGATCCGTGTTTCTGCCTCCTTTATTCTGCTGTCTTGCTTCTCGAGTTTCCGGGTGAACTGGTCCATTCTGGCACATATCGTATCCATTTTACCTTCGATGGAGGCGGAACTAGCTGTCATTGTGTTGAGCAGTGTCTTTAGGTTCACCTCGTCAGCGCTTTGATTCGTCTGCCGGGCTCCATCCTGAACCTCCTCAGGAGGTTGCCCCTGGGCGTTCTGCAGGTGTCGAATGTAAGCTTGGGTTGCTTGCCGTCCGGCTTCCCCATCACTACGTTGGACTCGTCCGGGGACCAGGGTGCAGGCGATCACTAAATAGCTGGTCCACGTGGAATTACACTTGTGCGCCCTCCAGCACCCTCCGGAGCTACACCCAGGGTTCTGCGGGTGGGAGCTCCCGTCAGATGTGTTAGGATGTGCAGGATCACTCCGGGGCAGGTCCGGCCAGGTCTCGGCCCCCACGAGCGACTGTCAGGTTGCCTGCGATATGGATGCAGCGGTGCAGAGTCCCCCAACAACACTCGATCAGCGCTGGGGCGCAGTGCAATGTCTGGTTTAAACGTAGTGAGGCCCACACATTCTCAAGGCTCACCACCACGTCTCCCCCTCAGGCCGCCCGGTCAGCGTCTGTGTCGATTTTATGCAAACAAGGAGGCCAGTGCCCCCGCCGCCAGTCTCAGACACGCGCCGCGCCCGCGGCCCCCGAAACTTTCCAGTCCTAGGCTTTTAAAAAAAAAATTTAAAACCTTTATTGTTGCCAGAAATATCCATACACGGCATGATGCCTACATCCCAGGCGGGCCGGCAATGCAACATGACATATGATAGGATAGTAGGGGCGGCGAAGAGGGTACACAGCAAGCCGCCTACAACCACGATGGGCCGGCCGCGTCAGGTGGGCAGTTATAGTGAAATGGCCACAAAAAAGGTCTCAACCGCACATGATCAAATGTAAACTAATAACGTAATAACAGTGCCACTGTCCGCCATTATAGCAGAGTTAACAGTACTTATTCTTGATTTCTGTCGCTCCATGATGCTCAAGTATGGTTCGTCCTAATTCCCAGAGTTCCCTGTTGGTAACCTCGGGCCTGTTCATCTGATGTCCCATATATGTCAGTTCCCCTCCCTGCCTTGTGTATTTTCCCTGTCAGTTTGGGAGTCAGTGGTCTTGTCAACGGTTGTGGTATGTTCCATGAGGTAAGTCTGGAGAGGGCCCCAGATGTCCCGGGGGCGAGAGGAGGGTGGCAGGAGTTCAGCGTAGGTATGTAATTGTTCCTGGCAGTATATTAGATCCTGGATCCAATCCTTAAATTTAGGAGCTCTGCCTCTGCCCCATTTACAGGCAATTCGTCGCTTAGCAAGGAGGAGTGCCAATGAGACATATCGCCGTATCGTCACGGGTATCGGTTCAGTGTACCCCAGGAGTGCAGTGAGGGGATCTTCCGGGATATGTGACCGTCATATGGTTCAAGGCTAAAATAACTTCCCCCCAGTATCGGCGAACAGGTACGCAGTCCCAGGCCAAGTGTTTGAAGTCAGCCCCGCAGCGATCACAGCGATCGTTATCCCGCAATTGGAGGCGATGTAGACGTGCGGGCGAATAGTATAATCGGTGTAAGTATCTGTAGTGTATGATGCGCAGTCTGCTACTGGCGGAGACTTCCCCAGTTTGACGGCAACAAAAGCCCCATTGCTTTTCAGTGAGGGGATGTCCTAGTTCGCCCTCCCATTTAGTCTTTGCTGGGGGGGGTGCTATGCTCGCCGCTACTTTGGGTAGTGCGGTATAAGATTGACACCACATGCGTGGGAGTGATTTGTTGCAGGAGGGGGGGCATGACAGAAGGCTCTTGCGGGAAACAGGGGGTGAGGGTCTGCATATCTTGCCTGAGTCTGATGTAATAAAACCGCTCTAAAGAGGTGGGGGAGGAGGCTCCGAAGAATTCATCGTTAGAGCAAAATTTCCCTGTCACATATAGTTGTCCCCACGTGAGAATGGAGAGCTTGCGTAACAGGTTACGGGAGCCTCCGTCTTGCGTGACTGGAAGATCATGTCTCCCCTGTAATGGAAGTAGGGGTGAATATAGTAGGGGACATTGAGTTCGACAGGCTAGGTCTTTCCAGGCACTAGTCGTGCATTGAACAGTGGTGGATGCCTGACGTCTCGGTACCGCCGGGGTGCTAAAGTAGGCTGAACGTGGCGTGGGGGTCATGTATCCGTTCTCTATCACAAGGTGAGGCATGTAAGGGGGAGGATTTATCCAGTAAGCCGCATAGTGGGCCTGAGCGCAGATCAGATAGAGTTCTAAGTCAGGTATCTCAAATCCTCCGGCCTCAAAGGGGAGCGTAAGGGTGTCCCAGTTTAGCCTGGCCTGCTTCCCACCCCATACGAGACAGATCAGCTGGGTTCTGATGTCTTTAAAAAAATGGCGACTAGGGGCATAAGGAATGTTTGTAAAGAGGTAAAGCAGTTTGGGCAGTACCACCATTTCAATCAGGGAAGCTCTGCCAGCCGTGGAGAGGGGTAACGCTATCCATCTGGTAATTTTTTCTGTTAGGAGATCGAGCACTCGTCCATAGTTGGATAGCATCAGTTGGTCACGATTCCGAGAAATGACTATCCCGAGGTATGTGACTGTATCCTCACACCACGTGAGCGGATAGTCCGGTTCAAAACGTGTGGTAGCCTCCGTAAGGGGGAATATCTGAGATTTCCCCCAATTAATGTTAACTCCGGAGAGGTGGCCGAAGTGGATGAGAAGTCTGAGAATGGGGTTGAGGCTTTCGTCTGGATTACGCAGGTATAGGGTAATGTCGTCAGCGTATAGAGAAATTAAAATCTGCCGCTCTGGATATATCAGCGCATGATCTCGGAAATGTTGTCGGACCTTGGCCGCCAGGGGTTCAATCGCTATAGCGAAAAGGAGAGGTGATAGGGGACATCCCTGGCGGGTGCCTCTGGTGATTTTGAAGGGAGAGGACTGGACACCGTTGATCATGACTCTATCCTGCAGGCCAGTATATAATAAGTTTATCCAGGCCAGGAAAGGCGCGGGGAAGCCCATACGTTGTAAGACGAAGGCAAGATAGTCCCATTCTAATGAATCGAACGCCTTCGTTGCGTCAAGAAACACTGCTGCGGCATTCAAGTTGGGTTCAATGTCCTGGAGGACCGCAAACAAGGTGCGCAAGTTGTGGGACGTACCTCTATTGGGCACAAAACCCGATTGGTCCGGGAGCACCAGGGCAGTCATAAGAGGGCTAATGCGGTTGGCAATTAATTTTGCTAAAATTTTGGCATCGACATTGATTAATGAGAGAGGTCTATAGGAGTCACAGTACAGGGACGATTTTCCTGGTTTAGGTAGGGAGATAATGCACGCCTCACGCATCGTTGGGGGCGATATGCCTGTTTCCCGGGCCTCTCCAAAGACATGTCGTAGCACAGGAATGAGTAAGTGGCGGAATGTCTTGTAAAATTCGGCCGGGAGGCCATCCGGCCCCGTGGCTTTGCCTGATTGCAGTTGCATTATAGCAGAAACTATTTCTTCATCCTCGTGGTGTGCTAGGAGAAATTCCCTTTGTCCATTCCCCAGCCAGGCGATTGCGGTGTCATCGAAAAAAGGGGTGAAATTTACGGTTGGGTTCTGTGGGTCTTATACAGAGTGCTGTAGAAGCTACGAAAGGCTTCCACGATATCAGAAGTATCCCTGTATAGGTGGCCGTCTGCGTCTTCGATCTCCAGGACCGTGTTAGAGAATCGGGGGGGGCGAATCAGGGATGAAAGTGCCTTTCCCGGTCTATCCCCCTCTCCATAGCAGCGCGCTTTGTGATATTGCCCTCTGAACTTACATTCTGTCTCGGCTGCTGTTTGATACTCATTAATTAGGCTTCTCAGCCGAGCCTGCAATTCCGGAGTGGGGGTTGTTTGTAGCATATTCTCCGTGCATTTGAGCTCAGTTTCCAGTTTGTGGAGCGTAGAGCGTAGGTCTCTCAGAATCCCTCCACCCTTTGCAATGCATATTCCCCGGATGGTGACTTCAAAAGCCTCCCATATAGTGGAATATTGTTCAACCGAGATTCATTGCGTGGGAAGAAATCAGTTATTTCTTGTTCCAGGTCGTGCAGGAATACTGAGTCTAATAGATGTTGTGGGTTCAGGCGCCAGGACAGGAAGGGCGATTCAATCAGGGGGGGGGGGGCAAGTGTGATGAGTGCAGGAGAGTGGTCAGAATATGTGCGGGGGAGGTATGATGCGCGCTTCAGCCAGGGGGTGAGGCCCTTAGTAATTAGCCATCCATCTATTCTCGACCAAGATGAGCGAGCAGTTGTATAGCAGGAGCCCTCTCGCATCCGAGGGTGTAGATAGCGCCAGGCATCAAGCAGTTCGTGTTCTTCAACAATCGTTTTAAGGGTGTAGTGTGCTTTCGAATAATGATGTGGTTGCGGGTGCGAGCGGTCCATAGTGGAATCTAAGGTCACATTGAAGTCCCCGCCCCATATCAAATGTGTGGACCCGATGTCCAGAATCTTCCCCCAGAGTACCCGGAAGAACTCTGGGTCATCAGTGTTGGGCCCATAGCAGGAGACAAGAGTTATGGATTGAGCTGCCAATCGGCCCCAGATGACAGTGTAGCGGCCCTGGGGGTCTTCCTGAGTCCCTATGTGTGTGTAAGGTAGAGATTGTTTTACCAGAATGGCTGTACCTCTGGCGTAGGAGGAGTATGAGGAGAAGTATGAATGGGTTGCCCAACGAGATGCGAACGAGGTAGAGGCAGTGGGGCTGAAGTGTGTTTCTTGTAGGAATGCACAATGAATATTATGGCGGTCTAAGTACGCAAGGATGTGCCGGCGTTTGCGGGGGTCCCCCAGGCCGCGAACATTCCAAGTTAGGAAGTTGTATGTAGTGGGTCTAGGGCGGTCTTCCATGTTGGTGATATAAGACATATGTTCCAGGGCATGGTTGTCGTATGCTGAGGTGCTGCACCTGAGTCGTATATTTGCTTGGCAGTACAGTGGCATGTGGCATAAAATAAAAAAAACTCTGTCCCACATCGGCAGCCCAATCCTGCCGTGGCCCATATCCCCCCCCCCCAAGTTGCCCCATGCGCCAGATTCCCAACTGGGGAAGGTGGCCTTCTAGCAACATAATTATGCAGTAAACAATACGTAGGGTTCACCTGTCGGGTGGAATCTAGAGGGCGACCAGTCTCTCCTCGCGTGGGCGAGGGTGCTCGGGTAGTGTTTTACAGTTTCATCTTGTCACAGTGTCTGTTACGATTCTTTATCTGCAGGAGACTATCTGGCGCGTTAACATGGCGTATTAATAATGTATCGGGTACTAGCATGTAGCTTCAAGACAGTGAATGTAGAGGTCGCTGCGGGGGTAGGATAATAGTTCATATTCCTCACCAGGCACTGTTAACGAGAAGCGAAAAGTTCCTGCAAGGCAGTAATGCTAGTAGAGGTTGAGGAACATGCTCTCCTCTATCCCAGTGTGCGAATGTTACCATGGCCATTCAAACTCTTCTGTGAGGTACGTGTTCCGGCCTCTGCCTGCCCCACAGGCCGTATAGCGTGGGCTGAGTTGCCTGTGTCAGTTCAACAACCGCAGAGGTCTTAGGAGTCTGAGCGTATAGGCAAGGGCTTAGGGTATATTCTCCTTGTGTCAAGGTTAACCTCCTATGGTTTTATTCTATATCGGGGGCACTTCCATTTCCCTCCGGGCGGATCACAGGGGACGACCGGCCCGTGGATTGTTTGGGTAGGGTCTTTAGGAAGTCCTGGGCTTGCTGTGGATTAGTGAAGAAGTGCTGTTTCCCTTGATGCGTTACTTTGAGGTGGGCCGGGAACAGCATAGCATATGGCAGGTTGAGTTGTTGTAGTTTCTTCTTGACCTGGAGGAACTTTCGCCTCTGTTCCTGGACGGCCATGGTGAAGTCGGGATAGATTGCTATCTCCATCCCTTCGTATCGGAGTTGACCTGTTTCTCTAGAGAGACGGAGGGCGGTGTCCCGGTAGTTAAGCAGTTTAGCTATTATGGGACGGGGAGGGGTGCCAGGAGCAGGTCGGTTTGCCAACGACCAGTGTGCCCGTTCCACAACGAGGACTGGCGAAAAGGACTCTCTGCCAAAGAGCGTTATGAGGAGGTGCTCGACATATTCTTCCATCTTGCCGGTGGCTGTCGATTCCGGCACTCCAAGAATACGTAGGTTGTTTCTTCGCGAGCGAGATTCTAAATCTTCGTTTTTGGCAGCTATCACCTTCAGGACCTTCTCCATTTCAAGTGTACGGCTGGTAGTAGCGTTGGAGACGTCCTCCAGATCGGATATCCGTCGTTCCGCCTCCGTTAATCGGTCATCATGCTTCTCCACTCTGAGTCAGGCCATCCAGCCGAGCGTTCATAGTGTCCATTTTTGACTCAATGGATGTCAGGCTCGACTGCATCGCTAGTAAAAGTTCTTTTAGGTCTGCAGTAGAAGTGGTCGGAGCTTCGGCTTGGTCCTCATCCGGCTCCGTCTGGGATCGGGAGGATTTGCACGTATCAAAATTTAGCTTCGGCTGCCGCCCATCTGGTTTCCCCATGGCGACGGGGCGCAAGGCACGGCGATGCAGTTGTGGCTGGAGAAGATCCGCCCCACGTCCCTTCTATTTGTGCCTATTGTCACAGGGCAAGGATCTTAAGACCGGCGAGCTACCAGACAACGGATAGGGAAGAGTGTTTATGGCTCTCTAAAAAGAACTCCAGAGCTCCAAGGCCACGTGGGTGGGTCAGGTTCCAGACTGCTCCCCCCGAGCGTCGGATCGGCCCGGGCGTGGCGTAGGGTCGCAGATCCGGACTGCAGGTCTCACTGCTGGCCCGGGCAAGCTCGCTAGTACCAGCATGCGTTAGGGCGCCGGGCTGGAGTCCGCAAGGTTCTGCGCCACGTTGTCCCCTTCCGCACGTCTCCGGGGACCCGAGCCCGGGGCAACCAGGCGTCTCGAGTGTCAGGCCGCAGCTAGGTACGCACGGGGGTGGCAGCCGGCCAAAACGTCGTTCGCGGGCCCCTGGCAGCTACAACCCAAGCCGGGGGCAAGCACCAGCCAGGGGGGGGAGAGCAGGCCCTGCCGGAAATTCAGGCGTATGTGTGGACACGTCTCGGAGTGCTGCTATCTTGCAATGGGGCGGGAGTGTGGCACAGTCTCTCGTGGCCCTGGCAGCTTCCCCACATCTCCCATTACCAGTAGGGAGGGCCGATCAGGCGTGTTTGTGAGAGCGGGTCCGGGCGTTGCAGCAAGGATAAATCGCCCCCAGGTTTCGCACACAGCTCAGGGTTGCAGCAGGCCGGCCTCCGCAGCTCTCCGCAGCGCCCAACGGGTTCAGCCAGGCAGTATTCCCCCGCCGCCGGGGGGGTGGGGAGGGTCAGCGCCGAGGCTCAAAGCCGAGATAGGCAGTGCAGACACAGCGGCCACGCAAATGTCCCAGTGGCGGCAGGGGGGGCCGACAGGCAGCGCAATTCACTCACCGCCTCTGCTCGACGTGCACCCTCCGGAAGCTGCAGTGCCCCAGCGCCCACCTCGGCCCGATCCTCCCAGCTATGCACCGCAGGTCATGGCATCGCGCAAGACGGCGGTGCGCTCATTCCCATCAAGAGCGGGTGTCGGGAGCTCGGTCCCGGTAGGACTCCTGGCAGCGCAGAGTCAGCGGCAGAAGCTGCGGGTCCGAGCCGAGAGCGGTGAGTCCGCGCCGGCGGCATAGCATCCCATCCCGCTCAGTCGGAGACCGCGGCCGCCATCTTGTGTGCTCCGTCAGGGGGGATCGAGGTCCGCCGTTCACTGATGCAGGGCAGTTGTACGGGCTGTAGAAGAGACCCCCGGGGGCTCCGGTGCTTCGGCGGCCAGGTGGAATCGTTTGTAGGCTGAATAGGCAGGAGATGAAGAGGATTATCCTCGGATATGTCCCCGAGCAGCAAGAGCCTCACGCAAGTGCGGCCATCTTGCTTGGCGCCCTCTAGCGCCCCCCTCCAGTCCTAGGCTTTATGCGTAGTTCGAGGGTGCGGGCCCGTCCGCCCTCCTCTGCGCCAGTGATGGGTTCCCGGTGGCGTCAGGTGCGGAGCTAGCGGGAAGACTTCGCCTCCCGATTCTCAGCTATCCAGGTTTTTAAGGGGGGGGGGCACGGGCTCCGCAACCCAAGGGCAGGTCACTGCACATCGAGGGGCCAGGGACCAGAACGACGCGTGGTGAGGCCAAAATCCCCCAGGACCCGGGGCGTGGAGAGCAGGCCACACGGGCCGAACGGAGATTTGCGGTCGTCAGGTAGACCGCACCAGCGGCCGGGCACTCGACCCCAGATTCCTCACTATGGCATGAGACGGGCGCCGAGAGCGACTCTCACCGACTAGGCGTGACCCAGCAGCTGCCGGCAGACGCTGTGGCTCTCGGGGGTCCCAGTCCGCATCAAATTACCATATCATGCAGCTTCTCAGCCTCGCAGCACTGGCGGGTGGAAGCTATTGTCTGCCTCTCTTCGGTGTGGGCGCCCGATGTGTGGTTTGCTACCGGACCCCGGGAATGCGAGTCAGCGCCCGCCCCAGGCCCGAATCCGCGACCTCTCTTGTCGATGCCCGCAGAAGCAGCGCCCAGCGTTTGTCCGGATACCAATATCGCTCGCGGCACCTCACCCTTGGAGAGTCCGGCGGCCGCTCCTTGGCCTCTTGCAGCTGGAGTATGCGGCGTCAGCAGGGATTGCACCGCGGCCCGAGAGACCGTTGGCTGGCACTCTCTCCCCGCGCGCCCGCCAGGCTCGTATGCTTCCGCCGCTCACTATCAGCTCCCTCTGGTGCGGCAGGGACAGCGTCCGCTTGACCGCCTGGCAGGGGATGGGTCTCTCAGGTCAACCCGTTCGGCTCGCTCAGTCGATTACAGGTCCTCGCCGCACTCGTGTCAGCCAGCTGCACCACGCCAGCAATGCCGCTACGCTCGCTCCCCTCACCGGTGAACTGCTGTGGCTTGTGGCTCGCCCACGATCGGCCGCTCCTTTGCCGCCGACCTTCCGCTGCCACGGGGGGTGATTAGGGAGTGGGATTGCCCCGTGAATCAAGGAGATATGCCGGATCGTAGCTTCGGGCGGACAGAGCCTCATTATAGTGCGGCCATCTTGTCTGCACGCCCCCTAGCGTCTCAAGCTAATCATGTTCCTAAGACACATATGCCAGTTCCTATGATGCAAAGCAGTAAGGTATTAAAGTATCTGATAGAGTATTGAGTTAGAGCCTGCAGACTCTCACGCTGGGGGAAAAGGCTATTATATTGAGCTGAGATTTTATTACCTACTGCTGAGTCCAAGTGCCCTGCAAATGTGAAGAGACTGGTGAAACATTGAGAACTAATGCTGTTGCTAGCTAAAAGGAGAGTACAAGATCCACTGTATGAATATTAAGGTTTAAATAACTAAAGACACCCAAATTGCAGTGTGAACCTTGCCTCTTGCCGACTTAATTACAAGTTTCTTAATGTAATGGAGAATGGAGGGGCTCACAGATCATTCACCATTGCAACACTATAGGAGGGGTGCACGTGACGTCTCCTAGTCTTCACGCACAAGTGCATTGACAGTTGTGTAATTAAACTAAAGAGTGCAGGTAGTTGACCTTTACCGTGCTGAGAAAGTGAGACCCCACTGTCCTGAATATCATACAGTGCCAAAGACTGTGCCTACGCTACAGAATGGGAAATAGGAGTTCCTTGACCATTCTGGACTTGCAAACCCAGGCTTCAGGTAAATTTGCGTGAGTGTGCTTATATTTTTTTTCCTGATGTACTTCTATCCTTTAATTATTTGCATATCTTTGAGACACGGACTTTAAAGCTGTGATGCAGGGCTAGATTGCTTGGAAGTGGGCATAGTATACAGCAGAATAGTTAATCAGTGTCAAGGGTGTGGCAGAATTGCAACCCTGGTCTGAAAAACAGCAGTCACAGCCTCCATCGACTAAGATCTAGATCTCTCAGAGAAAATAAACTGCTTTGAGCCAATAGCCACAATAATTGTCTAGATGCAAAAATTATAGGGGTGCTAATCCATGCCCTGTCAGCAGATAGAAGTTACAAAAGTAAATATGGGAAAGTACTCTACAGATTTATAGAAGTGATTATGCAGACGGATGTACCAACAGAGGCTTTTCATGCAGCCTAGAATGTTTCGGGTCCATTGGAACAGCTTCAGTTTCTAAAAGTACACAGAACTGCATAGAGTGGAAACATTGAAGCTGTATTACCATCCACTTTTCACTAATATTTATCTTGTTTGCTTCTTCAACACATGCAGTGCATTACCTTCTCAGTGAAATGACACAAGAACAGCCCAAAGAGTGATATCCTAGTCACTTCAATAAACGACGGCCCTGTCCAAGGAGAAGGGGTAATTTGCCAGGGTTACATTTATGGCCAGAGGCAGGACACATTTTACAGGTGTTCTCCTTTTTACCATGGCCAATGTAGGTGTTGGGCTCCTTTTTCATTGACTCTGTAAATATGAGCTTTTAAGAAAACATTGGCATTGGGTATATAATACAGTCAATAATAATGAGTCTAATCAAAGAAACACTTCGTTCATGTATTCTTATAATGAAATCCAAAATCATATCCTTCATATGTTAGCAAATTGTCCAATACCCTTGTCTGTTCTGTTTTTTTAAATTCTCATTTGTTGGTTACTATATTGGGTTTGTCCTGATTAAGCCATAGTTTGTAAGCCGTTTAGCATTTTATTGATACATTTAGAAATTGTCCAATGCTTTGTTACAAGCAGCCAGTAAGTGTTTCACCCAGGGCCGGACTGGAAACCAAAAACAGCCCAGGCAAAATTTTTATCACCAGCCCCGCTCACTTCCTCCTCTCTTTCTTTCTCCCGACTTAAAGCACCTTCCGTGCTTGCAGTAAGTACTTGGTGGAAGGGGCTGGAGAGAGTCGCAGAGGATCCGGCAGCAGCCGTCTGCCTTCAAAAACCTGCCTCCAGTGGATTTAGCTCATTGGGGAAATGCTAAATGAAATAAATTGGCAATCGGGTCATGGTTTCACCCCGTTGTGGCTTGAGGTCTGGAGCATTTTCAAGGTTTAATACTTAGGGTATCAAAAGCATGGTCGATAAGAGACAGAACATCATGCAGGAAATTACTTAAGATCGACGGGAGTACAGCGACACACTAATCCCAGTAACAAAGACGTTTAAAGAATCCTAACTTACGTCTATTCTTATTGTTATAATACCTAAGTAATGCATAACATGCAGAAACTGTACATCTTCCAATAATCTTCATGCTGTATGTACCCTGCATAATGATAAAATGCCAATAAAAAGAATTTACAAAAGCATGGTCGATATAGTAATAGTATTACATTAAGGGAGTGACACGTTGATTGTTAGGGATCTGAGAATGAACAGGTTTTCTGTCTTGTACGCACACAACTAAGCACTGGACAACTTATAAATATAACAATTAAATGCTAAATAGCTATGTGACTGGAGAGAAAGAGTGGTTAGAGTTTTGTTTTTTTAAATGAATCAAGTTTATTCAGTATTTTTAGGTTTTTCTTTCTGAATGTGATGAAATAAAACAAAATTAAAGAAAGGTTTAGTTCTTCTAGACTTTCATAGTCAAACATTCATCTGGTTTCTTCCTCCTTCAGGTCTTCACTTGTCTCTCAGGGTTTATCATAGGACCACTGGTGTCTTAAGTAGACTTGTTATAGGCAAAACAAACAAAAAATAAAGGTAAGTGTTTCTACTATTAAAAATAGTAATTATTCTCCATTTTCTTTATCCTTTTCGCACCTGAATTTCTTCGTATTTTCTATCCCTTTTTGGCTCCTATTTGTTGTTACATTATTATTCTGTCTTTTTTCTCTGTTGTTGAGTGTTTGATGAATTTCATGTCTGGCTCATATGAAATCTCTTATTTATTTACATTTTTCTTCATAAACCTTGGGTTCCCTCTTTAAGCCCAAAGATTTTCTTCAGAAAAAAATCCTGAAGCTTGTTTATGTACTTGCGTATCTAAATATCTGATAGAGACATCTAGCCGCAGAGTCCTTACCTTTGCATTTCCTAGGCATCAGACTGGATCCGGAAGATTGTTCTTTGAGCAATACTCCTATGTGCTGATAGGTGGCGTCGGTCGACTCCGCGTGACATTTTCAGCATCGTCCGCGCCAGAAGTGACGTCCGCGTCATCTGCACCGGAAGTGACGTCCACGTCACCTATATAGGTGCCACTTTTTGACAGTATTTTTTCAACTTTTTGTTGACCCCTTTTTTCTCAGTGTGTAGGAAGTCATGTCTAGGAAGATTTAAGGATTCAAAGTGTGCAGCGCCTGTCACTGTGCCATGCTGGTGAAGGACCTGCATTTGGTTAGTTTGTGGTGTCTTGAGCGACCACGACTCCAAGTCGTGCTCCGATTGCCAGGCCTTGGTTCCGAAGGCTTTGAGAGAGGTCCCTAAAGCTACTTGTGGCCCGGCAGGTGATGCCGCGCCGGTCTCCTCGGAGGTCTCAGTCCCGGTCGAGAGGAAGGCCCCGGGCCCGCTCCAGGAGTCCCAAGTCCTCTTCGTCCCACTCACGATCTTCAGTACACTCAGGTAAGGGTCACAAGAAGCACAAGAAGTTAAAGTGTGCCAACGCGACGGGGGAGTCTCGGCATTTAAGGCCTTGTTCTCTGGAACCGGCACCTCGGTCGACTCCACGCCTCCCCGCTTTTCTGTCAGCCAGAGGACCCCTGCTCAGTTCAAAGAATTTTATGAGGCCATGTACCTCATTTTTGAGCGGCCTGACCCCTCCGGTGCGCCTTTGTCAGTGGGGGCTCTATCGGGTTCTGCTCCGACCCTGGAGCCGATGTCCTCCCCTGGATCCAACCATGGATGAGAACTGGCACCGATCGTGCCATTGCGACCTTCCACTATGCCGGTCCCGCCGTCGATGCTTCCGGCACCGCTGGTGCCAATTGGCGACACCAGCCCTATTCTCATCCCTGACAACCCGGTATCGCGTCGACTGATGCCGATCCTGGCGGCAACAGGATCAACGGCTCCTAGCTTGTTTCCTGAGCCCTATTCTGGAGGGCTAGGATTAAGAGAAGAAAGGGAGTGGTCGCCGGACCCTTTAGAACACTAGCCTTATGAGGAAATGGACTGGTATGAGGAATTGGGTGGAGCCTGAGGACCCCCACTGTGGCTACGGAGGAGGGAGCATCTTGTGCAATGGTGGTGCGTAGGACGGCTGACGTCCTTGATCTTCAGCTACCCTCAGTGGCGGTCAAGAATAACATCTTGACAGAGGTGCTACAGCCGGGAGCTACTTCTTCGGAACCCTTGCTCCCTTTTAATGAAGCCCTCATGGACGTCCTTCTGGGAACATAGTCCAAACCCAGCACTGGGGCTCCTGAGAAAAGACGATATCCCGCCACCACCGCCCTACCCCAGGCGACCCAAACTTCCTCACTACTCACCCACCCCACCCCAGAGAGCTTGGTAGTCCAAGCCTCTACCTCCCAAGGTGTTTTCCCTGCTGCTCCTCCGGATAGGGAATCCAAGAGGCTGGAGAGTTGGGGCAAGTATATTTTTTCTTCCGCCAGCCTTGCATTGCGGTAGGTGAACACTGCATGCTTATTGGGCCATTATTCCCACTGTCTGTAGGAAACGGTTGGCAAGTGCTGCCACAGGTCCTCGAGGAGGCCCGGGATATCCTCTCCCAAGCAGTAACAGACGGGAGAGATGCAGCAAAGTTTGCCATGTGATGTGGCTCAGACACGACCGACTCACTCGGCAGATCGATTTCCACAATGGTGGCTGTTAGATGCCATACCTGGCTGAGAACATCGGGCTTTTCAGGGGATGTCCAGGCTGTGCTCATGGACATGCCCTTTGATGGCACCCGTCTCTTCGGAGACGAGGCAGCCAGGGCGCTGGAGTGCTTTAAGGATTCACAAGCTACAGCCATGTCATTGGGCCTCTCAGCTGCCTTCCGACCCTAGTCTGCCTTTCGCTCCTTCCGATGGATGGAAGGGGCTTTCAACAGTGCCAACCCTATCACAGCAACGAGCCGTGCAAGTTCCACAAATGCTGCTCGGACAAGGACACGTTTCGTTCCGACCTCATGGGTCGGTAGCCAAAGGTCCAGTCAAGCCACCACCCTCCTGCGGCAGCTTCAGCCTCCAAACCCTCCTGGTCTTGCCCTTCAAGAACATGGGCATCCAGTTGGTGGCAGGCTCCGCCATCACCTCCACCACAGGCAAAACATCACTTCAAACAGGTGGGTTCTCCAGATAACCCAAAGGGGCTACTTCCTCCCCTTCAAGACCATCCTTCCCTCCATGCCTTCATCCTTAGACCTTGCTGACATGGGATCATTTTCTTTTACTCCAGGAGGAAGTCATGGCTCTTTTGGCCAAGGGAGCCATATAGAGGGTTTCAGCACCAGTATGCTTTTTGTTGCTTTTCCCGCTACTTTCTGGTCCCGAAAAAGGACAAGGGCCTTGGTCCTATCCTAGACCTATGAGCCCTCAACTACTTCCTAAAAAAGGAGAAATTCAAGATGCTCACATTGGCTCCGGTCCTGTCTGCCTTGTCCCAGGAGACTGGATGGTAGCTTTGGACATGCATATTTTCACATCTCTGACCTGTCTGCCCACATGCGTTACCTGCGATTCACGGTAGGCAACGAGCACTTTCAGTTCACAGTCTTCCCTTTCAGCCTTACCAGAGCCCCTTGGGTGTTCACCAAGGTGATGGTGGTGGTTACGGCTCATCTGTGAAGATCAGGGGTGCCAGTCTTCCCCTATCTCGACGATTGGCTGTTGAAGACGGGCTCACCAGGTTGTCTCCCACCTTCAGACTACGGTGGACCTCCTGCATTCGCTGGGGTTCACTATCAACGTGCCAGAGTCACACCTGACTCCCTCTCAGACGCTCTCTTTCATCTGAGCTGTTCTGGACACAGTGCAGTTTCAGGCATATCCTCACAAGTGGCGAACCCAGGATATTCAGGCTATGATACAGATGTTTCAGCCTCTATCCTGGATTTCGGCGAGAATGACTCTGAGGCTGCTGGGCATGCCAGATGGCATATGCAGGCTCTGCAGTGGGACCTAAAGTTCCAGTGGGCGCAGCATCAGGGGAATCGCTCTGACATGGTCCAGATTTCGAAGGGAACTGCACAATAACTGCAGTGGTGGCTGATGAACCGTGATTGGGTCAGATGCAGACTCCTCTCCCTTCCCCAATCAGATCTCACAGTAATGACAGATGGTTCACTTCTGGGATGGGGCGGCCACCTGGGAGACGTGGAGATCAGAGGACTTTGGTCTCCTTTGGCTGAATCTGGACTCCACATCAACATGCTGGAGCTCCGAGCGATAAGATTGACATTTAAAGCCTTTCTACCCTCCATCAAAGGAAGGATAGTTCAAGTGTTCACAGACAACACTACCGCCATGTGGTACTACAACAAACAGGGCGGAGTGGGGTTGTGGACTCTTTGTAAAGAGGACCTGTGTCTCTGGACATGGCTGGAACAGCAGGTCATATCCTTGGTGGTTCAACAACTGGCTGGTTCCCTGAACGCCAGGGTGGACAAACTCAGCCTTCGATACTAGTGGATCACAAATTACGTCTCCATCAGGAGGTGGCACAAGGTCACTTTCAGCAGTGGGGAGAGCCTTAGATAGATCTGTTTGCCTCTGCAGAGAATGCACAATGTCAGCAGTTTTGCGAGCTGGAGTTACTGTTATATTCCATATAGGTACCCTATATAGGCGCAGGTAACATCGCAAACTTTCACCTACATTCTTCCCTACATTGCATACATAACGGTTCTTAGGCACTGACCTTTTACCTAGATATGACACTGCACTAAGAACGCGGGTTTTTCCCTGGTTCGATTCTCATACATTATGCATGAGGCTTCTTGGAAGCACAGCAGGACTAACAGGATTACCATCTCCTGTATAATATCTCTGTATAAAGTTCAGGCCCAACGTCATCCTTTAGGCCGACACAGTAACACAACAAGGTAGGACCCCTGGGGAGACCTATGGGTATATATACAGCACATCTTGCTTAGGGAGATAGAGGAGACTGTGACTTCCCGGCTGACACACTGACCAGAGACGCTGAGGTTCCTGCATGCAGGTAGCAGTGGTCTAACATCCCTCGCGGGGTGTCCAACTCGAGACCAGAACGGGGTCTAAACTCTCAGGTAATGGGGTGGACTAGATCCTAGAGGGATTCTTGGCATAACACCTACATAGGTGCTAGGTACATTTAGGTGCATCTAGTTAGGGAGGCGTCGTAGGAGTACGCACTTTTATCATGTGTTTTATGTACTTGTATATATTCATGATTTCTGCAAGATGGTAGAACTATACCATCCCTTTACTTTTGTAGTATTGCTAATGATATATCTCTGCTACTGTCTAATGGTTGTTGCAGCTCATATATTCTATACTAGAATAACAACTGTTCAATAAATACTTATTGAAATGCCCAGACTGTTTATTCTGTGTATCTCTCTGAGACAAACTAAGTGAGCACGAGTGACTGAGCGAAAGGTAGTATATAGTTTCCACGATCCTGAGGGATCAGGGTTGTCATGTTCTGAGGTTGCCAAGAACTATTCTCTCCCCGATAAGAGGAGACTCTAGTGGCACTGTGAGCTAGCTAATACGGACAGGCTAACGTATCCGGTGGGGGTGCACGAAATCAGTCCGCCACCAAACCCACAGTTTGTTATCCAAACGCGCAGATCCTGTATAGGTAATATAGGAACTACACTACATGGCGCCACCAACGTTGGTTGGGTACTTATTTAGCAGAATCTGAGTAGTTCAGTTGTGCTATTCTCAGAGACCCCCACTCACAAAACACCAGAGACGTCTGGAGTGGGTGGGCACAAACTCCGCCACAGCTGAGTAGGCTAAAAAAAATCCTATTTATTGGCTGTTGGTTAATCAAGCTTGAAGGACACATTGTTCCTAAAATTGTGCATAACACCGTATCTTGGTTTCCTTGAAAACTATTTTAGTGTTCTAAAAACAATGACTAACGAAGAATTAGACACACTGCAACAAGCACTTCCCCTCACAGATGGTGAGGAAGATGCAGACGCAATACAAATTGCACCAAACATTAGAAATACAGTCACCCTGAAACTACTTGCGCATGGTTTATCAGCTAGGGGTGGCATAGTAGCTTTCGTGATTGAGGCACACGAATCAAACCGAACAGAGGTATTTTATTCGTGGGTTACATTCCAAGCAGCAAATGCAAGAACAAAAACATTTCACTCCTACACGGAAGGAGATGCACCAGCGGAATATTGTCCGTTCGAGGACATTGAAGTTCCGCTCACATACTAGGAACACTTATACTGGTTTAAAGGCGCCCTACCCCACATAAGAAGAAGAGTAAGACTCGGCCCGCTTGGAAGTGAAGGGGCAACATGGCCGATATTAGCAGCCTACACGCCACATCCTGACATTGACACAATGCCACCAGGAGACTTACTCATACAACACAAAGATTTAATTAAAATATACAGAAACTTGACGCAATTCGTCATGAGGACACTTACAGTCCAACCAGTAATAGTTGCAACAAATGGAACTCAAATTCAGGGTACAGCAACAAAATTACACCACAAACATTACACGCGGTAATGGGTAAAATGCCCACAAAACGTGAACAAATACCATTCTGGGTAGCTCAGAAAATAACGCAGCTAGAGGCAGTATTCCCGAATACTACTCCGTATGAAAAACACAGAATGCTAACAATCTGCTTGTCCATGGGGATAACAACACAAGTAGAGGATTGTACCACTTGGGGTACAGTCTTTGCTGCCATTTTTACCAGAACTCATGGTATCCCGTCATTAGCAGTAGTACCTGATGTATTGAGACAGATACAAAATGAGTACGGAGCAGAGCCTGCCCTAAACTTACGGATGAAGTTACTAGGTAACTATGCCCAGGTATCAGCCATAATACTAGCTAGCATCAAGGGGGAAGCAGCTTCAGTGGCCATCCGCCAATGCCTAAGGAAGTTCAGTCTTTTAGAACAGGAACACGAACTACCCAAAATAATTGAAACTGCATATGCAGAATTAGGCAGAGACAGTTTGGGTGGGAAAGCTTTAAAACCACAACTGATGGGCAGTCCTGAAAAGAACACTTCCAAGCAGACACCTGCTTCCACTAAGAAGAAGTGGGACAATAAAAAACAACAAAACTTTAAAGGAAATAGATCTCAATCCTGAGGTAGATCTCCTCCACAGGAGCCCTCCGAAAATAGGTACAACTTTAGGAATAGGGATAATATTAGGAAACCTGACAGGTATCAGGATACTGATGCACGTTCCTCTCGTTCCTTTCAGGGATCATCGAAAAACTCTGAGAGGGAAGGACGGTCAGAAAGACAAGAAGAGCGTACAAAGTCCAGAGACAAGCAGCACGCTCAAGATTACACTTCTAAAAAAGAAGAAAAGCCAAAGCAAAAGCCACAGTTCAAAAAGAAGAAAGTTGCAGGTCTAAAGATCAGACATGCCCAGAATTCTGAGGACTCTACTACTGAACGGGGAATGGGCTCTGACGATGCTAGACAGTGCGGCAGAAGTAACAATAGCTCGCCAGAACCTGAAGGAATTTCTTGTGACAGCGGACTTGAATGATTATATCACGGCAGAAACACCCGATACTAGGGTAAGTGTCCCACATAAAGTATATGAAATAACGCTCCAAATGGAGGGGGACAAATGTAGAACAGTGAGAGGTCTCTTTTGGGAGAACCTTACGTTTGGCTATGATATTTTATTAGCTGAACAAGATTGGCCGCCAGCATTCGTCATGGATTGCCCTAAAGGAGAAACGGTAATTCTTCCAGCTTTCTCAGACCATATTCCCAGGCATCTACAACACACATATGCGCAGGAGTGGGCGGTAGCCCAGGCTCCGGCATTATATAAAAACCATGTTGGATGGGATGAGGATTCAACCCACCACATAATTCCTATAAAAAATACTCCAACTGCACAGAGGCAGTATCCAATAAAGCAAGAAGCTAAAAAAACAGGTCCGGGAGATCTTAGATCAAGTTGAATACCAAGGGGTGATTGAAACTTGCACCTCACAAATGAACAATCCTTTGTTTCCTGTCATGAAACCTGACAACACATCGTCTAGTTTTAGATTATAGACATTCAAACACTTGCACTAAGACATTTGCAGTCCAAAATGCACACAGTGCCGCATTAATGAATAACATCGTGCGGAAAAAATATAAAACAACACTTGATATCTCAAATGGATTTTTCTGCCAAAATATAGCGCCTGAAAGCAGGCATCCAACAGCCTTCTCAGCGCTAGGGACCCAGCGTCAATTTTGTCGACTCCCCCAGGGGTATAAGAACAGCCCGGGGTTATTTTCGGCCAGGGTAACAGAGTTACTTCAAGAATTGAATGAAGAGGCATTGTCCTATGTGGATGATATTTATCTAACGGAAGATGACCTAGAGGAACACTTGAACAGAGTGAATACCATTATTTTGGGATTTGCCTCTGAGGGCTACAAATTCAACTTTAAAAAATCAAAAATTGCCCACCTCAGTGTCCTAATTTTAGGATATGAGCTTTCAAGTGAAGGAAAAGCCTAGCTGCCAATTTTTTAGAAAAATGCGCGCTGCTCCAACCTCCAAAATCATTGAAAAATTTACAGTCAATTCTGGGATTCCTAAATTTTGGTAGAACTTACATTTTGGATTACACAGAGTGAAACCTTTCTACGACTTCATAAATCCTGATTTTTCAGTAAAACAATGGACACAGGACATACAGATACACTTTGTTCCTTACAAGCTGACATGATGGCTTCCAAACACTTACAGACACTCATAAACGTACGCAACCTGGTGATCCGTATAGTTGCGGGTCATTCTGGGTACACCTATCTAACATATATCGAAGGTGAGACAATACCAATTGCATAAAAATCACATTTGTACCAAATGCTGAGATGCGCTTCACATCTACAGAAAAGATTCTGACAGCAGTACAGACTGCTGTAGTGAGAGAAAGTAGGACAGGAACAAGGGTGCCCTACTCACACGGAACCAGGGTAATAAACTTATTATCAAAAAACAAAGGCTCCTGTGGACACTTAATGAAGTCATCTCAATGTATATGGGCACAATGGCAATATATTGGGTTATAGTGATATTGGAGAGAGAAGGAAGCAAATACACCTCTGATTTATTTTTGAATCAAAAATATTTATATATTCCTTGAAATGAAATACTGTTTACAAAGTAATACGTTTGAACATATAGTTCTGAGTGAGAGGTGTCCCAGTGAAAAACGGAACCTAGGAAATTAGTGACATATATGTGAAATATATACAAGGTTTCCAATGCTTCATATAAACAACCATTAACATATATATGTACAGTGGACAGCGCTAGATACAGTGATCAGTGCTGATAAACAATGGTTCGTTTATGCAACTTGTCGACGGCGTTTTGACCCTGTGTGCAGTTTAGGGTCTCTTCAAGACCTATGACACCTATGAGAAGATGAGGGATAATGTCAGTATATGGCTCATTTTAAGCAATTGGTATTATATAGTGGAACTAAGGTTTCGTTTGTATAGTACCTGAAGGGTAATGGGCCAGCTCGTGTGGAGGGTGTGGCACCGTGCAGAGAATAAGAAAAAGATACTCACACGGGTCCCAGCCGGGAGCTACACATGTGAGAAAAACGAGTATTTAGTATTCCAATAGTGGGGGTTGGAGGCATAGTATTGCAACTAGAAACAGACCTGGAACTTACCCCAAGTGTGAGGTGAGTGGTGAGCCGGCTACTACGTGAATGCGCACAATGTAGGGCTCCACGTGTGCGGAGGATGGCACGAGCAAAGCGCTGTCAAGACGGGTCTGTAGAGAGGGGGAGCATGTGCATTGGTAATAATACGGGGACACTTATAGTGGGGTGAACATAATATTAATTAAAAGCTCAGCGCTTACCGAGTTCCGATTCTGAGCGCATGAATGGAAGCAGGCTACTTCCTTCTGTCGTCAATCACGACAAGGCCATACTTTTAACATATGGAGGGTGAGAATATTCTCACTTCGGTGTCTAAAAAAGAGGTCAATGCATTAAACATTGTGCGCTCGGGGGAAACGTGATTTAGCACCACGCTGACAGCATCCAACCGCAGGGCGTGTGCCCGCTTACCTCTTATGGAGAATGAATCAACTGCAGCCTGTGGCAATCCTTCCAAGTAGCAGGACAGCGTGTGTCTGTCTGCTCAGGTACGATGACAAGGGGTCAATGCTCGCTCTGGATTTATAAAGGCCTGCCTTCCCACAGAAAGTCTGTGTTCAGACCCGGCCGCTGAGTGTTATCCGTGGATGAGATCTGTATTTCTGTTATCCGTAATGAAAACAGAAAACAGACCTCTGCCTGACGCGTGTATAAAGCCCATCCAAGTTCTTTAAGGGCATGTAATGTGCGTGGATATTAATTGTAGATTGCGGACATTTATACCGTGATGAATTGATGATTCTATTGAGTGTGGGGACAGGCCGGGTGTCCTAGTTTTAATGCGCGCTTACTTATATCCGATAACCATAGTGTTCCCCCACTTTGCGCTAGCCCATTGTTTGGTATTGGACGTCAGGACAATTACTCCACATTATTTACTTAGTCAAGAACATGATAAACAGCATTCATAACACATGTGTGATGAGGCATTCAGGGTACACGATTAACAGTTGTGTCTAGAGTGGCTATATAGGTTGGTATGACAGTGTAACACACCATACAATAATCCATTAATGGTACTTGACGTCAGGACACTAAATTGCGTGTTCTAAACATTTCATGTATGACGATCCGTTCAGTGTACAAATCTTTACAGATGTAAGTGATAATCATATCATATACAATGCTCGTGTAATTCTGTTAATATGTACAATTTCTCCATCCTATTTGGGCTTATTGTTTACGACATGCCGAAATGCTCACATTGGATTGTTTCGCTTTCCTTCTTCAACAAATGCTCTATTGGATATGCATTGTAGTGATTGCATGCAGGGTATTTGACATGTATGAACGCTTGTTCTAATATCAGGAATATTGTATGCTCAATCTGATTTGTAGAGTAGCATATTTGTGACATGACAGCCGGTTGCAACTCTATACAAGTATGGCGGAGTTACTACACGTTTTGTTACAATGTGTTGTGTTTTCTAACCAACCCCGGTGGTGAGGCCTATGTGTTATACAACCATTAGTACTGGCAAGGAGTTAGCTAGGAGTTATGTTCAATATAACCCCCTGTTTCCACTGGCATGCCATTTCCAGTATTGTACATGCCATGTGTGTGTTTTACCCAGCTATAGGTAAATTTACATGTGTGGGAAAAATTAAACGCAGTGCTATCTGATTGTATAGCTAGTTGAGATCTACTGAGGTTAGTTGCTCAGTGTAGTGACGAATCCTCGCCACTCCTCCGCTGTATTCAATCCCTGCGCTATCGAATCGGTACGTTCTATCCAACGACATTCTAGAATTTGTGTAAGATCTCCTCCTCTTTCTGGAATAGAGGCTCTGTCTATGACTTGCCACCTTATGTCATCTGCTGTGTGTTTTTTTTCGGTGAAGTGGCTGACTGATGGGGCGTTGACTACAGAGTGTCTGATGCAGCTACGGTGTTGGCTAATCCTAGCTTTTATCGGTTGCTGTGTCTGTCCAATGTAAGGCAGTTGACAAGGGCAGAATATGCAATAAATTACATTTCTTGTGTTGCAATTAGCAAAAAATTCCAGTGTGTGTTTGATGTTTTTGTGTTCAAATGTTCTTGTATTGTGAGTGAAGGCACATGACACGCAGTTGCCACACTTGAAGTTGCCCTTAACCTCAGGCAGGCCCCAAGTGGTCATCAGTGTTCTGCTTGTCTTTGAAATACTCTCTGTGGATGACCTGACTAGATGATCTTTCACATTCTTGCCTCGCTTAAATGCAAACATAGGGACATCAATGGATGAATCTATGCTCTTTATTATGTTCCAATTTTTTATTATCAGTTTCAGGTACTATACAAACGAAACCTTAGTTCCACTATATAATACCAATTGCTTAAAATGAGCCATATACTGACATTATCCCTCATCTTCTCATAGGTGTCCCTACGATCATAGGTCCTGAAGAGACCCTAAACTGCACACAGGGTCGAAACGCCGACGACAAGTTGCATAAACGAACCATTGTTTACCAGCACTGATCACTGTATCTAGCGCTGTCCACTGTACATATATATGTTAATGGTCGTGTATATGAAGCATTGGAAACCTTGTATATATTTCACATATATGTCACTAATTTCCTAGGTTCCGTTTTTCACTGGGACACCTCTCACTCAGAACTATATGTTCAAATGTATTACTTTGTAAACAGTATTTCATTTCAAGGATTATATAAATATTTTTGATTCAAAAACAAATCAGAGGTGTATTTGCTTCCTTCTCTCTCCAATATCACTATAACCCAATATATTGCCATTGTGCCCATAAACATTGAGATTACTTCATTAAGTGTCCACAGGAGCCTTTGTTTTTTGGTAAGTAGTGAGAGAAAGAGCACTGGCTCAGGGGAAACGAATTATAGTATTAACTCCGGTTCCAGCCTTAGAGGCTGCGACAAAGGCAAGCGTTCCTAATGCTAAAGATTTACATCTGAGATGGATACAATGGGCTAATTCTCTCACTACAACAGATGTAGAATACAGGTACGACCCAAATTTAAAGACACAAGCATTTCTGCAATACGAACAAGAATATCCTCTTCCAAACGAAATAATGCCTCTAGATCAGTATGAATATATAATTTACACTGACGGATCTGCTCAACCGGCCATAGGGAGTAAGCAACAATATAGCGCAGCATGTGCAATCGTTAAAGGTCGCATGGGGGATGGAAAATTCCACCCGAGTTGCACAAAGACGCAGTCCCTAGGAGACTGCACGGCACAGTTGGCAGAGTTAAAAGCGCTGATACTGGCACTTGTAAATACGGATCGAGAATTCCCCACACTAATTGTGTGCGATTCCTTTTACTGTGTGCAGTCATACAATGAATATTTGTAGTACTGGGTTCAAAACGGGTTCAAAAATGCGAAAGGTGGCACAATTAAGCATAAAATGCTATGGGAACAGGTAGTGGAGTTGAAAACCGAACTACCGAGGGCTCACGTGATACATACACGGAGTCATCAGCTTGATGGCGTTCACGTTGAAGGGTATTCATTGGCTGATGAAGCCGCAAAGGGGGCTGTACGCACGGCTTCCGTAGCTGCAATCACTCGTTCTAAAACGAGAATAGACGGTGAGATTATGGTAGCTATTAATGCTTCACGCCAAAACAGCAAAGCAGTACCAAAGAAATTTCCACTCAAGTACTCCTTCAAGTTAGATGCCAATAACATTCCATTTGCTCAGATTCCTGGAGTGGGTGATAGAGTAATTCCAAACACGGATCGTAGGTTAGATTTAATTCTAGCAGCACACGAAGGGACAGGTTCTGCACATGCAGGAGTTACGGCGACTGTTTCATTATTGAAACAACGCTATTGGTGTCCTGGATTAACAAAGCAAACTAAAGACTATGGGGCCGATTCCGATTCAGGCCGGAAATCTCTCCGACCGAGCCGGACCCGGAGAGATTTCCAACCGAATCGGAACCTAGGAGTCCGACCGAACGAGTACGATGCGTTCGCATGCTATCAGACTCGATTCGGTCGGACTCCCATTGAAGTCAATGGGAGCCGGTTGTACAACGCGTATGCGGGCTCCCATTGACTCAATGGGTGTGAGGCGAACAAGGGCGCCCCCTACAGCGGGTACGCGTCGAAGCGGGTCACGCCGTACATGCACAGGTAGGGGGGACCCATGGGTCCCCCCTGTGTGCGACTCGGGCGGCTAGGCGTACAGGGGGGTCCGACACGGACCCCCAAAGTGCGGCTCCGACTGCTCTTTCGAGCCGGACGGCGCGAGTCGGTCGGACTGCTCGAGGCGCGCATCGTACTTACCCGGCCGGGGAACGTCTCCATTGCGCGGTGCGAGTCGTGTCCGTGCGAGTCGGTCGGAGCGGTTGGGTCCCGCGAACGAGTCGTTCGCCGATTTCGCGTACGCTCGCATCGTACTCGCTCGCCCGGACGCACGTCCGACTCGGTCGGGAAACAGGGCTCCGAATCGGATCCGGTAATGCCGACTCCGATTCGGAGCCCTACCGGCCGAGATCGGAATCGACCCCTTAGTCTTGAAATGCGACATCTGCCAGCAGATGAAAGGTTCCACCGTAACACGTCCAGCGCAAATCCCATTGTTAGACAGCATCAGACTGTCCGTTTACGTGCGACCTGCTCGAGATTCCTATGGGTGAGGCCCCAACGCTCGGCTGACGTTCGAAGTGTTATAAAAGATTTGCGAGTCTTCATAGGGACATACGCAATTGGCACATTACATTCTGACCAGGGCCCTGCGTTTAGCTTTCGGGCTTACAAGGAGGCCATGTGAGGATTGGGTGTAGCATTGCGGTACTCATCTCCGTACCATCCCGAGGGAAATTCGGTAGTGGAGAGAAAAAACCGGGACTTAAAACAATCTTTAACAGTTAGAGTATTAGGCACGGGTGAGAGTTGGGTAAAACATCTATATGGAGTCCAGCGAGCATTGAACAACATGCCAAGAAGTTCTCTAGGGGGTGTCACTCCATATGAGGTCTTGTTTGGGACAAGGATGTGGGTACTTGATCTTGATTGTGAAGGCACAGTGGCGGATGAAAAGCCTTTTGACATCCATGATCGTTTGGCTGATTTACAGGATCTAAATGAATCCAGGACACAACAAAGTAATGTCCACCTGAAGTAGACCGCCACTGGGGAAGTCAAATCAGTCACGGCAAGACCTGTCTGGATCCCAAAAGTCGTGGATCTGGTCAGAGAAAAGATAGCGGACAAGAAAGAATTTGGGCCATCATAGAGAAAACCTGTACCGGTCCTAGCAATTGAAGGAACAAGAACTGTACTTCTACCGCCACTTGCCGGAAAAAAGGAGAAAAGATTTGTCTCAATTGACCTAATCAAACCACACTATGTGGCCGATACTAAGTAGTAGGCCACGTGGACTCCAAAGTAGCAGACGCCCTCCTCTCGCTACAATCCAAGAAGTTCAAACGGAAAGACTCATCACGTTCGAAGAGCCTCCTGTACGGAATGAAGGACTATGCAACAATGCTATGGAACTCGTTCCTCTTGAACCTGAAGCTCAACTTGAAAATCAAACTCAAAATGGCAGACAAATAGCTGTTAGACCAAATACAAATGTCTACGTCAAAATGCCTCGACAAGAGGAAACCACGATTTCTACAAATCCTGATGCAATACCAACAATTGATCGAACTGCTTCTGGCTACTTCATAAACTTTGATAAGTTTTCTTTGGATCCAAGCGAGCCGGAAACGACGCCAGCCAAAAAATCACGCAAACAGCAAGTAAAAGACTTTCTGAACTTTCTCAAAAAGAATTACCTGGTGTCGTGGGTAGAACTATGGATAATTACTGGGATACTTTTCTTTCTTTTCTGGCTAGGCTTAGTAATAGTTTTTAGCATGCTTATTAATGGAAGATACCTTCGACAAAGCTCTGCAGCCCAAAAGGTGAACTTACTTTTAAAACCACACCTATCGTCTCATCGAGAACAAAGAGACATGTCATCAGTGAACATTACAGCAGTTCCTATACCTGATGGTATAGTGTGGGACAAGGTTGATTTTGATATATTTGGTCCGACTGAAATTTTAAGAATTCCACATTTATTTAAAATATCATTGAGTGATATCATTACCTCCTGTACATTTTCCGATGATTGGGATTTTAAAACTGTTAATAACATGTTATATGATTTGAAAAAATCTGCTGCGTTTTCTAGTAGTGAAACATTGGAAGACACATCAGATTTCGAGAGTATGTATTGTTATCAACACTATGGTCATCACTTTTTGCATAAATCTGCTAATCCTAGAAATGTGTTCATATACCACCAGTGGGAACATTGTCCAACAACGCCGAAAAGCAGTTCAAAAACATTTACACAGAAGTTTCCATATTTTTCGGGGTTTAATATGTCAGACCCAGCCTCATACAATTATAAGGTTGCACCAACATCAGCACAGAAAAATATGTTGACAAACACCAAAAGGATTTACTCTGCTTCCTTTATTGCCCAGTTGTCTGAACAAGAATTCGACTTATGGAAAGACACCATAGACTTAAAATCAGTCTGGGGTACTAGAGAATGGCAAGTTCAGGGAACAGAAGCTTTGTTTAGAGCATGCCTCATCCCTCAACAAATCATGTTTTTGAACGAGACAGTGCAACAGACGTCTTGCCTTGGACTAGCTAAGAGCAAAGACTTGAACACACCTCGGTTGCCGACTCCATCACACACTGAGGGCAACAAAACATCACATGAAGAAATTACAGTAGATGACATTATACAATACAACAGATCAGACCCCGATTGGAAAAAATGGTTGATTTGGCCCACAGACACTAATAGTTGTCAGACAAGATTCATGGGTAAAACCGAAGGGTTTAGTATCCATAGGCCAGATCCACGTTATGTACAAAGACATCATCCAGGGGTAGTGACATCCTACAGTGTTGGGAAGTTGTGCCTTGATTGGCTAAAAACCTCAACACTCACACAGGTGAAACAACACTTATCCTTACTGTCGCTGGATGTGGATCTTAGGGATTTTTTAATGGGTCCCAGGAAGCCACGTCAGAAACGTTTCTATTATGCTGTCTACAATGAAATTTGGAAAATATCCCAACAAGAGGCCGCAGAGAGGTTACGGGAAATAGACCGTATAAATCTAGAAAAATCTCTAGCAGTGGTAGACAATGGGTTAACTACATTGGCCTCCAGGATATATTCCTTAGGCAACATTGTATCTTCTGCGATAGACATACTAGAACAAGATTTGGCCATATTACAACACGGGCAATCACAGTTACGTTCTATTATGTTGTTAAGCTGGACGCTGCAATCTTTGCGTACAGGCTACGTGCCTTGGCGTTATATCAACAGTACGTCTCTGTTTTCTGAATACAATCTAACAGATAAACAGATAGAAATGGCACAAAGGAGAGCAAAATATACAATGCGTATCGAAAAACTGGATAGATTACCATTCACAGTGGCAGAATCACCATCTACAGAATGGCTAATCCATGCCCACATAACTCTACCTTTCACTACTTTTCAGTTTCAATATTGCCTTGAACAAAAGCAGGCAGGCAGATATGAAGAAATGGGTAAGGAATACATCAAGGAATCATGGGTATTACCATACAGATTTCGATGCCGGAGTGGGGATCGAGAAGTGTTTCTAAGCGGGACAAACTGTGAGAACGCTTTAAGTAGATCACTCATATGCCAGGATATAATGCTGCACGGGGGTTGTAATGGTTCTGTGGCAAACCTGTCCTGTCATTTGAGGGGTGCCCCAGCTGCAGTGATTACTCCAGCATTGGGGCTACTTTTGAATGGGAGTTACTAGATGCTGAACAGTGAAGGCTGCTGTGGAATGCTCCGGGGCATCGCATATCTAGTAACCGTGAGCTCCAGGGTTACTTGTTGTATGCAAGTATTGTTTCCACCGACACAGTCAGGGAGGCACCTTTATGGCCTTCACTGAATGTTTCTTTAATACGGTTTGATACTCTAAGCATAATGCCATGCTTCTACAGAAGTCTGTGCCCTTAACCTCCGCTCGAGAGACTTTTGATCTCCAGATCACAAGGTCTTCGGCAGAGATACAGGCGCTCATTCATACAAACTGCCCTTTCCATTTCGCAGAAATGGTAAATCGTATCTTTAACATGTCTGATACGACATGCATAGTCCACCTATTTAAGACCATAGGTTCTGGACTTCTGAGCACCTTTCAGACGGTACTTGGAGTTATACCAAACTTCACTCAATCCGTATTCTGAAGCATCTTTGGAGGACTTCCGCTGATCCTGTTTCTAATAGCATGAATCCTGATTGTTATTTTTCTGCTACGCAATGGATGTCCCAGTCACCAAGGAGATGGAAAAAGCACCCCAGGAGCGTAAATACCGTGACCATATGGTACAACATCTGGGCACACCTCGCCTAAGAGAACTAAGTGCATCTTGGTTCTTGTCATTTCGACCAGTCTGGATGGACTGCATCTTACCTGTCCTCCGATGCCTGTTTTGCGGAGAAGAATGCGTGTTAGACCTGTGTTTGACACTCCCATCATGTGCGCAACCGGACGTGAATGCGTTACTGGACCCGATAATGGCCCATGTTCTGCAGTGTCCCCAGCGTATTCCAATGTTGATGGCGGCATTCCTTGAGCCACCGCAGGTAGTAACTGCACCTGTTGGTATGAACACCGGCTCCTCCACTGACACCCAGGCTTTGGACGGCGCACAGGCTGCCACAGCACCGGCTGAGAACAGCGTGGAACATCATCTGTGCTCAATAGACATTCTGTGCGAGGTGTTACAGGGGCTGTCTACTGCGGGAGCAAGCAACGGAAATGTTGCGTCTACCAGCCAGGACACATAAACATTGGACTCATTTGCCTCGTCGTGTGCTGGGAAGAAATTCGTTTTTTTTAAAACAAGCTCAAATTTGGAACTATGAAACTAAATTGACATTCTTTTCATTTTTTGGGCATACATGGCTTTATAATGCTTATAGTGATCCGGAATATACCAACGGACATTTTAGAGCTAGGGCTTGCAAACTTTTTTTAAAACGTTTTAAAGTTTTTTTAGAAAATGTTTAGAAGTTTTTAAACATTTTAGTTAAAAAGATGTTTTTATAAACTTTGTGCGTACCACTATTTAGTAATGTTAGTAGTACAGTAATAGGTTACATATGTCGTCCATTCGGAAGAGCAGTGGGTGTTATATTCCATATAGGTACTCTATATAGGCGCAGGTAACATGCAACCTTTCACCTACATCCTTCCCTACATTGCATACATAACGGTTCTTAGGCACTGACCTTTTACCTAGATATGACACTGCACTCAGAACGCGGGTTTTTCCCTGGTTCGATTCTCATACATTATGCATGAGGCTTCTTGGAAGCACAGCAGGACTAACAGTAGGATTACCATCTCCTGTATAATATCTCTGTATAAAGTTCAGGCCCAACGTCATCCTTTAGGCCGACACAGTAACACAGCAAGGTAGGACCGCTGGGGAGACCTATGGGTAAATATACAGCACATCTTGCTTAGGGAGATAGAGGAGACCGTGACTTCCCGGCTGACACACTGACCAGAGACGCTGAGGTTCCTGCATGCAGACGCTCCAGCTAGCAGTGGTCTAACATCCCTCGCTCATGTGTCCAACTCGAGACCAGGACGGGGTCCCACATTCTCTAAACTCTCAGGTAATGGGGTGGACTAGATCCTAGAGGGATTCTTGGCATAACACCTACTAGGTACATTTAGGTACAACTAGTTAGGGAGGCGTCGTAGGAGTACGCACTTTTATCATGTGTTTTATGTACTTGTATATATTCATGATTTCTGCAAGATGGTAAAACTATACCATCCCTTTACTTTTGTAGTATTGCTAATCATATATCTCTGCTACTGTCTAATGTTTGTTGCAGCTTATATATTCTACACTAGAATAGCAACTGTTCAATAAATACTTATTGAAACGCCCAGACTGTTTATTCTGTGTATCTCTCTGAGACAAACTAAGTGAGCACGAGTGACTGAGCGAAAGGTAGTATATTGTTTCCACGATCCTGAGGGATCAGGGTTGTCATGTTCTGAGGTTGCCAAGAACTATTCTCTCCCCGATAAGAGGAGACTCTAGTGGCACTGTGAACTAGCTAATACAGACAGGCTAACGTATCCGGTGGGGGTGCACGGAATCAGTCCGCCACCAAACCCACAATTTATGTTATCCAAACGCGCAGATCCTGTATTGGTAATATAGGAATGACACGACATTACCAAGGCAGCTCTCGCTTGGAGACGCTTTTCCTCCAGAGTGGAGCTCAGGCCTCTTGTGTGCCTTTCCACCCATACCACTCCTTCCCAGAGTGCTCAAGAAGATCAGGAATGACTGGGCCCAAATCATCCTTGTGGCTCCGGACTGGGCATGCAGAGTCTGGTACCCCAAGCTTCTGCAAATGAGCATCAATCCGGCGATCAGGCTGCCCATTCAGGAAGATCTTCTGTCGCAGTAGCAGTGGAGGGTTCTCCACGGGAACCTGTCAACTCTACGCCTTCTTGTGTGGAGATTGAGCAGCAGCAGTTGGCAGCTTTCAGTCTTCCTCCTGAAGTTTGTAATGTTATTCTGGCAGCCAGGCGTCCCTCCACTAAGATGGTATACGCCTGCCGTTGGAAGGATGGAAGAAATTCGTAATATATTATACAAAGACGTGTATCGACCCTCTCTTTGCTTCCCTTTCTGGTGTTTTATTGTATTTTGACCCTGGGCCAGCAGGGCTCATAGATTCCTCAAAGGCCTTGAAAATTTGTTCCATCTTCCCCCTTCATTATGCTTCAATTGGACCTTAATTTGGTTCTCACCTTCCTCATGTGTGCTCCTTTTGAGCCCCTGCTTAGTTGCCCCCTCTGGCTGCTCACTTTAAAAACACACTTTTTGGTGACAATCACCTCGGCCAGGAGGTTGAGCGAGCTGCAGGCAAAACACCCTTTTTGACAATATTCCCTGACAAATTGGTGCTTTGCACTAGAGCCTCTTTCCTACCAAAAGTGTTAACACCTTTCCATGTGGGACAAGATGTCACCTTTCCCATGCTCTTCGATCATCCACATCCCTGTAAGGAAGAGGAGTGACTCCACCGTCTGGACCCAAAAAGAGTGTTGTCATTCTACCTTGACCGCACAAAAGAGTTCCGGATGGATGACCAACTCTTTGTGGGGTATGTTGGTGCGAAGAAAGGTCTTATGGTGCAGAAAAGGACTAACTTATGATGGGTCGTTCTCTGCATCAAGATATGCTACGGTTTGGTGAAAAATCAGTCTTTTGAAGGCTTAAGAGCTCACTCCACCAGAGCTAAAGCTTCTACCACAGCGTTAGGATGTGGAGTCCCAGTCCTGGAAATCTGTCAGGCAGCAACGTGGGTATCCCTGCACACATTTACCAAGCATTACTGCCTAGACAGTCAAGTCCACAAGGACCGCCATTTTGCCCGTTCTGTCCTTCAGGACTTCTTAGTCTGAAATTTGTCTGCAGTCTTTCCTCTGCGGTAGGTATTGCTTGGGTATCTATTAAAAGGTAAGGAATCTACGGCTAGATGTCTCTATCAGATGGACAAGTTACTTACCTTCGGTAACGCCTTATCTGGTATAGACATGATCTAGCTGTAGAATCCTTTTTTAAAAAAAAATACTTTATTAGTTTTTTGTTCAAAACAAACATGAGACTTAGTTCCTTCGATATGGCAATTACAGTGACACATGGTGATCAGACAACACAATTCCAAAGGTTAGCAGGAAGGTTATATCCGATGTCATCTTGTTATCAGTCCACACCTCCCACCGCCCCATTTCCAGCATCCCAGCTTTGCACCCACTTGCAATTAAATCATAGAGATGTCAAACGAATGCTCCCCCCACAACATCAGTATACAACACTCTTGGGGTTTTGTAAAGACTAGGCCCAACCCCATGCAGCTATTCATCAGACCTGTTCGCTCTCAACTCTTGGTTCACAACTTCAGTTGATGTAGTATCCCTATCTCTGGCCGCCATATATGTTTTGTACAACGCCCAGAAGTTCTTAGGTCTACTACGTGGTGGGAGAAGGTCACTGAAATTCTCAGTTTGCGTGCTACAGTACAGCATGTCGCTCGACCACTGAGCTATCGTAGGGATCGGGCCTCGCGACCAACACATCGCCACCCTGCGCCTAGCTAGCAGCAAGCCCATGTCAACCAACCTACGGGCCCCTTTTGGTGTCGATTTGGAGTAGCCCAACAAAGCCAGTGCAGGCTCCGGGGAGAGTGCCAATTCAGTCACCTGTCCCAACTCCTTAAAGACTAAATCCCAAAATTTGGATATCCCAGGACAAAGCCAGGCCAAGTGGAAAAAATCGGCCAGCTGTTCACTGCAGCGTTCGCAATCCGCCCCATTCCTTAGGCCGTACCTACACAATCTCTCTGGGGTGTAGTAGACCCTATTTAGATATTTAAAGTGAATCAGTCTGTGTCTACCATTTAAAGAAATGCGCTTCGTGCTGTCGCAGCAGTATTTCCACATAGTGTCATCTATGTCCCTGCCCAAATCTCTCTGCCAAGCCAGACGGGCTTTAGTGTAGTGGTTTTCCCTATAGGTCATGGTCAGCTTGTATATTTTAGACACTATCCGGGCCAGCGATTTAGTTTTTATGACATAGGATAAGGAGGACAGCTCCGGTGGTTCCGACAAGTTGCTACCCAGGATATGCAGCAATGCTTGCCGTGTTCTGTGGAACTGGAATTTAGTAAGGAGGGTTACTACGGAATCTCCGGCCTCCAGCTCCTCCCAGCTCTTTGCTGTGTCTTCCTCAAACAAGTTCCCTATGGTCTGCACCCCTATTGATTTAAGCGCTTGTGTAACCCCCTTATCTCTGCACGGGGGCAGCCAATGACACCAATCCAGCGGTGTGAGCGGGGAGTACAGAATGGCACCCGCCTGCAGCTTTAGGAGGTGGTGCCAAGCATGTTTTGTAGCATTCACTGAGTCCAGTATCCCCGTCCTACGATCCGCAGGCGTAAACATCAGAGCAGGCAATGGGAGAGGGGAGGCCACAACTTTCTCTATACGTAAATGGGGGGTGTCCGGTGAGCCCTGCATCCAGTGGTAAGCATGCGCACTTTGTGCTGCCCTGTAATATAAGTCCATATCAGGCGCGTCCAGCCCCCCCATGTGATATGGTAATGTAAGTACTTGCCATCTGACCCGCGCCTGCTTGCCGGCCCAAGCCAACTTGATCATCAATGCTGTGAGCTGACGAAAAAAGGAGCAAGGGAGAACCAGAGGAATATTAGAAAAAAAGGAACAAAAAACGGGGCAGTATCACCATTTTCATAATGGAAACTCTGCCCAGCAAGGACAGTGGCAGTCGGATCCAGCTTTCGACCTCGTCTTCGAATTTGCTAATCGCCACCCCGTAGTTTTCCCTGAACACTACCTCGGAGTCCGTATGGATCTTGATACCTAGGTATCTCACCAATTCTGTTGACCACTGACCGACTGTCGTAAGGCACCACGACAAAGACGCCAACCAAGCGTCACGACTTCTGCGACCACTCAGGCGACTGGACAAACCAAGACGCGCCAGGGGTTGAACTCGAGCACCGAAGGGCACTCCCGGTGAGCTACTGCTGCCAGCTGCACCGTCCTTTGCCTTGACCAGGGGATACTGCCGCCCTAGGTAGCTTCCTGTGCGGGCTCACACAGCAGGACGTATGGTTGCTGGGATTCTAAACTGGCCCCTCCCGACTCGCACAACCAGAAGCTTTCCCTCCGCCTATATCACCATGCGTCTTCACATTCAGTTCCAGTCTCGCAGTGATTTGCACAAGATGGCGCCGCTGTCTCCAGGATTCCCACACAAGCACCGTCAAGGCAGCCGATCTACTCCGGGTGCCCACTCACAGCAACTTGCCACTTGTGCCAGCGAGCGCAGGGTTACACACAGTGCGCCACTATGCTCCAGGGCCGACTCTGCCCCCAAACAATAATTCCTCTAGGCTGCCGCAGGTACTGTAATGCACATCAGATAGACCCCAGTCTGTGCAGGCATCAAAATGGCCGGTCTCACCAGCCACGCTCCCGCCGAGCCCGCAGGCCCACTGCCTTACTCACTGCGTCCGGGGTATCGTTATTGTCCTCACAACTCCGCCGCAGGCCGCCTCAGAGTACCGCATCAAGCCAGCTTGGCCCCCGCGTCCCCGCACAGGGAGAGAGCCTCCGTTAGCGACGGTGCCGGGCCCTACCCCGCCATCGGCCTCACTCTTCAGGCCTCCAGGGCTTCCCGTACTCTCTCTTCGCTGCAGGCTTCGGAATCTCGCAGGTACGCCGCTTTCCCAGTAGCGACGTGCGCCGCAGCCGCCCCCGGCTCTGTTGATGCACGCTGTGCCCGCTCCGACACCAGGAGCGCCCGGGAACAATGCAGCCGCTGGGTCTCGGGCTGCCGTTCCCCTGCCACGACAGTCCGGGGATCGCGGCCCAGGGCAGAGGCTCAGCAGGCAGAGTCGGCCTGCTCGTTCGCTAGTGGGGGTCTAGGGACCGGAATCGGCTCATCACACTCTTGAGCCCCTCCGGAACAGGCGGCAGCTCGAGTCCGGTCATATAGACCACGCAGATGCAGGATTCGTGCAGGATTGTGTGATGGCGATGCAGGGCTTTCAGTTCAAGCAGCCATCTTCGTTGCGAGCAAGCTCAGCCCCCCTAGCTGCAGAATCCTTACTGACCCACCCATCCTTGCACTGTGGAAAAGTTTCTAGGGGCCTAGATTTTACACACCCCAAGGTGTACACTTCATGGCTCCACGTTTCAGGTGTGGAAAGTCGTGAAAAGTAACTGACGTCAGCGCACCGAAGTGGCGTCTATATAGGTGACGCGGACGTCACATCCAACGCGGACGTCACGCAGAGCCGACCGCGCCACCTACCGGTGTGCAGAGGTATAGCTCGTACAAAAATCTTCTAGATCCAGTCTGACACCTGGAATATTCAAGGGTAAGTAGTCTGCGGCTAGATCATGTCTCTACCAGATAAGGCATTACCGGTGGTCAGTAACTTGTTCAATAGTAAAATAATAATAATACAGTTATCTTAATGGAAGAAAAGTAAAAACAAAAATTCTTATAGTTTGCTCTTTTTCTTCCTCGATATAGGAAAAATGTGCAATATTTGAGAATTTTCTCCTTAAATATATTTTATTTATTAATTTCTTTCTCCCCCTGTTTCCTCTCCTGCATTTTTATTCAAAATCTCAGACCGGGAATAAGACCTTCTTTTCCCCTCTATCAGCCTTAGAATCCCCACCTGTGTCCTGACACTTGCCAGGAGCAGCCCATGCGGGGCCATGTTGGGGCAACCAGCCTCCTCCTGACTTCACAGGGAAGCAGGGAACCATCAGTTCTCTGTGGCATTCTGGTTTAATTCTTCATAATCTTTTTTCATGTGTTCTGTTCAGGGCCCATTGTCGTTTTTCCTATGTTAGCCTAACTGTGCACAACACAGGCCCCATTAGTTTTGCACATGTTAATATATAAACACGTTTGCTTTTGTGCCACATTATATTTTAACACAGAACCTGCAGTTGTTTTCTCATTCTGTTCTTTCCTGAGATTCCTGAACAGCAGACAAGGTCAAACAACAATGTCCCTTGTTATTTTGTTCTGGTCAGGCACTTGCACCTAGACACAACACAGAAATGCAGCTGTTTATGAACACGTAAACCTTGTCTTATAGGTATCCACAGCAATGTAACACAGAGAGATAGGCAGATATTTTCTGAGAGCAGATCACAGCTGTATCTGACATGTAGAACATTCATCTGTGTATGCTAAGGTGCAGGGTCCACTATTAAACCCAGAGATCTTTGCTGTATAATCAGTTTGCTTCTGTAGAAGGGCAGGATGGTTAGGCTATACTGTCTTGTAATATGACAGGGCTTTTCATAATATACTGTCTATTGACAATGCTGATGGTATTTTTGCTGGTCAGTTGTTTTCTGATTGTGGCACATATACTGCATTCTGGAGAATGTTTCAAGAGCGGCATTATACCTCTCTATAAACCCATCTCTTTGTGGGTGGTGATCTGATGGTTGTAACTGAGTGATTCATAAGATTTGGCATGCTGGTCTCATTAATTTAGATATCCTGGTCTGTTAATATTTCTATGGAAAATCCTACCCAGGAAAACTCTCAAATATAGCACTAGCTACATGGTTAGTAGTAATATTGTTCAAAGGAACTGCTTTAGCGTAGCGGATAGTGCAGTATTGGGGAACCATGACTTATTTTCCCCCCAAGCATGGGCACCAGTCCCAGTGGACCACCATCTAAATCTGAGGCATAATGCAAGTCTCTGCAGTGTTGTGGGGCTCCCAACGCTCCAGCTCCCCCCAACCCGTCATTGGAGTCCTATTCAGCTTAGGATCAATGAATATCTCTGAGATCTGCAGATCTAAAATTCTGCAGAGGGGCTCCATCATTTTGTATTACACCACTGATCCAAATGGAGGCTTCAATCTACTTTTAAGGCATACAGTGCTGTTTGCAGCAGCAAAATAATGTTTGTATTTTCTCTCTGGTGGTAGCATACAACCATTCATTTTTGTTGCCACAAAACATCACTACCTTTGACAAAACGTAACAGAGCGAGATGACAAACTTCGAATCTGTGACCTCAAAATTACGAGCACACACATCACTACAACATAAGCATTAGACCACTGTCCTATCATATCAGGCTCTAGTGATAGCTGAACTCTGACTTTCACCCTCAGGGGAATATAAAGAGTGACTTACATGAGAATGGAAACCTGGCTCCTATTGGTGCAGATGGAGAGGAACACCACCCTCCACTCCTATAGCCCACACACAGCTGTTGGGTCCCTCATGGGGCCTGGTGGGATAATCTCCCTTCATACACACAGTGCTTGAAGTTCTTATGCAAGTAAACACTCATCCTCAGCCATTTGGCTAGGGGCACAAGCAGTGCTTTACCTAAGTATCACTTTTTGGGTTACCTAGTCTCCCGCCTTCCCTCCAGCGAAAAAGTTGTGGCAAAATCATGGTTACTTGTACTATTTACCATACGATCACACCTCCCATCATATGTAAAACCTCAAACTAATGACTTTCTGTAAGTGAGTATGATAGAAGTGTCAGTCAGGCAGTCAAAATAATATTTAATGAGACCTTAGGTCTTTAAACAACACCCCAATTACAACATATTAATAATATGTATATACATTTTCATATTTGCAGACATAATGTACCATAATTAAAATTCATTCACTAAAATCCTATTAAAATCAAAACATCTAAAAATATACTCAATTAGCTTAGCACCTGGACCTTATTGCACAAATAGCAGCTCATTATCATAAATTACCTAAAACACCAATCTTATTTACACTTAACAAGCCTTTTTGACTGCGATCATAAACCTCCCACTGGCATATGCTATATCCAGAAAACACTTCGGATAAAAGTTCTACAGCCTGAGCCCAACTTCTAATACCATATTTTAAAAATATTGGGCGTAAAATCAATTTCCGCGGGGGTAAAATCTTTAAGCAATCCACTAAAATGTGCACAATATCGCATTTTTTGCTAATCACATGTACTGTTCCTTACAGATTGGATTATTTCCAATATTAACTTGTTGTTACTATAACAGAGGTTGATTCCAAACCTTATTCTTAACAATTCACATCTAAGCCGCTATTTGGTAAGACATCCACATATGGAAACCATGCTTCATTCTGCCAAGACTTTAGCATAAATTGTACAGATTTTTTTCCCCTTCAAATACTGTTGATCATATTCACGGGATAGATCGTTACGTTACCTAATGTCCTTATCTCCCTCTTTGAGACCTCTATTTGTAAATTCTGTGGGCACAACTTAACCTTCATATCCCTACAAACCGCCACCAAATGTTTTCTTATACTTTTTGCCCATTCCATTTCACTTTGCTGGATCTCGTTTTTACACAATTGGGAGACTTTCTGTTCCTCCCCAGCTCTCACACTTTGCCAGAATCTTAGCAGCGCCATCTGGGCCAATACATTCCATGATATCATACCTGTCTCCATTCTTACCACATGAATCATGGCGGATCCAGGTAGGAACAATAAGTTCTTTAAGCATTTCCCCTCCTCAGCATCCCACCCGTTTTTGTCACTAATATATAACAGCTCGGCTTCGTATTGAATTTGCGGTGGTATCATGGCCGCGTAAGCTTTTAAAACGGGCCTATGTGACATTCACCATAATCCTTATTGAATTTTTTCAGCCCACTCACCGAGGCCAGAGCCCTAGCCTTCATGGATTCCATGAGTGTTCCATTTCAAGAACTTCTCGAACCAAGCCCCTAAATACTTAAATTCATTGACTAATTCCAACTTTGTAGGGCCTAATTACCAACTGAACTCTACTACCTTCTTACCAAAGCACAACACCTTAGTTTTCTCCATGTTTACCACTCATTTTATTTGGGCCACAGTATTCTCTGAACACATCCAGCTTCCTTTGTAAACCTATCTCTGTTTGATCTAGGACTACAAGAACATCTGCATACAGAAGGCATTCTGTATGTTTGCCATTTATTCTGGGGCCAACACCCCTGGCCACCGCCAACGCAGAAGGCAGGGTGGCTACAAATAAGGAAAAGAGTAAGCGGGCCAAGACACACCCCTTCCTCAACCTATTAATGATGGGTATTTTCTGTGTCAAGGTCCCCTCAGTAACCATAATAACCTGTGCCCAGTTACACCTATGTATCTTCTGAATTGGCATCAAAAGACCCTTTGGGATGTCACACTTTACTAAAGTTTCCCATAAACACTTTCGGTCCACCAAATCAAAAGTTGCACGGAAATCTACAAAACAGCAGAATAAATTGCCCCTCTGCTCTACAGATTTCCGCACAATGGACCAAAGAGCAAATCAGTGATCAATTGTAGAGTGACATTCTTTGAAGCCCCCCGCCTCTGGTGGCACAAAATGATTCAATTTGGCCCATTCCTTCAGCATTCCCCCCCACATTTTTATGAATACCTTTTCTCCCTCATCTAGGAGGTTAATAGCCTTATAATTTATCGGGGATCAGTCCTGTATATAATATAGCCGTAAACATCCTGGACAAGAATTCTGCCCACCACTCTGGCTGAGTTTTTATTATAACAGCCGGGAGGTTTTCTGGTCCGGCTGCTCTGGTCAGGGTTAAATTCGCTATAATGCGTCTAATATTACATATTGTAAAAGGGGACCTGATGTCCTTGAACAAACACAAAAATTGGTGTGATACCCTCAGAGAAATGCGGTTTGCTTAATCAGCAGGTTAGTACCAGAGACCCAATGAGTTCTCTGTGTGCTGCTAGTTGTTTGTTACCTAAATTCAAGGCAATTCCAAGAATTGGATGAGGATGGCTCACTCACGTAATGTGACATGCTTCATCATTTGCCACCTCGCCCCACCCTGGTAAGATGTTACTACCAGGGCGGACTTGACCTCAGAATGGGGCTTTTCTGAGGGAGTTCTTAGATATTTCTTCTTTCAGGACAATGATTTAGGTCCAGTTTATGACTTTTAAAAAACCATGGGATAATCCACTAAAGTATCCTTTAATTTGGTGGTATCCCTGGTTCATTAAAAGATTACCAAGGGGTAAATACAGGAGGCATTATGATTGTGAAATGAAAGAAAAGACACTAAATAAGAGTAAGACCGGCACCAGGAGCAATGTTATTCATGCTGGAGGAGAGATAGATGACTGTTTGCTCGGAGAGGAGCAGCACCATGGGGTGGAAGGGGATACTGAGATAGGGAAAACACAAAGCATTATCGAGCCATCTATGAAATTGTCAATTGAACTAAATGCAGGAATAGGTTTCCAGAGACAGTCTCTTCCTCAATATTGGAAACATGAGGTGGCCCTACAGCCGCACTAGTGGACGTGCAGGAATATTGGTGACAGGTCAGTGATACGGGGCAACAAGCACACACCTCACGCCTAAGTGCTCCCCCCCCGGGGGCGCTGCTTGCAATGTCATGGGACGCACCAAAGGAAGGCAGACTGATGCAAGGGATCAGAAAGAACACAGCACACCAACGCAGACACCTCGCCAGTGGGCACAGAAGAAGAACTGATACCCCCACTTCATTGGGCCATTCTCAGGACAAACTGGATGTAATTTTGAAGGAAATTAGGGAGTCTTGCATGGTGCTGGAACAGCAATTGGGGTCCCTTGCTACAGATGTTACTCTCCTCAGAGCGGACCACAAGAAGCTCACGGACAAAGTGAACACTAATACCACAATGCTACAGGAACGAGCCCCTTGGCTGAAGGAACAGTCGTAAATTGTGGAGTGGCTCTAACATCAGATCTCTGTGTTGAAGGATAATTGGAATGCCGGAGAATAGCAAGGGCCCTAATGCAACCCAATTTATAGAAGGGCTCTCCGAGCTGTTCTGTGTAGAACGGGTGCTTAGGGTTCTTGCACGGAGGGCGGCACCGGGGGCTCCCCCTCACCCCATAGTAGCCCGAATACTCAACTATAAGGATCATGATAAGATTCTCCGAATTGCACGTAAAAAAGCACTGATCACACAAGACAACGCATGTCTCCTTGATTTCAGACTACACCCTACACGTACAGAACCAACGTGCCTCTTACCATGGGATCAAGCAACATCTCCAATCCTTAAATTTGAAATACGCTCTACTGTACCCCGCCTGGCTGAAAATCATACAAGAACAAAAGAGCACCTTCTGCGATACTCCAGCCGAGGCATGGGAATGGATAGAACATACATTCCCCGATCTCCCTGTAGCTGTAAACCTCAAATGTCCCGTCACGCATCTTGCAAGGAGACCGCAGTCGAAGGTCCGGCGCAGAAGACAAAGTCGCTGCGAGGAGGATCTCTTACCCACCCCTGAGTAGAAGTTGGAGGGCTAACAAGCAGCCATCATAGCAGCAGCCACACTTCGGGAGGCACGCCAACTTACAGATAAAGAATCCTCATCGGGCAACATGGTTCACTCGAAAATGGACAACAGTTAGCCGCTTTTCCCCTCCATGACAACACAGATGGCAAATGACTTACTGGGCTGATGGGTTGTGGGTTGAATGCATTGGATGGACATTGGATCCCACTGTAATTTTTCTGTCTCTTCTCTGCCACAGTGTTGATGGGATAGCCAAGGTATGTGCCGGGGCATAACCCCTGGGCGTGAATATTTGCCCTTTGATTCCATGTACTACATTCAAGCAGGTATGTTGTGGACGGGAGCAGAGGCGGTTGGGTGTAACTATTTTTGTGTCACATTGGGGTTTGTGTTTGGGTTGGCTGGGCCCCGGGGCCAGGACGCAATGTCTTATTAGGTTGATGCACTAGGTTTCCCTAGGTGTCACCATTGACTGTTGTGCCTAAATGGCCCCATTTGCAGCTGCACGTTACACAGCAAAGTGGTTATGTTATGCTGTTTTACATGTTTGGTCGAACTATGTTCCTCAGTTGGACCTTGTATTGGGGAGTTCTTGGGGATTTCTGATGGTTGCCAGATTACTACTGATACGACACAATAGGCTTGACTCAGGAGTATGCACAGATACTATAACACAGATAGGAGGGGCCCATGACAGCGACCCAGCACTATAACTTCACCACTTGGAACATTCGAGGGATGGGGTCTATTCAGAAGCGTCATAGAATACATGCGCAATTGACTAGGCAAAAGGCACTTATAGTATTCCTACAGGAAACCCATCTGTCTGCCAATGAGGCTAGTAAACTACATAGAAAATGGAGAGGACAATTACTCCACACAATGTACTCCGTGTTTGCACGAGGAGCTGCGATTTGGATTAGGTCGGGGGTCCCTTTTATTGCTCAAGACACGTGTATAGATACTAATAGAAGATACACCCTGGTGCCAGGCACTCTGGATGGTATACCAGTGGTTCATATACCAGTGGTTCTTGGAAGCTTCTACGTCCCGAACACGGATCAAGGCACCTTTTTTATACAGGTGGGAACGGTATTTACGAACTGAACTATATACCCCTGGATACTGGGTGGGGACTTTTACGCAGTCTTGGACACTAATTTGGATCGTTCACATTCTCCACTGCCAAGTACAACTTCAATCCGTCAGGCCAGAGCTCTTCAGACGTGGTCCCAGTGGTGGTTACTGTGTGATGCATGGTGTAGTCGCAACATGGGCATGCACGAATACTCTTATTATTCTTCGACACACAAGTTGCACACGCAAATCAATTGTATATTTTGTAGTCAGTCCATACTTACGCAAATCACACACATGACCTACATTGGTAAAACACTCTCCGATTACAACTCATTAGAAGTGATTTTCTCCTGGGGGGCGAGTTCCCACCCCAATTCCCACATGGAGACTTGATACTTGCCTCCTAGTGTTTTCCGTGACATTATGTCCTCAGCCATCAATGCTTACTTCCTAGACAACACTGGTACAGCCTCCTCTGTAATGATATAATGGTAAGCATTCAAAGTGGTCGTGCGTGGGACAGTGATTAATTCTGTGGTGGGAGCATGCCAGACTGTAAGTTGGGACCTGAGGCGTGTGGAGGAAGGTTTGGGCACGCTTGAGTGCGAAGCGGCTCTGAGCATGTACAAAACTATTGAGCTCCGGGACTCCCACATTGAATATGCGGAACTCCTTGAGCAGTTGCGCATCATAGATTTCAGCGTGTACACCCAGAAAGTCCATACCGAGGCAGACAGACCGGGTACACTATTAGCACGGCTGATCAGAAGTGCTCCTCCCCCCACACCAATTCTGGAGATTGTCACTGCGGCGCAAACCTGTGCATCTACTCAAAACAAAATTAATGAGGCCTTTTACGATTACTACAGAACACTTTACTCGTCCCCGCACCAGGTAGACTCACAGGAGATTGAAAGCTTCTTAGACATGGTGCGCCTACCCCAAGCGACGGCAGATGACAAAGCGTCGCTTGCAGCGCCAATAACAGTTGCTGAAATCCGTACTGCCATCTGGGAACTCCCCTATAACAAGACACCAGGCCTAGGCTTTCACCACACAGTTGGCTCCTCGACCAGAGAGGCTATATCAAGAATCTTTACTGGCAGGTTCACTGCCTCCCACCACAGTGCAGGCGCTAGTGACCTCGTTGCCTAAACCTGGTAGAGACCATACAGACATTTCAGCATTTAGGCCTCTATCTCTGCTTAATACGGAATACAAAATACTTTTTTTTTATTTTATTTTTTTTATTGATTTTTATAAAGTCTCACACAGTGTACAGGTGAAGAGAAAAAAAAAAAGGTAAAAAAAACATCATTGGTACAACCATATTCAAAAATAACCATAAACAGCACGTGACGGTAAATTAAACTGACATGGGATACATGTTAAACATACTGACATCGTTACATATAGCATGTGGCACATGTGTTCATAGGGACTCATTATCAGGGGGATCCGGCTGCGCAGCAGAACGCAAGTAAGTCAACAAGGGCTCCCAAATGTCATTGGGCCTGGAGGACGATGGTAGCTCCTCCGCATACAACACTAGATTTTCTCTGCAAAAGACCAAGTCTCTAAGCCACTGTTCAGCTGTAGGGCTTAGCGCACTATCCCACACCATCGCCACTCGACGTTTGGCAATAAGCAGTGCCACCCTAGTCAGCCTGCCCCTAACCCCTTTTAGGAAAGGGACGAGACCCAGTAAGCATATTTGTGGGGAGCACTGTAAAACAATCCCGATAATCTTAGACAATGTAGTGATTACTGCAGCCCAGTATTCCGACACCCGCCTGCAGGTCCAGGCTAGATGCCAGAAGTCTGCTCCCAGTGCCTCACATCGTTTACAAGCATCAGTGTCTCGGAGCCCATATTTAAAAAGCTTATGCGGAGTATAGTAAACCTGATGAAGATATTTAAAATGTATGATACGCAAGTTTCCATTTGAGGTGAGAGCGCTAGTGAGTTGGCAGCAGAGTTCCCATTCTTTCTGCGTGATTTGCGGGTCGAGATGTTCATACCATTTGCTGAGGCTCCTATCACAGGGGAGGGTCCTGTCTTCTCGGGCAGCGTGGTAGAGTTTAGTGACTAGTTTATGTCTGGTGGGGCTCAGGAGCAGTGTGCCAGTGTCTCCGGTGGTTCTGCTGGAAATGAGGGATAGTGAACCTGCAGCGCCCTTCTTAGTCTATGTACGTAAAAAAGGAATAGTGGTGTATTGTTCTGAATATAGTCCGTGTCAGTGGTAGACAGAAAAGTGCCACCGGGATATAGGTCTTGTAGCTTGTCAATGCTTACTTGCGCTAGTGTGCTCAGAGCCCCTTGTTCGTGTGTTACCGATATGTGCGAGTGGTAAGCTAATGGTAGCAGCGGGGAGTATAATGGCAGTTTTCCCGCCTCGCGGCCCAATGCCTGCCAGGCAGCAATCGTTGAATTAATAGTGTTAAATGTGTGCCGGGGTGTAGGCCTACGGTCGTGCGTTAGCATAGAACTCAACGGGATGGGATGCGCGTCCCAGTGTTCCACTGCCACGTGTGGGACAAAAGCGTGGGAGGCGAACCAGAAGTGTGCGTATTGTGCGTGTGCGCAAAGGTAGTATAGATAAAAATCGGGCACACTGAAACCTCCGTGCTTGTAATCCAGTGTGAGAGTCTTCCAGCTCACCCGCGCTTGTCGACCGCCCCAAACGAGGCGAAGCAGCAGGGTGCGTATAGTTTAAAAAAAAATATTGCGTGAGTTGTAGTGGGATGTTACTGAAAAGATATAAAAATTTAGGTAACACTACCATTTTGATCAGTGCAATGCGATCTGCAAGGGAAAGCGGGAGTTTCACCCATCTATCCACTTGTTGTTCCAGCACCGTGGTGGCAGCTCCATAGTTCTCACGGAGAACGACCTCTGGGTTCCGGTGAAGCCACACCCCCAGATATTTAACCGAATCTGTGGCCCACATGAGGGGAAATTCAGGTTCATGTGGAAGGGTACACTCAGTCAGCGACATCACTGCAGATTTGGACCAGTTAATTTGTAGGCCAGAAAATCGAGCAAAGCGGATATACTCACGCAGAACTGGCGGTAGGTAAGTGCGGGGCTCGTGTATAAAGAGCAGCATGTCATCCGCATAGAGAGAGATGATGACCGGCCGATGGAAGAAGTTTAGAGCCGCGTGTTTGTGGGATTGCCTAATAAGGCAAGCTAGCGGTTCCAGCGTCAGGGCAAATAACAGCGGTGAAAGGGGGCACCCCTGTCGGGTGCCCCTAGCGATCTGTATTGGGTCGGAAGTGTAGCCCTCTACTCGGACGCGCGCTATGGGATCCGCATATAGGAGTCGCACCCAATTAACAAAGAGAGGTGAGAATCCCATCCGCTGTAACACATAGAAGAGATAACCCCATTCTATGGAATCAAGCGCCTTTGCAGCGTCAAGCATGACAGCCGCCGCCGGTAATTCAGGATTAAGAGTGTGAAACATAGCAAACAGTGTCCGCAAATTGTGGGAGGTAGAACGCGCCGGTATAAAACCAGACTAATCTGGCAGGACCAATTTTTGCATGAGTGGCTGGAGACGAGTGGCCAGAATCTTCGCCAGAATTTTTACATCCGTATTAATAAGCGAAAGCGGCCGGTATGACTCGCAATGAGCGGGGGGTTTATCCTTCTTGAGTAGTGTGATAATAAGTGCCTCACGGAGTGTCGGCGGTAACACCCCTAGATCATACGCTTCAGCATACATTTCTATTAAATAAGGGGTAAGTTCCACTGCATAAGCTTTGTAAAATTCACAGGGGAACCCGTCGGGACCCGGTGCTTTCTTGTTGGGTAGGGCATTTATCGCCGTCCGAATATCTTCCACCGTGACCGGCTGATTGAGGTATTCCCTCTAACCATCCGACAGCCATGCGATGGCTATCTGTGAGAGATAGTCATCAAGGTCAGCAATGTCAGTCTTGCCTTGCGATGTATACAATTTCGCATAGAATTGCCGGAATTGGTCTGTAATATCTGGGATGTTATAGTGGTCGTGACCCGTGTCATCTGTGATCTTAGTAATGATCTCCCTCTCCACTCGGTGCTTTATTTTTGTGGCGAAGTGATGTCCCGGCCTGCCACCTTCCCCATAAGCACGAGCTACATGGCGCTTAGAGACATATCTCATCTCTTCCTCCGCTAACTTCGCATGTTCTAATACGGCGTCTTTAATGGAAGCTAGGGTCGACTCACAGGGTGCCGCTTCATAATCCTGCTCTAATTTTTTCAGAGTTGCCTCCACCGTAGCCAACTGTCCTCTCCGGTCTTTTAAAATGCCCGCTGATGTGCCTATGCAAGTGCCCCGAATGGTGGCTTTAAATCCCTCCCAGAGCACCCCAGCGCTATCCACAGAACCCTTGTTGTGTGCAAAATACTGCGTGATGGCCTCACGAATCGTCTCCATATATAGAGGGTCCAATAGTACTTCCGGCCGAAAGCGCCACGTGACGGACCTGGGGACTGTTTGCGGGATAGAAAGGGTGAGGCGGACAGGACAGTGATCTGATAAAGTGCGTGGCAGACTCTCTACCTCCGTTACCCAGCCCGCTGCCCCCTCACTCACCAGCCAGTAGTCAAGGCGAGACCAGCTGCCATGCACGGTGGAGATATGTGTGCCCTCTAATGTCTCAGCATGTCTATGGCGCCAGATATCAAGCAGTCCCAGGTCAGCCATTCCGTCTTTGATTGCACGAGCCGCCCCAGGCGAGTGTCACACCCTGCCACTAGATTTATCCTTGGTTGGGTCCAAATGTGTATTGAGATCCTCGCCCCAGAGAACCATCGCGTCCGGAAACCCACGTATAGCGGCAAAGATACGCTCATAAAGTGCAGGGTCATATGTGTTGGGACCATAGGTGTTGACAATAGTAACAATTATGCCCATCAGTTTCCCATGTATAACGGCATAGCGACCCTCAATGTCAACATGAGCCCGGATTGCAGTGAAAGGGAGGCCTTTTTTGACAAGTGTGAGTACCCCACGGCTATAGGAGGAGCAGGAGGAAGCGAGCCGGTACCCAGCCCAGTGATTCCCCACCAATCTATCAGTAGTCTGCGTCAGGTGCGTTTCTTGTATAAGGGCAATGCCAATCCCGTGGCGATCCAAATGTGCTATTACCTGGCGGATCTTCTTTGGTGTGTTAAGCCCCCTGACGTTCCATGTTAAACAAGAGACGGACATTACATTGTTATGTATAATTGTAGCAAACTATTCTTGATATAGAAATCATCCAAAGTCTCCAAACAGCCTATCCCCGCCACATAAGTGTGTGATGATATGTTTGTTTTATAGTGCACACATGCATCATCTAAAAGCTGAAGAAAAGATCCAGTCATGTTAACAACCCCCACAACAACCCCCCACCCACCCACACCCACCCCCACCCCCCACCCACTTCAGCTGCCCCAACATGCCAAAACCATCCCAAACCCCCAGAAACAGTTCCCAAGTGCAGTGCCAAGGGAGTAACCAGTTGTGGGGAATACCCATAAGGGGGGCGCCTGAGCACAGTATCCCTCCCGGTGAAAAAGGAGGTGGCCAAGCCATCGTGATAACACTCTCTGGCCCTTTGTCAATATTACACCACATAAAAGGAAAAAACAGCCCCGGGGCTGTCCCCAGTAGTATTCAGCGCAGAGCAAACATTGCAAACATCAACATTGTTATCATTATATCAATACGTGTCGGATATCGACAGCACTGGCGGCAGAGTACAGTGTGACAATGCGGCTGATGGACGCCACCTCGGTCATGAAATAACACAAAGATTTAGACCGGATTTATCACATGTGGTCTACAGACATCAACGCTCATCTGTCGCTTCATTAGTGCCCCCGTCATCACTCCCCGCTACAGATTTTGGGGATCGACTCCGTCGTGTGACATTCTTGGCAAAGTCCATTGCCGATTTCGGGCAGGTGAAGATCTTGTGCTTCCCATTTTCTTATATGCGCAATCGCGCAGGGTACAGCATAGCGTATGGTATTTTTGCTGTAATGAGAAGCTTCTTCACGGGCTGATACTCTCTCCGCGCTTCCTGAACCGCCACCGTGAAGTCAGGGTAGAAGGCAAGGACGTTCCCCTGATGTGTGATGGAGCCTTTCTCACGAGCCAACATGAGCACAGTGTCACGGTCCCTATAATTCAAGAGGCGGGCAATGATGGGGCGCGGCGGCGCACCTGGAGGCGGGCGGGCAGCCAGAGAACGATGGGCCCTTTCCACGATCAAGACCTGGGACAACTGCTCCGCCCCAAATATCTCACGGAGGAGATTTTCCACATACGTTTCCAGTCGGCCTGTGTTCGTGGATTCTGGTAGGCCCGTAATGCGCACGTTGTTACGACGCGATCTGGCTTCCAAGTCCTCGTTACGGGCCTGTATGACTGCCAGCACCTTTTCCATGGACGTTGTTTTTGTGTGAACCTGTTGCAGCCCATCCTCTGCATCTGAAATACGTGTCTCCGCTTCCCCAAGACGTTGCGTGTGCTTGTCCAATTTCGCGGACATGTGATCCATTCGTAAGTTCAGATGGTCAATCTTCCCATCTATGGATTGGAGACTGGCCTGGACCGCAAGAAGGGTTTTGTCAATATTAGTAAGATGATCGGCCGGAGCGTCCGCTTCGGAATCAGAGGCAGCATGTTGAGAGGCCCGGCTGGTCTTACGTGGTTCAAACGTGAGACACGGCTGGCCGCGCTCGGATTTACCCATGATGTTGTCACAGTCTGTGATGGTCGGAGCGAGGCCCGGACAGAAAAATAACAAAAGGAATTAAGTCCCTCTCTGTCAGGCAGCGCAATACAGGGGTATGAGGAGGTGGCGAAAAAGGAAGGAGGCACAGAGCAGGCTGCAGCACTCGGAGTTCACAGTGCACCCGCGAGTCGCCGCCAATATCATCAACCCAGCATGCGCCCAGGGTAAGCGCCAGTCGGTCAGCAGGTCTCAGATCGAAACCGGGTCAGAGGAGAGAGGCGCATACACCGCGCGTCTCTGGTAGAGTGGCACAGCCGCACAGGGGGGGGAAGAGCATTACAGCTCAGGTATCCAGTAAAGTTGAGGTAGTACTGACAGGCCGATCAATCCCAGGCAGTTGGTGTGCCGCAGTTGGAGGCAAAGCAGGGCAGCAATGTCTCTGATTTCAGGACAAATGGGTGCGAGGGCCTGCAATCCCGCACAATACCGCCACCACAGAGATGAGGGGGGGCAGCACATCAAGCCCACACCAGACCAGCACTTCATCGCGCCTCACCGCAGGGGGGGGGGGATCTGCCTCAGCGGCGCTACCAGGCCGGACCACCATCTGAGCCGCAGCGCCTCAATTATCAGGAGCTCCAGAGGCAGTGAACAGGGCGAGTACGTCGCCGTCGTGTGGTCAGCGGTTCACTGCAAACCTCCGCACAGGAATAATGGCGCCACTTCACTCAAGTCAATTCACCAGAGGTCTGCGCCGGGTCAACAGCAGACGGCGTCCGCAGGAGCTCAGCAGCGTAGCGCTCCGTGCAACAGCGGCTGCAGCAGTCCCCAGCCGGAAGGTAGGCCTGCGGTATCAACACCCGGGGGCCACAACCCACCCCCCAGCACCAGACCGCGGCGGTCCCGCAGAGGCCCAGCCACCGGCCGCGACCAAAGGGGTGCAGCCCCAACTCCCGCTCTCCCCCACTGGCAGGCTGCGGGACAGAGACCCAAGGGCGGCCCACTCCCTCAGGCGCGATAAAAATACGCAGGAGGGAGCCCGCCAACCCACAGCCCCCACCACACAGCCCCCAGGTCACAGGTCAAGCGGCACAGCGCTCCCCCCGCAGCGATCGCCATCCAAAGCCGGCTCCCCCCGCGGCCTACCTCGAGTCCGCGCTGCGAGGCTAATCCTGGCCCGCCACGTTGCCGATGCAGGCCCAGAGCCTCACTCGCCTCCAAACTGCACCGAAATCTTCTCCGTGGTCCGCAGTTGTCGGTGCGATCTTTCCGCAGCACGTCACAGCACAGCGTCTGCTAGTTTGGCCGTGATCAAAGCCAGATGACAGAGAATATTGGACGGGTTATGGGCTCGGCCGGCGGAGCTGCTCTACAGAGCGGCCATCTTGCCGTGCGCCCTCTAGCGCCCCCGGAATACAAAATACCTAGCAAAATAATTTGCTGGTCGCCTCCTCCCCCTTTTACCGAGATTAATTAACTCAGATCAATGTGGTTTTGTTCCCGCCAGAAGTACTTCACTGAATATACGCCGGCTTTACCTCGTCATGGCTGCCTGCCCGGAGACTTTCCCGGTAGTGGGGTGCCTATAGTTGGACCTTTGGTACGCTGAGCTGGGAATTCATGCTGGCCACTCTCAGGAGGTTTGGGATCCCCTCTAAATTCCTCCAATGGGTTAAATTATTGTACACTTCCCCTACAGCCAGGGCGCGCACTGGGGCCCATGTATATCGCAGGCCTATAATATACAAAGGGGCACGAGACAGGGATGCCCACTTTCCCCCATGCGATTCCTGCTTGTGCTCGAACCCCTTGCATGCTTCTTGACCATACGGTTAATGCACTGTACCTATACGCTGATGATATTATAGTCTACTCTAAAGATCTGCGGGGAAACCTGCATACAGTAGCCTGTACCTTTGCTCATTTTGAGTCCCTTACGGGACTCGCCATAAATTTCGGGAATTCACATGCATGCCCCTTTAGAGACAATTTTCACCTGCAAGCTATCCCATTTGGCGATCGAAAGGTAACCGTTGCCCCCAATACTTTTCGATATCTGGGGATACAGGTATATAGAAACCCACACGATTTGCTGGACGGGAATTTTCAGAGGGCAGTTGTCTCGTTGCGTTCCCAGGTCGCCTTTTGAACATCGCTTCCCCTCTCAGTAGCAGGGGGGCTGGCGATATCCAAGATGATGATGCTTCTGTGGATTCTTTATTTCTTTACCAATCTGCCGGTGGTGATCCGTGGATCACCATTTCCCACATTGAATACGCTGCTTATAGATCTAATATGGGGCACAAGTTGTTGTTGTGTTAGCTTGGCGAAATTACAGCTGTCGTCGGATACGGGAGGGATGGGGCGCCTGACTTCCGTGCATATTGTTTGGCGGGCCAACTGCAATGGCTCTCCTATTGGTTGGCAGGACGTAATCTGCAAGAGATATCTTATACACCCCGGACGTTTGATCAGGGAATGCTTCACAGAATGATATTTCTTGGGGTGTCTGTCCCAAAATCGGCCCCGGTACCACTGAAAATTGCACTTACTTACTGGAAATTAGCCCTGAAATACACTGCACAGACCACTCTGTATGCTCCCAATATACCTCTCCTCGGCCTTCACACACCCACGGGCACACTGACGCGACGTGGACTTTCTCCATGGACGCAAGCAGACGTGTCCGAGGTAGGAGCACTATTCAGCGATGGAACATAACTTAACCATACAGATTTTATACATGAACAGGGACTTACAGGGGCATTTTTTCTCACACATGCCAATCTCACGCAGTACATTAATCGGTATTGGGCACCGGACAAAATTGAACCCGCCACAAACAAACTGGTTTACTCTCTATACCTGATGGGGAATGGTAGACACCTGGGGCCAGATGTACGACGTGCAAAATAGCGCCTCGCAAATTGCGAGTTTTTTGCGACTCGCAATTTGCGAGGCGCTATTTTGGATGTACAACAGTGTGTATCACACTGTTTGCGATTCCCAATGGGGTCGCAAATTGAGAGGCTCATGAATATTAATGAGCCTCTCGCAATTTGCGACCCCATTGGGAATGGCAGGCCCTCCCAGGTATAGTGGCCTGCTGGGCTCAGCAGACCACCATGTCTGGGACTGCTTTTAAATAAAGCAGTTTTTAAAAAAAAATGCAGCCCGTTTTCCTTAAAGGAAAACGGGATGCATTTAAAAAAAGAAAAAAATGAACATTTTCGTTTAATTTTTTAAGGGCAGGTAGTGGTCCCTGGGACCACTGCCTGCCCTTAAAAAATATTTTCCCCTGCATTTGCAAAGGGGAAGGGGTCCCATAGGGACCCCTTCCCTTTTGCGAGTGCATTACCACCCTCTTGAAGAGGGTGGTAATTTGTGAGTGTTTTGTGACCGCAATTGCAGTCGCAAAACATTCATACATGGGCTTTAGCTTGCAATTAGGAAGGGAAAGCCCCTTCCTAATAGCGAGTCGCAAAACCTATTTAGCGAGTCGCAAATAAATTGCGACACGCTAAATAGGCTTTGTACATGGCCCATGCTGTTTTTGCATGCACAAACGGGTTCGCAAACCTGTTTGCGCATGCAAAAACGGTCGTACATCTGGCCCCTAATGCCGTTGCCTTTACCGAGGTATCCACACTCACCAACCCTCACCTCTTTTACCAGTACGAGACAAGTGGGAGAGAGAGCTCAATAGAACACTCCAGGATAAGGAGTGGAAGACTGTATTGGAATACCCCAAGCGGGTATCCTGTAAGTCACGTCTCAAATTCATACAATACATGTAAACACAGCGTGCTTACCTAACACCGCATAGGATAAACTCTATTTTCCCAACACCACAGTGGCATGTCCAAGGTGCCCTGAACAAGATGCAGATTTACTACATATGCTCTGGGCCTGCCCTGCCCTGTTAAATTACTGGAGCCAGGTCACGGCAGCCCTGAAGGGGGTAGTTGGAGGTACAACGTGGTACACGGCTGAGAGTTGCCTTTTAAGCCTTTACCCCTGGAAAAAGGGTCATTGAGTCCAGGCTAGATTTGTGGATCTGGCACTTACTCTGGCCAAACGTAGCATCACCATGAGATGGAAGTCGGCTGCCTCCAATGGAATGAGGAGGTAGAACACTGGGGTCTAGCAGAGAATGGCGCTCTCCGTAGGGAAGAGCGCCGTAGATTATGGAAAAGACCCATAGCGATGAGCTGGGACCTCCTCCTGGAGTCCTTCAAGGCTTCGGACACCTTTTCCACCCTGTGACACGTTATTATTATTCCTGTATAGCTCTTGCCCTCGATGGACTGTGATTTTTTGCTCCTCTCATTCTCATTTGCCAACACGCATGAAGTTTCATATCTGACAGGTTACAGTAATATCTTCTCGATGTCTACCATCCTACGTAATAAGATGAGTACCTATATAACCTCCCAGCCTTTGGGGGACATCGCCCAAGCAGATCTCTCAGGGAGTCTGAGATCACTTGTAGCACCCATCAGAGGGGGATGAGGGGTGGTCTTCATTTTGCATTACTCACAGTTAATTGTTATCTTTCAAGCTGGGTTGAAATTAGACGCAACTATGTATGTACAAACCTTTTGCCTACGAAAGCATCCTAACTGTTGTACTAGATGCGGACCTTTCCTAATATGCTAGTTATGTATACAAATGCTGCCAAATATGCTTTCTTGTATTGTGTATGTACTTTATCATGCGGTACCGTGCATTTTGGAACACCCAATAAAATTTGTATTTAAAAAAAAAAGAAAGCAAGCACCCCCGCAATGGCTCTGCTTTTTTTTTTTTTAATTTGTTTTACTGAGTTTTATATAGCGCGAACTTGACCCGAATGGGTATCAGAGCGCTTTACATAGCATCAGTTGCGTTACATGAGGACATATTCATTTTTGTTAGGCACGGGGTGATTAAGTGATTTGCCCAGAATCACAGGATGTTCAGCGTCATTGCCGAGACTCGAACCCAGTTCCCCAGATTCGAGGTCGGCCGCCCTAGCCGTTTGGCCAACTCCTCTCCCCTTGTGCTTGTATGTGGTATGGATATCCCCACAAATGACTAGACCGCTGCCCGCAAAGATGGCAGCTTCATTCGGGAATTTCTTGTAGCGCCTTGCAACAAAGCTGAAATTCTCACCCCCCGCCCCCAATAAATTGTCAAGTGCAGTACAGGAATATTGTTCGTACTGCTTACATTTTGAGTTATGAGTCGTATCTACAGCCCCCCCACCCCCTCCAAGGGAGCCTTGACTGCCCGACCACAGCTACCACTGAGAGTAGGGTGCAGAAAGGGTACTTGGCACAGTTGAGGGGGATCCATAGTAGGTCGGGCTTCGGACATCAGGAGTAAAATGCCTCAACCACCACGGTTGAGCCCAGTAGCCCCCTGCATGCCTTGTGGCCCTCTAACAGGGGTTGTGACAGTCCCTCTGTCGCTTCTAAATTCGGGATAGGATTCCTTAATTTAAAAAGCCTGCATTTCACTGACTCTCCACGCAGAAGCCAATACTAAAAGTAGAGCTACTTTCCATGAGAGAAATTTGATTTCAGCCTTTGTGTATAGGTTCAAATGTTGGTCTCATACTTCGAGAAAGGAGTACATTGAGTTGCCAAAGTATTGGACGTTTTCTTACAGGGCGGAAAGATCAGAACAGTTCATTTATGAAGTCTTTAATTAGTCTACTGGTACAAAGCAATGGTTTATTTAGTTCTTACCTAAAAACGGGAAAGGGCTGCTATGTGAATTTTAATAGATGAGTGAGCTTATTCGGATTTGCCTAGAGTAAGTAGGAAGGTAAGGATTTCCTTTGGCATTGCCGATATTGAATGTAATTCTTTTAATTTATACCACAAACAGAATCTTTCTCATTTAGCACAGTAAGTTTTAGAGGTCGAAATGAATCTAGTCTGTGCTTAAATGTACCTGCAATCATCTGGAATGTCTAGTTTGGAAAACTCAGTGTTCAGGAAGCAAGCATGCAACTTCAGAGATGCTGAGTCTGGATGTTGAATCTGACCTGCGGCCCTGGTCAGAAGGTCCTTCCGTAGCATCGTTTGTATATGTGGGGCTTCCGAGAGTAGATGAAGTTCCATGTACCAAAATTGTCTTTGCCATGCCGGTACAATCAGGATTATTCAACAAGGTTCTCTTATTATATTTCTCAGTGCTTGCAGTATCAGAGGAAGAAGTGGAAATGCGTATGCAAATGTCCCTAACCATGCTATTGATATTGGTAACATCAACCTGCTCGCCTAGTATTGGCGTTTGTGATTATTCTATGTTGGTTGCAAAATCATTAAGGTGCTAAAAAATGACGGGACACCTGGTCCGAATGGTCTTCCTGCCAGAGTCTTCAAATGTGCCTCTGAGGTCTGGGCAAGGGTTCTAGCTCCCCTATTCAACCAAGCCTTCCTCTCTGCCCAAGTCCCAGACGCCTGGAGGGGCTTCATCTTGTGCCCTATATTCAAGAAAGGAGACCCAACAAAGCCATCCAATTACCGTCTGATTAAATTTAAAGGCAAAAACATATACCAGATTGCTGCTTAAACATCTAGAGGCCTGGGCTCTAGACAACGATGTTGTTACATTTTTTCAGACAGGCTTCTAAACAGCAACAGCATCAACTATAGATAACATCACTACACTTGCTGTCCTTAGTAGCCCCAAGGAAAACAACTATTACTTTTCTGCTGTTTTATCGATTACAGCACTGCCTTTGACAAGGTCAATCGTCCTACACCCTGGGAGAAATTAAACATGTGGGGTATTCACCCCACCAATCTTCTTGGAGCCACAGTCTCTCTTTACTTAGACACATGGGTCCTCATGAGGACAGGGTGACACACAGTCACCTTCCAAAATTTCCATCCCAGGCGGTCTGAAGCAAGGCTGTGTCCTCTCTCCTCTGCTCTTTAATCTATACACAGCAGATCTAGGAAAAGCCTTGGCAAACAGCTGTCTGCCCACCCACCCCACGACTAGGCCAGTCAACTCTACATATCCTTCAATATGCGGACAATACCGTAATAATGGATCACACCACGGCATACAGCAAGCACTGAGTAGCATTCACAAATACAATGAAAAGAACTATCTCACGATCAACCAGGACAAGACAAAAGTTGTGGTCTTCGGCCGCTTCAAGAATAAGAAACTTCTTTCCTGGCACATCGGGACCATGACTATCAAAACAGCAGTGAAATACAATTACCTGGGGGTTTGGTTTTAAGAGACCTCGAAACCCTCGATCCACTAAGGCTCTCTAAAAAAGAAAGCTGCAGCCATCACATATGGGCTCGTCTGCCTCGATACAAAATTAAAAGGCGCCTCTGCTGCTCCATTTCTGAAAGACATAAAAGCTTGTCTCCTCCTGACACTACACTATGGACACCAGGCTTTTGCTGGGGCCTGTGCTCTGAGTTTAGAACATGCACAGAGTTTAGCTCTGAAGAAAGCTTTTCAACTGCCCAGGCATCTTCGTATGTCCAGAACCCACCTGGAATTCGGCCTGTGAAATCAAACACTAACCTGTGAGGCTGACATCTTGCAATACTACGTACGCATACTGAAAGCGCCAGTGAATTCACTCAAGACCCGCCTAAAATACACCTTCGAGAGCCCAGGGAATCCATGGTACCATCAACTACAGAAGGCAATCACATCTTTTCAAATTGTAGCACCTGCATTGACATCCGACTCTATCTCCTTCCTAACCTGGAAGAAGGCAATCAACAGACAGCTGCGCTCAGCCTCATTTCAGCAAGACATTGCTTCCCTAAAGTACTCAGATATTCTAGACACTTTGAATACCTCCTATCTGGTAGGGAGACCCCAGCAATGCCTCTCTGAAGCCATCAATCGTCAATTGTGTAGAGACATTATGTACATGTGCCTCCTTAGTCTTCCGATCGCAGATTTCAAGCCAGCGTGGGTCAATCAATAAAAAGGAGGGGCATGCAGATTATGTAATTATAATCGAGAATCATAGTTACATCTCCTGAGCTGCTGCCCCTCACTTGTCGTCACAAGAAGGTCTCTACTCAAACCAATCTTTTTGATGAAGGGGCTCGTACTTGTCAGGAGGTCTCTTCGATATACTTTTCTCAATCGGACGCAAGATCTTTATCAATGTGTGGCAAATTCGTCAAAGAACTTAAAGTTCACCTCCGACCTCAAACTAATGACTCTCAACCTGTCAATTACACTGAAAGGCTCAAAACTTACTACTGTATTCTGAAATCCAGAAAAGTCTAACCACTTGGCAAATGGTCTACAGGCTATTTTAATCATCTTTCTATTAGCTTGCCCGAGTCCAATATCTTGCAACATAGCACTTTAATAATTTCTGCCACTTGGGCAGTGTCGAGATTATCAGCTCGCACACATGCAGATAGCATTTTTTTATTTCGGTACTGTTTTAACAGGCTGAAATTATGGGGGAAACAACTCAGCCAGGGCATCCACTGTCCACTGGAATTCTTTGCACATGATGCATTACACTTAAAGCTAGACTATGGCTGTAAAATCTTTCCGCCACCTAAGTAGTGGATAAGAACTCATCAGTAATATGCACCTTAGCTCACATGTAATCTCTCACCAAATGATTTGCTGACAAGAAAGGAATGGGTGCAAGCTAGCGGTCTCAGATTGGCATATGTATTAATCCTATTGCTAAGGTGTTGTTAATCTACCTGCTCAGCAATAAGCACACTGTACTTTCAAGAGATTCCCTTTTACCATATTCTTTTGTCTGGGTTGAGCTACTGGAGAAGAATTACTCTGTTTTGCCTTTTGACTCTTTTTTTTTTTATATACTGAAGCTATGTTTATATTAACAATGTACTGTACTTTAGGTTATGGCCTTTTTTATATTGTCTGTTTATTATGTTCCAAACGATTGTAATGATTTTAATTAATCAATAATAAATTAACTAAGACTGAGATTACTTTTTGTTGCAAAAAGACTGATGTTTGGTTTCCCCCAGATCCTGAAGATTTTGTCGACCTGGGCCTGCAATTCCCACTTCTGATATTTCTAAACACTGCGGCTGAAGGCATCTGCCCAGTTGTTGTCCTATCCTGGTAGGTGTTCCGCTGATTAGGATATCTTGTGCTGAATTGCCCACTTCCCAAGAATCTACGTTTTTTTCCATAGGCTTTCTGATCTTTTACCTCCCTGTTTGTTTATGTAAAGCATTGTGGTAGTGTTGTCCGTGTGCACCGACGATGCTTTAACTCTCAGAAGAAATTATTGGAGACCCAATCGAACTGCCTGAAGCTCTAGAAGATTTATATATAGTTGACTTTCTTCCTGAGTCCATCTGACATTGATAGGATAGATGAGTCCCCCCCACCTGTCCAAGGATACATCTTTTGTCATTATCAGATTTGCAGGTTGTGACGAGAAGAGAAAGTTTCGGCTCTCCTTGTCCACCATATTATGGCCTCCTTTATTTGTGTTATTGTTTTGATTTTGTCTTCAAAGGATCCCTTTATTTGAGTCCATTGGTAGCCCAGGTCCTTTTGCAGCGGACTCATTTGTAGTTAGCAAAATTGGATTGGGGGATACAAGAGGAACTCATATCTAGAAGGTGCTTGAATTAATGTATTGTAATAATTTCTTGGATCGAATCTGAATTGCTAAATACTGCAATGTGTGCAATCTCTCTTGGGAAGGAAACACTTTTCCTTTTCTTGTGTCTAGTATTGCTCCTGAAAATTGGGTTTTAGTTTGTGGAGTGGATGAAGATTTATGTGTATTGACTGTGAGGCCTAATCTGTTGGCTAGGTTGAGATACTCCTGGGTTGAATTTTTGACAGAATCTCGTGTCTGAACCTTTGTCAGCCAGTATTCTAAATAAGGAAACACGTGATGACACTGTTTCTTTGAATGTGCTGCTACTGAAGAGATGCATTTTGTAAATATTCTTGGAGCTGACGTCCGTCCCAAATGTAATACCTTGAACTGATAACGGCAACTGGGTATTTTCGATTACTGAGGTGGATAGCGATGTGGGAATATGCATCTAGAAAGTCTAGGCTGGTCATAAAGACTGACGCTTCAGAGATGAAGAATTGCTTGTAATGAAACCGTCTTGAACTTTTTTTTCTTCAGAAAAATATTGAGCTGTCCCAAATCTAATATTGGTCTCTGTTCTCCTGACACTTTTTGATTAAGAAGAAACAAGAACAGAATCCTGATTTTGAGAAGATTTCCATTGCAATATCCTTTTTTCATTGTTTCTAGAATTTCCTCTTGCAATTTGTGAAGATGAAGCTGTTGCATTCTGGCTGGAGGTGTTCTTAAAGGATTCTCCACATTTTCTAATATATGACCCATATTTACTAGAAAAGGATCCATTTGTCTGTTATGATCTGTCTTTTTGCACAGGATGAAATGCTCCCTCCTTCTTGGCATAAAGTTGATACTTTGTTTTTTGCTCAAGTTCTGTTTATTGTATATCATAATAGCAAAACATACACTTCGCGGTGTCGGCATTGGTGCATAGGAACAATAGGCAGTCTGTCAGGATTAACAGAGTGGCGTAATACATCTCTGCACATATAATTAAACCGCAATAAAGCAACATCAGATATGTGTAAGATACATTAGACAGCAATGAAGCAGCATCTGATATATGCAATATACATTTTCTGGCGACACCTCATGATTTAATACACAAATAAAAACAAGAAAGAAGAAAAAGAAACATTCATACATAAATCTAAAAAACCTATAACAAACATGGCAAGTACAGGTCAGGGTTCGCTGCAGGGAGGGTGTGAGCAGGGGCGGTGACCGCGCAGGGGGATAGAGTGTGTTATTCCCATTGACGTAGTAAATGGGAATGTATCATAGAAGATGCTGTTGTCCACATCAGGTGTTTTATCCGCAGTGTTGGTAACCTTGGGTATCTTGTCAACAGTGACACGGACACCAGGTGTCTCAATGACCGTGTCGTCAACTGATTTGTCATCAATGATGTCATTAATGGAGGTATTGTCATTGGTCTTGACGATGTTCTTTCTGTCATTGACGAGGTTTCGGTGTAAGCTCTTGTAAACAATAGCGTCAATGATATTGTTGACGAATGTTTTACTTTGGATTTTTCCATTAAGGTCTCTGTAGATGCCTTTATTTTTTTCGAGGGTCATCAACTTGTGCACCTTCATCGACAAAGAAAGTTTTAATATTGGTGAGAGGAAGGAAGATGGTGAAAAGGTCATTTCCTGAGCCTCTGGAGAATGTGCTCTTGATTTCTTTGGAGAAAGTAGTTCAAGTTATGGCTTTGGCTTTCTCATGGACTGAGGTATCTCAGGATATCTACTTCAATTTAAAAAAAAGAATTAGTTGCCTTTTTGAAGTAGATGGGTCTTCATCTATTCTACTTGATTCAGATTTTCTTTAGAATTAGACATTTTTGTGATTTCTTTTAGATGATTCTGACTCTGCTTCGGAGGCAGTTGCCCCTTTTGATTTTTTGTAGCCAAAGTAATGGCCTTGCCTCTTTATCTTTTAAAGTTTTAGATGAGAATGTTTTGCATATCCTCCAGTCTTTTGGTTTGTGGGCTTAATAATGGGTCAGTTTTTACGGATCCGCAGGAACTGTACGAGGAGGACAGACTACATGGCTGAGTTGGAGGATCTCAGCATCCGTCTGATGACGAGAGGATACCCGAGAAGATTAGTGAAGAAAGCTCAGAAAAGGGCTTGGTTTAACCCACGGGAAACCTTGTTAACCCCTAGGCAAAAGAATGACATACCATCGCAAAGAATGATCTGCGTCACAACGTTTTCCACAAGAAGCAATGCCATAAAAAAGGTTATCAATAAGCATTGGAACCTAGTGTCAGACGACATTGATCAACCAGAATTACCCTTGCACTCCTTCAAAAAAGCTATGAGTGTCAAAGATCATGTAGTCCATTCTTTTTGGGAAAACACTATCGAACCCACAATGCAATCACTTTGGAATTTACCACCGGTCCAAGGGCACTATAAATGTGGACAATGCAAAGCTTGCCTCACTACAATTACAACTAAGAACTTTGTTTACAAACAACACACAATAGCTCTGCGTTCCCTCACCAACGGTAACTCCATGAACGTTTTCTATGGCATTATCTGCCCATGTGGGTCACTCTAAATAGGACAGACACAACAAAAGATAAAGGCAAGAATATTGCAACATCAGAGCAGGATTCGGTGCTCTGTCGTAGGTGCACCATTAGTTGAGCATTTTACTTCAATGGGACACAATCCGAACCAACTGCAGTGGCTGGTGATAGAGAAGGCTGAATTGGGACCGAGAGGGGGCAACATTTCCTCGATTTTAAACATCCGAGAATCCAAATGGATGGTACGTTTGGACACCATTGTTAATGGGTTGAATGAACAGGACCCCAGTAATGCCCAACTAGCGTGTCTTAACACTTTATGATGCCATTACAAAACCCTCTGTGACCAACCTTTTGTGCTGCACACAATGATAAGATCTAGGTTTTGACCTCATTTGTTGCCACCTATGAACAAATATGGTTTTATGTTTCCGTTCATGTATATTGTTCAAATGTTTTCTCTCAATACGTTTGTGTATTATGACTATATATGACTATTTAACAGATTGTGGAGTCAAAACCAACATTCAGGCACTCCAACCGGTCCTTCTGTAAACATAATCGATGTTTTGTACACATGGGCTATTATATACATGAAATTGTCTGAATAAGCGCATTTTATCAATGCTCACCATGTCATTGCATCTATCACGTGACAGGACTGGGTAAGGTATCAAGGGTGACATGTTGTATTATGCTTTTAATGTGCCTCACTATGCATTGTAATGTTTCATGTATATGCACTTCCTGCTGAATTTCAGTCTGGCACACTGTTTGTAATCTAATATTTTCTCGAGGACATATACACATTTTACATCTAGTTGTCAGAGAGTCTTTTTTCCCTGTCTGCTACTTGTAGACTTACCGGCATCCAGCGGCTGCACTACACTGGGCGTCACGTAGGCCCTTACGGGACGCTGACTACGTGCACATTTAAGGATGTTTTTCGCCCCGGCGGCGTGTTCTACCCATTGCTGGGAAGTGAGGTCGAGCTACGTGGGTGAGTGTTCCTTCCTCCCGCCCCCCATCGCTTAACTGAGTTGTAGGTTGGCGGCTTTGCGGGTCTCTCTCCCAGTTATCATTTTCTGTCCAGTGCTGTGTAAAATAGTTGTAGCGCTTCCTTGGTTTTATTAGATGTCTAACTCTTACAACCTTATAGACTATAGAAGGTATCCATCTTAACATGATGCTTACAACATGATGTCTATAGCATGCATTTTTTCGTTTTGAGAGGCACGATGGTTTTCAAATTTATATTTACGCTGGTAAACATCACGCACATGCGGTGCAACCTCTGGGGGAACCGCGTTACTCGCGTGAATTTCTCATGATGTTCCTTTTTAAATCTGTCAATATTAATTCGGGTCACATTCTTCCCCCTTTTTAGAGTCCTACGATGCTTTTGGCATTTTGATCTTGATAACCTGTGACTCTAGATGCCTATTTAAATCTGGTCCTAGTATCCACTGATGTCTCCTCTTTTGCTTCTTCTTTAGATTTTTGATTCAATCGTTTGCAGTATTGTGGATGGTTTCCACTACCTGATCGATGGTTTACCACGGTTTTCACACTGCTAAGGAATATTAATTTTGGATCTTTCCCTATTTTTCGAGTAAGTTGTCTCCTTCACCTAGCACAGGTATGACCCTAAATTTTTTTGGGGGCTCTACTGACAGTCACCTTATTTTTACAGGTGTTTATGACTCTCTCCCTCTCGAACTTTGGAGCCATTGAGCCCTACTGTCCTAGACGATTTTCTGCGCCTATGAGGATTTTCTTCCAATTTAAACACGGTAACTATAGTATCCATACTTGTCCATTCCCCGGTCCTTATTAGGTTTTTGGACCTGACAATTCGCCCTTTATTTATCTTTTTAGGTGCCCTCCCCCCCTTCACCTTACACCTGTCATAAGGAAGACCCCGCCAGTAAGGTTTTGAAGAACACCTACACACATTCAGGGGTCGAAACGTCGACACACTATTGATGCCAGTTTCGCCAACAGTGCATGCCTGCACTGTGACTTTCTGTGTTACATGGCTGTGTAATCTATTGTAATTTATTTCTTTATGGACTATGTTTTGAATGTGTGGCATGGAATAGTATGCCAAACAATTTGTTTGTGATATTCACCAGCAGTGTCTTTCACTCACTTCACTACCTCACCTTAGTCACTGCCCTTCCCCTCTCCCACCCATTCGGGCACATCAATGATGGTTTTTAATGTTTTCTTATAACAATTTGCATCTTATGTTCGGTGTGATTAAATAACATCTGAGCATTCTCTAATTCTTCCTTTTTGATTTATTGTATTGATTTATGGTTTTGATTATAATTGTATTGTCTTTTTTACACTTTATGGATGTAACATTATTGGGACCACTACGTTCTATATAACTCTTGGTAAAGGCAGTAACCAAGGATGCAATCCAAGAGACAGGCCAATGCCATGGCGCTCACGCATATTCTTTGTTTGCCTGTGACAACAAAGATCACCATTAGGGAACCAGAGATCAGTACCCTGTTGGGGCACTCAGGCTGAGGTGCACGTCCATTACCATTAGGCCTGGGCGGTGAACTTCGCTCCGTTCGCAGAGTTTGTGGAGTTTTCTGCACTCCGAGGAGCTCCCGGAGTGCAGAAAACTCCGCTTCGCGCTGTGCAGCAGAGTTTTTTCCCCGATCGCTAACGTTAAGTTCGCGATTGCTAACGTTAAGTTCGCGATCGCGAACGGTAAGTTCGCGAGCACAAGCTGCCGCTCGGGTAGAATTTCTACCCGAGCGGCAGGAATAGCAGCACAAACTGCAGTTCGCACTGCACTCCGCCACTCGCGGAACTTCGCGGAGTTCCGCGTAGCAAAACTACGCCCAGGTTTTTACCATGCGGACGGATTTCCGTCCCAACAGTGTATTTTGCGCCTCATAGCATTTTTGACAGTGGAGAGATATGGAAAGAGCACCCTCCCTCCTTTCTACTTGCAATTAATTGTATCATTGGTTTGCGGTTGTAAACCGTTGACTGGATACTGGCACCCGAAAGGGAGTGGTATCCATTTGCACAGAGGTCGCACTCCATGAGGGACAGCTTCCACTTTGTAAATATTCAGCATTGGGTTTAGCAGAGAGCAGTGCAAGTGACCGCTGCATTCTCCCCCAATTCCATTCACAGAATGCCTACTTTTTGATTGCAGCACCTAGAGTGCAAATAAGTAGGCTTTGTGTGAATACGAATACATGGTGGAGTTCTCAGTTGTTACATTTCCTGCCGTTTGTAGGATACGCAAATAAAGTAGTACTTTATTTATATTAATAGGGCAGGATTCTGCAAATCCTACTACATACAACCTTTAGTACATCCGGTCCTATGTTTGGTGTGATTGCGACATCACTGTAATTTAGCAAAGGTAGTTTTCAATTTTACATCATTTGTGACAAACGCGAAGAAACACAGTACAGAAATACAGATGCATGGCCAAGCAAAGTGGCTTTGCCAATGCTTCTTTGCAGTGAACATAATTTCACTCAAAGCACTATTAAGGGCGGGAGTTTCTCCCAAATTCCCCTCGCCCCTCCCAACACCTTTAACAATCATTTCGCGACACATGACACTGGAAACAAGAACAGAGTGACGCAGGCACAGAAAGATCTCATTTTCTGTGTGTACAGCCAGGATGCAGAGTAGTTGCTGCGGCACGTGTCAACGATTTATAAAATAACAAAATAGACATTTCATTCCAGAAAAGGAGAACATTTGCATTTAGAATAAAACATGAACTCATTTTTTATGGCTTTGTAAAATAGTGGTGGTTTAAGTGACGGGTGGGTATAAAAGGAAGGAAAGAAGGATCAGAGGAAGGAAAGAGAATGCGTGTCTTTTATGAGTCATATAGTGTTGCTTGGGGAAGTGAAAGAACAGAAGCTTGATAGTATTTTTCCCTTCTCAGCATCTTTCTGTCTTCTAATATAAGCACTCACTCAAGGCAGCATTTGCAAAGTGAAAAATCCTACAGACAGATTGAGAGGAGGGGGCTGCTTATGAAAAATAACTGCTTTGTGAATCAACTGCAGGGCTCGTGGCAAAGAGAAATTCCACCTTTCTTTTGTTCATGATTTGCAAATCAGTGGCAGCTCTATGTGCTTAGTCTGGTGTTAGTAAAATATTTATTTTCATTAATATTTCTGTTTGTTTTTCTATTTTGTACCAAACATTCTGAATACAATGTATTAGAAGATTCTGAAGTGAGACTAAAAGTGGTGGCTAAAAAAACAAATAGAAGTTAACAAACAGAACGCGAGCACTCGTTACGTAAAAAAAAAAAAACTATTATTGCTTACAAGTAGTTACTCCATACATCTCTATTATATATCGCTTGATAGATAGCCCTGGCACGGCATGTAAGCACTATTATTTGCACCAGTTTCCTGAGCCTTCGGGTGCATGGTTGAACAAAATGCTGTTGGGCTTAGCGGTGCCAGATGGGTGCAGCATGTTGTTTGATAGAGGAGTAGGGTGCATGGGGTGTTCCAAATAATGAGACAAAAAGATGCGGTGGCACGCACATGCAATTTCTAACAATGTTAAAGGGGAAATATAATTGCCCATTCAGGGCATAGCTCTTGTCATTGCGAGGCACTGCTTCCAGTATTGGAGCCATAAAGACCCATAAGTTATATCGGCTCCACGCAGCGAAGCGAGAGTGGGAGGCTTAGCATTGAATCACCATTAAGTGGAGGTTTAATGAGTTTTGCAAGGATAGTCTGTGTTTACGCCCATTGTCGAGTTGAGGACCTGGGACTGACATCTGCAATGTGGTAAGGAGCAGGAGTACCATCCCATTTGAGAAGAAATCATTTCATGCCTGGTGTTTGAACTAACTGAAGGATTTATGGACTTAAGCTAACTAGAGTCTTATTTTGGGGGAAAACCACATTTGTATTGCTTATGTAAAATTGTAGGTGGTTGGTGACTATCTTAATACCAATTAAAATTGGAAAGATAAGATGTCATAATTACTGAAGTACGAACACTGAAAATTCTAAGAAGGTGGCAAGTCAGTTCAATCTTTCACTTGAACAACAAGGGCAAATGAAGGGAACAGTCAGGTTACACAAGAGGTGCATGCATGACAGGTCAATAATTACTTCCACATAAAACATGCTTGAATGTATTCACTATCATTTTCAATATCTATTCCACGCTGGAAACACTCAGAGTTTTACTCCTATCAAGGGCAGGAGTAAACCCTTTTCCATGGTGGGAAATGGAAGGCAACACTTCAGATTCTTGGGGTTGTGGGGGAAGAAGTCTCTCCACAGGAATAAATACTTATCTTGTGAAGAAAAGAAAAACACATTTGCTTGCGAATTCTCGCATGAATGAACAAGTTACTTACCTTTGGTAACACTCATTCTCATGGATCCTCTATCTAACCTTAGAGTCCTGACCTTGTAAATACCCCCGGGTGCCATACTGGATCTAAGGGTTTTTCTCAGTAGTAATCCTGTGTGCCAGAAGATGGAGTCACACGGCTCCGCACCTACTCTGTCCCATACTAAAAGTGACGACGGAGCCACATATAATCACCACCCCTGCACACTTTTTCTTGACTCTTCTGTGTCGTCGGATGCAGAGCTTGCAAAGCAATCCAATATGACAGTGTGTAGATCCTAAATTGGAGCCTGTTTCATAGATGGAGAGGAGTCCATTCCATAGAAAAGGGAGGTGGGAGGACAGTGAGGAATTTGGCGTTAGAGTATCCACCAGAAAGAGTGTTACCAAAGGAAAGTAATTTGTTCTTCTGATAGATACTTTTAACCACAGATTCTTACTTTGTGACTGATACCAAAGCAGTACCTCTTAAGGTGGTAGGTCTGTGGAATGGCTAAAAAAGTCCTGCCAGATCAAACTTCCCATTACGCTGGACCTGGCTAACAAGGCAATAGCGCTTTAAAAACGTGTGCATTGATGCCTACGTCGCAGCTTGACAGATATCAAGAACAGGCACTCCTCATTGGAGTGCAGTGGTAGTAGCCTTGGCACTGATAGAATGAGCCCTCAGTCCTTCAGTAGGCTGCCTCTGGCCAGTGTGTAGCAGATCTTAGTACTGAGGACTATCCAACTTGACAAAGTCCTGTTCTCCACTGCATTACCTTTCTTTGCCCATGAGAACCCCCCAAAAAGCTGATTGTCCACCTGACGGTCCTTGGTGTGACCAATGCAGAAGCTTATGGGTGTTTTGGGATGCAAATGATGCAGCCTCTCCTTCTCTTTTGAGGAGTGAGGTAGAGCAAAGAATTCCTATCTGAAAGAAACAATTAGTTATAGATTCCTTACCTTAGAATTACCCCCAGGCGCCAGACTGGATCCGGAGAATTTTTTCGTCATCAGTACCCCTGCGCATCGAAAGGTGGAGTCGGTCGACTCCGCGTTCGCCGTTGGCGTCGTGGTCGCCGGGATGACGTCGCGGTAGCTACTTAGACGCCGCCCTCGCGCGCTGACGTCAGTTCTTTCTTTTTCCGCGCCAGCCAGTGCAGAGAACGCAGTACCTCCAGTCACTTTTTGACTGAATTTTTGCCGACTTTTGTCGACATTGTTTTTGAGTCTTCGACTCCTGGTGCAAGTCAGGGATGCCCGGTTTCAAGGCTCGCGGTTCCTGCAGCCGACTGATGTCAGTAACAGATCCGCACCGCGTGTGCCTGTTTTGCCTGGAGCGCGACCACGACCCCAAGTCGTGCTCTGACTGCCGGACCATGAATCCGAAGTCTTTGCGGGAGCGGTCCCGAAAGCTTCTCGAGGCCCGGGAGTCGGCTCCGCGCCGTTCGAGGTCCCGGTTGCGTGGGAGGGCGAGGGACTGGTCGCGGAGCCACCACCACCAGTCTTCTTCAAAGTCTTCGCACTCCTCAGGTAAGTCAAAGCACAAGAAGAAGTCGAAGAAGCACCGTCGCTCTTCGACTTCTCCCCGTCGGTCGGCCGACGCGACGAGGGATGCGGGTGGTGCCCATCCCCCGGCTCTGCGTGCAGAGCCCCAAGGGTCGGCTCCGAGTTTCCCTCCCTTCCCAGGACCCGGAGCGACCCCTGCCCAGCTTCGCACCTTTTACGAAGGGATGCATGCCGTCTTTGGGCAGCCCGACTCCGCCGGCGCGCCTTCGGTCCCTGCGGACTCGGCTGGGGGCCCTGGGCCTTCGGCGGCTCTGGCCCCGGCACCGCAGGGCCACCTTGGATCCAGGCCTGGATCAGGATCGGCGCCGGTCGACCTGATTACACCTCTCCCAGCGCAGATTCCACCGGCACCACGTCCGCTGCCGGATCCGGCACCGACGGGCACTATCTTTGCCCCTGTTCTACCCTGGCTCTTTTAGACCAGATTAGCAGCCAGAGGAGGACTGGGAGGGTTCTGGAGACCCTTTGACTGACCAGTTGGGTTATGAACCGGCCTGGAGAGAGGAACTGGGGGAAGCCAGTGGTCTGGATACCTCACCAGACCTTGGCATGTTGTCTCCTCCTACCGTTGCGTCTTACGCCGTGGTGTTGCGTAGGGCGGCCGAGGCTGTCAATCTCGAGCTACCTACAGTGGCAGTCAGGACTAACCTCCTGACAGAGGTGCTTCAACCGGCAGCGAGCTCTACAGAGCCCCTGCTGCCGTTCAATGAAGCCCTCACCGACATCCTTTTGGGCACCTGGTCCAGGCCCAACACAGGGGCTCCTGTGGATAGGATGATTGCCCAACGCCACCGCCCAGCCCCGGGCGACCCCACTTTCCTCTCCCAACACCCCACCCCTGAGAGCTTGGTGGTCCAAGCCTCTACATCCAAAGGCACATTCCCTAATGCACCACCTGATAGGGAATCCAAAAAGTTGGACCATCTTGGGAAGAAGATGTTTTCTTCCTCCAGCTTGGGACTGCGGTCGGTAAACACCGCACGTCTGTTGGGCCATTACACCCACTCTGTGTGGGATCCGGTGGCGCAAGTGCTGCCCCAGTGTCCGGAGGAGGCCCAGGCCGTCCTCTCCCGTGCAGTTGCCGAAGGGAGAGACGCAGCAAAGTTTACCATTCGCTGTGGACTGGATACCGCCGACTCGCTAGGCAGGACGATTTCCACGTCGGTAGCCCTTCGACGCTACGCCTGGCTGAGGTCGACTGGTTTTTCCGGGGATGTCCTATCCACTCTTATGGACATGCCCTTTGATGGCTGTCGCCTGTTCGGCGACAAGGCGGACAACGCGCTAGAGCTCTTTAAGGACTCTCGGGCTACGGCCAAGACCTTGGGCCTCTCCACCACCCGCCCTACGCAGTCTGCCCTTTGCCCCTTTCGTGGCTACAGAAGGGGTGCCCCGCCACGTTCCGCCGAGAGCCACAGGTCGGCGCAAGCTATTCAGCCACTGTGCGGCCGGGGACGTGGGAACCACCGCCGTGGTTCTGGGGGCCAGCGAGCGGGCCAGTCCACCACAGCCCCCTCTGCAGCAGCCTCCAAACCCTCCTAGTCCGACCTTTCAGGGCTACCAATCGCCAGTGGGTGGCAGGATTCGCCATCACCTCCCCCACTGGCGCACCATCACGTCAGACAGGTGGGTTTTGGAAATAGTCCGAAGGGGCTACTCCCTCCCCTTCGAGACTACCCCTCCATCCATGCCACCTCAGCACCATCGCATGTCGGAGGATCATCTGTCCCTTCTCCAACAGGAAGTTTCGGCACTCTTGGACAAGGGGGCCATCGAGCGAGTTCCTGCCCCAGAAGTAGTTTGTGGTTGCTATTCCCACTACATTCTGGTGCCCAAGAAGGACAAAGGCTTGCGTCCTATCTTGGATCTCAGGAACGTCAACCGCTTCCTCCGGAAGGAGAAGTTCAAAATGTTGACGCTAGCTCAGGTCCTGTCTGCCCTCGACCCTGGAGACTGGATTGTAGCGTTGGACTTGCAGGATGCTTATTTTCACATCCATGTCCTGCCGCCCACCGGCGTTACCTGCGGTTCATGGTAGGCCACGAGCACTTTCAGTTTACCGTGCTCCCTTTTGGCCTTACCAGCGCCCCTCAGGTGTTCACGAAAGTGATGGCGGTGGTCGCAGCTCATCTGCGCAGATCAGGGGTTCTAGTCTTCCCCTATCTCGATGACTGGCTGTTGAAGGCGGGCTCACCACAGGCTGTCGTCTCCCACCTCCAGACTACGGCGGATCTCCTGCATTTGCTAGGGTTCTCTATCAACGTGCCGAAGTCGCACCTGACTCCCTCTCAGAAGCTCCTCTTCATCGGAGCGGTTCTGGACACGACGCAGTTTTGGGTTTATCCTCCCGAACAGCGAGTCCGGGATATTCGGGCTATGATTCCGATCTTCCAGCCTCTATCCCGGGTTTCGGTCAGGATGACCCTGAGGCTGCTGGGCCTCATGGCCTCCTGCATCCTGCTGGTAGATCATGCCAGGTGGCATATGCGGACTCTACAGTGGGACCTGAAGTTCCAGTGGGCGCAACATCAGGGGAATCTGTCCGATTGCGTCCAGGTCTCGGAGGGCACTTCACGTCAATTGCAGTGGTGACTAACGAACCAGGATTGGGTCAACGGCAGATCCCTCTCCCTTCCCCAACCAGAGTTCACAGTGGTGACGGATGCATCACTGCTGGGATGGGGCGGCCACATGGGAGAGGTGGAGATTAGAGGCCTCTGGTCTCCGGCGGAGTCCGGGCTCCACATCAACCTTTTGGAGCTTCGGGCGATCCGTCTTGCACTAAAAGCATTCCTTCCCTCTGTCCGGGGAAGAGTAGTGCAGGTGTTCACGGACAACACCACGGCCATGTGGTACTGCAACAAACAGGGCGGGGTTGGGTCGTGGACCCTATGTCAAGAGGCTCTCCATCTCTGGACATGGCTGGAACATCAGGGCATATCCCTGGTGGTTCAACACCTGGCGGGTTCCCTGAATGCCAGGGCGGACAAACTCAGCTGCAGGTGCATGATGGATCACGAATGGCGTCTTCACTCTGAGGTGGCGCAAGGTCTCTTTCAGCAGTGGGGAGAGCCTTGGTTAGATCTATTCGCCACAGAAAAGAACGCGCAATTTCAGCAGGTCTGCACGTTGGAATTTCCAAGTTGGCACTCGCTAGGCGACGCTTTTCGTCGCGAGTGGAGTTGCGGTCTTCTATACGCCTTTCCGCCTATACCACTTCTGCCCAGAGTGCTGAAGAAGATCAAGCGCGACCGGGCCCAAGTCATCCTTGTGGCTCCGGATTGGGCACGAAGAGTCTGGTATCCCGAGCTGTTACACATGGCCATCGATCCTCCGATCCGACTGCCTCTTCGGGAGGATCTTCTGTCGCAGCAGCAGGGGACGGTCCTCCACCCTAACCTGTCCAGTCTCCACCTCCTTGCGTGGAGATTGAGCGGCGGCAGTTGACGTCTTTTGACCTGCCTCCCGAAGTCTGTGATGTTATCTTGGCAGCCAGGCACCCCTCCACCAAGTCGGTATACTCCTGCAGATGGATCAAATTTGTGGCATGGTGCACAGCAAAGGCTGTGGATCCCCTTTCTGCCCCTCTTTCTGAGGTTCTCTTGTTCCTCCTTTCTTTGGCCTAGCAGGGCTCTGCTCTGGGCACTCTTAAGGGCTACCTCTCAGCCATTTCAGCCTTTCTTAGGCTTCCTGATCAGCCTTCTCTTTTCAAGTCTCCTATTGTAAATCGCTTCCTTAAGGGCATTACTCATCTTTTTCCTCCTGTTCCCTTCGTAATGCCTCAGTGGGACTTGAACTTGGTTCTTACTTACCTTATGTGCGCTCCCTTTGAGCCGCTTCATAACTGTCCTCTCAGACTTCTTACTCTAAAGACTGCTTTTCTGGTTGCCATCACCTCTGCTCCAAGCTCTTTCTTCAAAAACCTCCTTTTCTGGCTTTTCATCCGGACAAGGTCGTCCTCAGAACCAGAGCTTCCTTTCTTCCCAAGGTGGTTACTTCTTTTCACATTGGTCAAACCATCACTTTGCCCACCTTCTTTCTGCCTACGCAACCTTCTAAGGAGGAAGAGAGGCCCCACCGTCTGCATCCAAAACGTGCGCTTTCCTTTTATTTGGATCGCACCAAGCAATTCCGGGTGGATGACCAGCTCTTTGTTGGCTACGTGGGCGCCAAAAAAGGTCGGGCCGTGCACAAACGGACCATCTCCAGGTGGGTCGTTTTGTGCATAAAAGCTTGCTACTCTTTGGCAAAGAAGGAGTCTCCAGTGGGACTGCGCGCCCATTCCACCAGGGCGATGGCAGCTACCACTGCTTTGGGACGGGGAGTCCCCCTCAATGACATCTGTCGTGCAGCTACGTGGGCATCTCTGCACACGTTCACAAAACACTACTGCCTGGACAGCCAAGTCCGGAGAGACGGCTTCTTTGGCCGTTCTGTTCTCCAGGACTTTCTGGTGTGAACTTAGTTCGCAGACCCACCTCCGGGGTTGTTATTGCTGGGGTATCTATTCTAAGGTAAGGAATCTATAACTAATTGTCTCTTTCAGATGAACAAGTTACTTACCTTCGGTAACGATATATCTGTAAGAGACATAGATTAGTTATAGATTCCTTACCGCCCCACCCATCCTCCCCGTTCTGCGAACTGACTTCTAGGGTCAGGGAATCCCTTTCAGGGCCCTAGTTTTGTGCACCAGTGGTCAGTGTCTTGCCTGGCTCTGTGCTTCTGGCGTGGAATGTCGTGTAAAAGAACTGACGTCAGCGCGCGAGGGCGGCGTCTAAGTATCTACCGCAATGTCATCCCGGCGACCACGACGCCAACGACGAACGCGGAGTCGACCGATGCCACCTTTCGACGCGCAGGGGTACTGCTGACAAAAAAATTCTCCGGATCCAGTCTGACGCCTGGGGGTAATTGTAAGGTAAGGAATCTATAACTAATCTATGTCTCTTACAGATATATTGTTACCGAAGGTAAGTAACTTGTTCGTCTGGCATGAAAAGGTGTCACAACGTTTGGTAAGAATGCCTCTCTAGTCCGCAGCACCAATTTGTCTGGGAAAAGTGGTGTACGAATGGACAGTTTGTAGCTCAATCACAAGATGAGCAATGAGAAAGAGTGTTTTGAGAATCAGTAGATGCAAAGGACAAATATGCATCAGCTCAAATGGGGTACACATAACAAAGTGATAATCAAATTAAGGTCCCAATGCGGCATCAAAAAATGTTTGGGTGGAAACATCTCAACCAGACCTTTAAGATAATGCATCACAGTAGGTGATTTAGATGATATAAATAAGGACAAGTAGTCAGGTAAACACAAAAAGGCCAAAAGAGCTGACAAATTACTTTTAACAGTGTCCGCAGCAAGTCCTTGCTGGGCTAAAGACAGCACAAAAAGCAAAACATCGGACAACTTTGCCTACAAAGGTTAATGGAAGAAAATGGGCTGTTTATTTGAATCCTCTTGTCTAATAATACCATAACAAATTAGTTAGTTGTAAATGCGTCCATTTGAATAAATTTCAAAACCTAAAAATCCAATTAGTATATACAGATGAGATGCAAATACATCGGAAAAAAGACTAGTATTATTCACTCTGTTTCCAAACTGATTCCATGATTTGTTGATTTAGGTTTGCCAAAGTAAGATCCTTAGAATAATTCTTACATCAACTTTAAGAAAAAAGTCAATAAAATAGTTCATATGATATTTGACTATTTATTCAAGGCGATCTTCGTATAATCAATGTTTATGAACACACACCCAATACGTGTTTCACCTTGTGGCGGCAAATTAGCCAAGTGCATTTTCAAGGCTGAAGCAACAAAGAATAGCTATAATATATATTTAAAGAGCAAAAGGACAACATTATTCACAACATGTTAGAAAACAAACACCAAGAAAGGAAATTACAACAAGAAAGGAAAAGACAGAAAAGAAAAAGAAAGTAAAAGATAAAAAAGAGAGAGAAAATAATTTAAAAAAAGAGAACATTAATTATCAATAAAGAACAATTTAATGGAGAGACAAATGATACATGCTTGGTGTAACCCCCTGTGAAACCAAGTAGGTAACTCAGAACTTCAAAATCTCTTATATTACACATCCTACCATCGCCACACTGTACCTCTTACCCAAAATTCACAAGAAGGGGTTCCCCCACAAGGAAGATCTGTCGCAGCAGAGATTAAGTATACCTGTTCCAAAGTGAGGGTCATTTGCAACCCTATATGAAACTTCCATTTTACAGTAGAGACACAATCGATATTCTTCAGATACTACAGAATATGGATTAGCAAGAAGACCACTTATTTGCAGCAACTGATGTAGTGAGTCTCTATACATATATCAATCATAAAGATGGGATTTAGGTTGTAAAACACTCTGTCAACAAGACCAGCACATTTCCTTGAACAAAACCAAATGATTTTAGAGATGTTAGAGTTCTGTCTTATGAATAATGCTTTCTGTTTCAATCAAGAATATTACATCCAGAACATGGGACTGCGATGGGAGCAAAATGTGCTCCATCAAATGCTTTTATCTTCATGGGCAAGTTGTAGAAATAATGGTTGTGGAATAAAATATCTGAACATTTTACAAAACCTGGTTTTCTGGGGACGTTACATAGACAAAATTATCATGCTATTGCAGGGACATCGCCAACCCTTGGAAGAATACATTCAAGCAATGAATTCAAACCCTTTGAATATTAAAATCACATACAACATCTCCAATACTCAAGTGAATTTGTTCATAAATATTGATTATACAAAGTGTGCCTTTAATAAATAGCCAGATATCATATGGACTATTTTCTTGACTTTTTCTTGACGTTGATGTAGGAATTATTCTAAGGATCTTACTTTGGCAAACCGAAATCATGGAATCAGTTTGAAAACGGAGTGAATCATACTAGTCTTTTTTTGATTTGTAGTGAATTTGCCTGTAATGTGTCTGCATCTCAGGAATTGGAACAGACCATTGTAGAGTGTAAGCAGTTTTTGCAGATGGAAGCCGGGCCTCTAGAATCAGGTCCACTACATCAGGAGGGAGATCCAAGGCAGTCAGCTATCGCTGCTCAGTCTCCATGCATGGAGGTGTAGGTTGCGAAGCCTCGGGTGCAGGATCTTGCACTGCTGCTGTGACAGAAGATCCTCTTGATGTTACAGCCTGATCGGAGGACAGATGCTCATGCCCAGAAGTTTTGGGTATCACACTCTCCTGACCCAATCCGCAGTCTATAGGAAGTCTTGAGCTCAGTTGTTCCTGATCCTCTTCAGAACTCTGAGCAGGAGAAGCAGAGGCAGAAAAGCATACAAAAGTCCTGAGCTCCACTTTAGGTGGAATGCATCTAAAAGAGAGAAGCTTTTTGGGAACTCTAGCGCACAAAAATTTTGACATTGCGCATTTTTGGCTGTGGCGAATAGACCAAGTTGGGGTTCTCCCCATTGCTGGAAGATCCCTGCACCAGTCCTGGATGTAGCTGTCATTTGTGGTCTGCTAGGTGTCATTGGCTGAGTTTGTCTGCATTGGCATTTAAAGAGCTTGCCAGATGGTTCGTGGCCAGGGAGATTCCCTGTCAACGCAGCCAGTTCCAGAGGTGCAGGGTACCCCTCCTAGTACAGAAGCAATGACCCCACTCTGCTGGGCTTGTTGCAGTACAACATGGCAGTGGTGTTGTCCTTGTGAACCTGGACCAGCCTCCCATTGATGGATGTTAGGAAGGTCTTCAATGCCAAACGAATGGCCAACAACTCCAAAAGACCGATGTGTAGGCAGGTCTACACCAGAGACCGGAGCCCTATGATATCTACCTGTCCCAAATGACCTCCCCAACCCAACTTGATGTGTCAATCACCACTGTCCGCTTTGGGCGGAGTAGGGAGAAGGGTCTGCCCCCAGTCCTTAAACGCCTCCATTTGTTGCAGTGCCATCAACAGCCTTGGAAACTTGGGGTGCATCAGAATCAACTGAGAATCAGCTCCTTGGCAGGAGACCGGGAATGAGACTGCGGGGCACATTGATGTCCGTACGACTTCTCTGAAGGAGAGTGGAGAGGCTGGGACGAGGCAGAGCCAAACTGCATCTAATGGACTGTGGGGTGCAGGGGTTGGATATATGATGTCACCACTGATGTAATTGACAGTGCCATTTGTTATAGCACTATGATCAAAAGTATTTGATAATTTTGTCCAACTACTTCTAACGCAATCTTAATATAAAGGTAAAATATATATGTGAGTCTGTGTGTAGTTAAAATAGTTAAAGGTAGTGATAGTGCCTTTTGTTTTTATGGTTAGATCTCGCTTTACTTAAGAAGAGCATTTTTGTTATCTCAGTAACTTTGGCACTGCTTGAAGTATCTGTAGAAGCAATTCTATTTCAGCTATCTTTAAAAGTTCTGGTCACAGTTGTCACAGGGAATACAAATTTATTGCAGGAATACTACAATGCAATTCCTTTATTTTCATACTTATGGGTATTTGTGGATAAGCTACAGAAAATAAACAGTTGAAGGGGGCACCTAATTCAGAATTTAGAAAGAGCTTTTTCACATTAGGTAACTCCACAAAAGTTCTACTTTACAGTGTTACACTGCACTAAGAGACACACCCTACTACAGTAAGATTTGAATTGGTACATATTGATAACGCATTCAGCAAAATATATATATTTTTTTAAATATCCTTTGGCCAGTTCAGCAAACCTATACACAGAGATTCTTGCCAGACAGATGCGGGGTGTTAAATATGTGTAAATAGGGCGGTTTTCTACCGTTTGAGTGATGGAGTCCATAGCCTCCTCTCCTCTGGCAGACTGGTGGACAGTTCAACAGGGTCTCAATGATCCATGCACTTCTTACAGGTTTGATGATTTAGCAAAATATGTTAGGAGTTTTGTTTAAGGTCTGCTGAAACAGTTACATCACACAGTTGTGTTTGTTTACATTGCGGAATTATTTGAAACTCGCGGTAGAAAGGTTAGAAAAATCTGAAATACATTGTGTTGGAAACGGGGTAGCGTGGTGCGGAGCGGGAAGGCTAAACCAGGAGGAATTGTGTAAAGCATCCGCGCAGCACACACAGGCGACACACCAGGCACACTACAAACGGAGACCACACCAGTTTAGGTGAAAAACAGCATATGTATTATGCAATCAGCATAGCAGAATGTAACCACAGTGGTAACACGGCGCCAACCGGCACCCGGTAGACATAAACCGTGGGGACTATTTACATGGGCAGCGCCAATCGGGCCGCTGCCAGAATCATTATAAGCACATCTGCATTATGCATCATTAGCAAAGGAAAACACCGGGCGTAGAATGCATGTAACATTATAAAACATTAGAAACATTATGCAGGACATTAACACCCTTCTGGCATGAACCATTGGCATAGAAACCTTATCATGAAACACAGGCCTGTTGGCATAAAAGCAGGTTAGGCACATCAACGGGCATAAACCTCATCGGCATGAAACATTACTGCAGGCATAAGGTGCCTCCATATGAGTCAGGGTAGGCATGTAAACTCATTATGCAGGGGCATAAGCAACACTTTGGCATAACCTAGGGCATATAGCAACATAAAAGCGTTAGGTCAGGCATAGGACATAATATGCATACTCCTAGTAGCATTGCGCAAACCCATTAGCGGTGTAGGCAGTATGGGGACGGCCGCAGGCATACAGTACATCAATAGGGCATCACGCCTGACATCAGCAGGGCACACATGGTAATACCTAGACTCAATGCCCAAAGTGGTTGCAGATTAGTCTCTGGCTTCTCTGCTCCTAGGGGGCCCCTCTCCTGGGACCCTCGAATGACCAGTGCCCCCAACCGTTGCAACTGCCCACTGTCCAGCGGGGCAGTTGTGGAAAAGGCAGTCACCAAGTTACTGGGCAGTCCTGGGGCGTGGGAGTCCCTCTTCTGGGACTCTGAATTACAAGAAACTGCCCCAGACGCTGCAGCTGCCCGCTGTCAGACGGGGCAGCTATAGAGCCAACCCGGGCACCACGGTGCCCTCAGAACAACCCAGGGGGGAGGCGGGCACCGACAACGTGCCCCGACACCACCCCCACCAAGGCAAGGCTGAGCCCCACTGGGACTCGACAAACAGAATGCCCCTCAACGTTGCAGCTGCCCACTGTTATACGGGGCAGCTGTAAAGTCAGCGCGGGCACACCGGTGCCCTCAGAGCAACACGGGGGAGGTGGGCACCGACAATGTGCCCCAACGTCACCCCCCAACCACCAGCAGACTGGGCCCCGGGGGCCTCAGGCACCGACAATGTGCCTCGGTCGCCCCCCCCCCCGGGGTCGGAACACACAGCCCCACTCACCGGCAGTCCTGCAGGCGTCGCGCTGCTTCAGGCAGCACTCCACTCTTCACCCGGGGCCCCTCCTGGGACCCGGGACTTTGTCCTGGAGCCGGCGAGGCTCCAAACGACTCCGGCGGGGCTTGGGGCTCTCCTCCGGTCACGGGGAGCCCCCACCACTTCCTTCTCTTCCGGTGCAAAGTCTCCGGCGGCGTTGGGGCCAGCGCGGGGTAGGCTCCCGCCTGGCTCCGGGGCAGACACGAGGCTCCCTCTTCACCCGGGGCCCCTCCTGGGACCCGGGACTTTAAGGCAGATCCCGCTTCCTCTCGGGGCTCTCCTCTGGTCACGGGGAGCCCCGCCAACGCCAGCACCTTGCCGGACTTCACCCGGGCCCCCTCCTGGGACCCGGGACTTCGGTGGGGAGCCCACCGGCTCCGGACCTACTGCTTCCTCCGTCGCGGGCGGGTTATCCGCCAGGCACTCCTGCCGGCGCCAATCCCAGCGCGGCTCCCCTGACGTCACGGGGAAGCCCGCGCGGCGCTCCTGGGCTGGCGGCGGTGATTCCCGGCAGTTCCTCTTTTTCTCACGGAGGGGTGGGCTCCCTCCTGGTATACGCACACACGCGGGGTGGGCTCCCGCGAAGGTCACAGATATGCGGGGTGGGCACCCGCTCTTCTCCTGCACACAGGGGGGATCTCCACTCCGGGATTTCCTCCAGCCCTTAAGGCAACACAGCGCTGCGGGGATACACACGCCCCTCCACTCCTTGGCACAATTATAGCGCTTGAGCCGCAAAACGCTGCCGGTGACAGCCCCTCTGTTGGCACATTAGTTATAGCGCTCCCCAGGCGCTAGGGTGCAGGCAGGCACAGACAAGTACAGTAAAGCGCTCCCAAGGCGTTAGGGACCTCACAGGTCCAGGGCCCACAGAGGGGGGGGGTTTTGTCCACGCTCCTCACCTCCTTGAGTACAGGCAGGCCCAATATGGCGCTCACGAGGCGCTAGAGGCCAGGAGACAAGTAGTGCAGGGCGAGATCAGTGGCTAGCAGGGCGGCTCACCAGTCCTGAAGCAGCAGCTCCTCGGAACGGTCATCCTCCAGTAAGGTGGCAATCCTGCCAGCACAGCAGCCTCCACTCCGGCGATGTCTCTTTATTGGCCCTGGGGACAACAGGGGGGGGGCAGATGGGCACAGGGGCCAGCACACAGGCCCAATGTGGCGGTACCTCCTGGCAGAGTTCCCCCTCAGTCACTTCCCCTTCACTGTCTGGACTGCTCTTGACTGACTGAGCACATGGCAGCACAGCCCCCCTTTATATATGCCCCTCACCCCACCTGCCAGAAAGGCTGGCAACTTCTGCAAGGTTCCCTGGGGAACCGGTCTTAACTGGTTTAGGGGGAGGTGTAGAGCACCCTGGCTGCCAGGTTTCCCTCCAAAAGCTGGGAGTGCTGGGAAACAACAACTAGACCGCCACTCAATTCAGTCAGGCGGCACAAGGGCAGGCAGGAATGGCGTCCATTTTAAAAGTGACAGTGACACCATTACATAGTAGTACTCTTTTACATTTTAAACCCATGGTACAATAAATAGGCTAGGGGGGAAAAAGCTAAACATTTCTGGGAAAAAGGGCCAAGTCCAACACATTGACATTAGATTGGGTCCCACCACTGTGTAAAGAGGGTACAGATTAATTTGACAACATTTTCTGTTTAATTTACAAGTGAAATAAGTGACCAAAGGGGTTCTTTGGATATAAAAAAATCTAGTTTTAAAACATGCAGAACTTTACGTGGACGTTACACTGGACAGTGGGTCTATTGTTCCAATAGTGCGATAATTGTTAGATTTATAACCATTATATCTTTGTGGCTGCACTGCATTAAGTAATTACAATTGGTCAATGCTTATGGAGCTGGACAGAGCAGGTGTGCATCAAACAAACAGTGAAAATTCTAGCAGGGTGTGGTACCAGAATACCTTTGTCTAAGCCTCACATACGTATTGTGTTAAATGTCGTTTACAAAAATATCACCCCATTGAAGTTAATAATAAAAATGGTCATTCAATGCAGCTGTATTTTTGTACATGATATTTAGATCCAGTTGTTTATGTCAGACAATATTTTTGCTGTCAACATTTTGAAATACAACTCCTAGTAGGTAACTGACAAGATATTTTTTTCGGAAATAATTCACTAATCAGTTAAGGTACATACATATGGCAAGAGTTTATTTCTGCAGACGGCTTCTTCATAGAAATCCATAACACATTTTTTAAACATCGGGATACTTGTAATCTGGGGCCTGATTTAGAGTTTGGCAGACGGGTTACTCCGGCCGCTTTATTAAAAATGCGTCATATCCTGTTGAATTTATAATAAGTTTGTGGCAGAGTATTCTATTTATAAATCATTTTCTTGCTGCTATTACCCGGACAAACTGTAATAGAAGCACTTTGAGTTTATGAAGAATATTCCATTGAGGAAGTACTAACAAGTTACGTTTTTTGCTTTGAACTCATCCACTGTCATATTCCAAACTGAGATTTTCAAAAAGAGAACAGAGTGTTTTTCTTTATTTTGCCTCCGTGATGATGAGAGAATCTCTACATAGACTAGGGCCCAATTTAAAGTTTGGAGGAAAATGAACATGCCCCAATTTTTGGAGGAAACTCTAAATACAGAATAGAATTCATCAGCTAAATTTCCTCCACTATAGATTTTCGGTTCCCACCAAGCTCTAAATCCGGCAGTAGGGCTACCTTATGCACAAACTCCACACGTCATATATTGTACTTGGTGAACTGGCGTGTGACGTTTGCTCTTATTCACTCTTACTGGAGGCCTGACGACCATTTCCTTCACCTTCTGTTATTGGAACAAGTTAAATTATTGTGAACAGCCTACTATCTTTATTTTTAACAGTTCCTGTCTGGACTACAAAATGACCTGACTACTGCTGCTCTAAACATCTGCCCATGGTGTAATATTTCCTTTAGAGGAAGACACATCTGTCATGGAAATCGAGTCCTGTATTTCCTTTCCAAGATTTCCATGACTTTTCCATACCACTAGGGACTTCTGCAACCCAAACCACTCTTATTAGAAAGCCTCTGTTCTCTCTTCTGATTTCTGGACAGGACAGCCTTAACGCAGGAAGTTAGCTGTAGTAGAATATCCAATGCTGAGCATCTAGGGATATGCAAAAGGAGGCAATAGGCTGCACAGAAGAGCTACCCTTTCAGGCATTCCGGAACTGGGCCCGAAAACAAAGCATGCTTAGCTGCAGTGGTATTGTGTTGTGAGCCTAGAAAATCGCCGAAGCTATTCTATAATATTTGAATAAAAGCTGTGCCCCTGATTTGCAAGTTTTTTTTATTTCAAAAGAGATTGCAAGACTCACATTGGAAAACAAGGCATTTACGTCATTCTCGTCAATGGATTTGCTTCATATTCAAAGAGCATAAATACATTTCCATTAGGAACATTTCGAACTGACTGCTGTCAGTTTGTATACATAGTTACCAATATTTATATTTTATCACAATACAGTAGAAAAATCAATGTGTGAACAATAGACTCTTTGATGGTGGCTTACAGAGCAGCAATGCTTTGGATGACGGGGTTACATTTTCTGTATTATTCTGCATATACAATGATTCTTCAACAAAAAAATGACCTTAAGGATTCTTCTCTCAACATATAACATCTATGAAATTACATTTTACAAAAAGCTGCACAGCAGGAAATGCCCCATAATCGTGAATGCAGCATTGTATTTGTAATGCCATTAATGTGTGGTCGAACATATGAATTCTATGTTAGTACCGCAGGCAAGGATTACGCTGTTCTTTCTTCACTTTCTTCAAATTTATAAAAGGATTGCATCAACTAATTAAGAATTCTACCTTTCCTATGAACACTAGGGAAAGTAGAGGAAAACAACAGCAAAAATAGTAACCAATGATTGAGTCACATGCTGTAATATAGTCTTTTCTCTCCGTTCTCCCTCCCTTTTTCTTCACTGCTCCGCAGCTCTCTGGTCAGGTACTCGGGTCTCAATTGAGACCCAGTGATTTTCACGATATTTTCATGTCCTATTAACAACTGTTTCTTTTTGCAGCGCTGCTCGTGGGAGCGCGTGCCGCCCTTTCTGCGAGCCACAGTCGATAATTTGTCTATAAGGACCGCGGTGCGCGGTTCATCCTGCCGACTGCCAGAGGGCACTCAAACTTCTCTCATAGAGGTGAGCACCTCTCTGGCTCTGCGATCGGCGCTCACTGATCATCGCTCCTACTGTCACAGGAGTAGGTGGGCAATCGCGGATCCTGTCCTTCATCCCGCCAGGCCTGGAGTCTGACGCTCCGGGTCCATGTGGTCTGTACGCGGCTGTAAGCTCACAACATTCTGCATTGGGTCACTGACCCAGGCTCTGCCCAAATATAACAAAGGGCGTATTAGGTGTCCCTGGGAAAAACTCTCCATTCAGGAGCCCGCACCTATTACTATCAATGATATACACCTGGTAACCCGAGTGCCCATACCACCTGACATGCAGGCCAATGAAGCCTCCCTCCTTGAGGAGGAAGAAATCCTGTACTTCCCTCTGGATGATGAGTCCTGCGATGCTGTCGACACGTCTATCCATAGAGTGGTCACTTATGCCCTAGCTCCCTATGAGAAGACCTTGCAACGGATGATTCAAAGCTGTAATGGACACCTCTTCTCGAGGGAAGACTTTGGTGGCCTGCTGGGCCCACAACCTCGAGGGCAACCAGGAGCTCAGCTGGTAAAAGCAAAGGTCAAGCGCAAGAATGAACAGGTTATCGACCTGGAGGACTTTGACAGGCTTAAAAGGGCCTTCCTCTCACGGGATGCCTCCCACTCAGGAGCCCCCCTTTTACTAACTCCCTCTGGGAGCCAGGACATGGGGACCTCCAGTCAGTCCCTGATGCAGTTGGTTCCCAAGCCTAGTCAGATGGGGAAGGGGAATATTCAAGGCTGTGGCGCCCCTCTACAGTGGGTTCTCCTCCCACCCCACCCAACCCAGAGGAGCTTAGCTCCCTAGGGGACATTCTGGACCCGGAAGACTTAATTCGTCCATCAAAAGTGACTGCCTATGTGGCGACCAGGTACAGGAATGCCCTGGACAAAGAAGTTAGGAATCACCTGAAAGCAGAGTGCCCTCGACCCCCCCCCCCCCCACCCCGCCTAGAAGGCAAAGTCACCCTGACCCCAGAGATTGACCCAAAAATGGCGACCTTCCTGACCAAGTACGTGTGGGACCCCAAGAAAGGAATAGACCGGTCATGGTGATCCTGCCAGGACAAACTCTTGGATGTGACGGGTCCCCTGGCGGAGGAGGCTAAGGTCACAGGGTCCCTTATTTCCCCAGACATCCTCTTGGGCTGCGCCCAATGGGCCAATATTCTGCTGGGCAAAGTCAACTGTGTTATATCTTCAGAACGCTGCAGATCTTTCCTCATTAATGTGGACCCTAAACTGGGGGACCTGGTATCCTCAGAAGCGGGGGATGTGGCGCAAGGGGCCTCGTCAAGGACCCGCTCATAAAAGAACTGGGAACATTTGTAGCGACCTTCAATTTCCTCGACAAGGCTCAAGCCTCCATCAAACTGATCTTCAGCCCCAAGGTTTTCACAGGGGCTGGTCGTGGCAGGGGGCGTTCGACCAGCCACCTCGCAGCACAGCCCCCCTCCTTTAGAGGCCAAGGCGCCAAGAGAGGATGGTGGGAGGATATGGCACGGTTCAGAGGTTTCTTTCCCTCCAGGGGTTGGCCACGTAATCACGGCTCCAGAGGTACCCACAGAGGGCAGTCTGCCCAAGGAAATAATACTGGAAAGTCCTACTTAAAAGTTAGGGTCAGGCTAGCTAGCTTCGTACACAACTGGCAACTGATCACTTCCGATGCCTGGGTGCTACAGGCAATACAGGGTTTCCAGATCAAGTTCTATGGCTCCCCTTTCCAACCAAGCCATCGACAACCCATCGCTGTCTCCCAACACAATGCCTCCCTTATAGACCAGGAGGTATCTGAGCTTCTAGAGAAATGGGCTATATCTGCCGCCTTCCTCCACCCCAGCGGTTTCTTGAGCAATCTGTTCCTCATGGAGAAATGCGATGGTGGCTAATGACTGGTCATCAATCTCAAGGAATTCAATGAGTGGTTGGTCTTCTGCCACTTGAAGATAGAAGAAATCCACCTCCTGCGGGACCTGCTGCGTCTACAAGCTTGGACGGTGCGCCTCAACCTCAAGGACGACTCTCTATTGATCCCAATATTTCCTCCTCACTGCAGGTTCCTCCTATTCCACTGAAGGGGACAAGTGTTTGTATTCATGACACTCCCGTTTGGCCTGTCGTCGGTGCTTAACCAAGGTGCTCAAACTGGCGATAGAACATCTGAGGGACAGGGGCATCTGCTTGATAGTCTGTTTAGACAACATCCTCCTGATGTACCAATGCCCTTGGAGATTATCACAACAGCTACATTATGTAGCCTCTCTTTTAGAATTCTTGGGCTTCATCATCAACACAGAGAAATCCTGTCTCACACGAACACAGAGACTTCTATTTCTTGGCTTCATCATAGATTCAGTTGAGACCTCCCCTGGCCTCCCCTCAAGGAAGTTGACAAGAATCAGGCAGACGCTACGCAAGAACCTAGCGAAACCAAGGACGTCACTCTGGCAGATAGCGAGGTTAGTTGGACTTCTCCCATCCTCCATCCAGGCGATATTCCCGGGGCCACTACACTACTGAGCCCTGCAATGTCTGAAAGTATTCCACCTCAGGAGGGATCCCTCTGATGTGGACACGGTACCCCTTTCACCAGAGGCCAAAGATGAGATGCAGTGGTGGCTATACCATATGGACTCCTGGAACGGGAGAGCCATCTTTGGATCTAGCCCAGATCTCATCATATAATCAGATGCCACCACAACAGGCTGGGAAGCTTATTGTGGGGAGTTATCCATAGGAGGAAGTTGGTCTTCTCAGGAAAAAACACTCCACATAAATTGTCTGGAACTGCTAGCGGCATCCTTCACAGTCTGCTGCTGAACCAAAGAAAAGGTTCAATGCTGTGTCCTTCTGAAAATGGACAACCTATCAGCAAAATGTTACACACGTCACCGTCTCAGGGGAACGAAATCCAAGGCTCTTTCAGCCTTGGCCAGAGAGTTTGGGAATTCTGCCTTGCTCACAGGGTCTCTGTGATGGCGGAACACCTTCCGGGCACCTCGAACATAGTTGGACTGGAACTCCAGACATCTGCAAGACACGAGCATGTGAAACCTTGACACCAGGATTTTTCAGGCCCTGGACCACAGCAGACCTGTTTGCAAATATTGTTCGGACAATCCGGTGTACAGGTTCTTCAGCTGGAGGCCCAACCCACTGGCGGTAGCGACGTATGCATTCCTTCAGGATTGGAGCATGGAGAAGGGATATGCATTTACCCAGTTCTCTATGATAACCTGCATCTCGGCACAAGTTAAGAGACAACGGGCAGACTTGGTTCTGTGACCCCCTTTTGGAGATCTCAAGTCTGGTTTCGAGTTCTGATGGAACTTTCCTTGGATTCTCCAATCCCTCTACCCCTCTATCAAGATCTCCTTCACGACCTGTTGGGGAACCTCCACAAGCTGGTACTGGAAGGGACTCTGTGACTCATGGTGTGGAGGATTACAGGAGACAATGGCAAGTCCTAGGCCTTTCAGAACAGGTTCAATCTCTCCTCGCAGAGGCGTGGGCATCCACCATCATCTGTAAGTACAAGTCCGCCTGATCCTAGTTGTTGGGTTGGTGTAAGCAACAGTGCTGGATCCTGTGGGGTCCGATGTTGTCCAGGTGCTGAATTTTTTATCTGAGATTGCATCCATAGGCATGGCTAACAGGTTGGTAAACTCCGTTCGATCAGCGATTTTGGGTTGGTCATGATGCCAACGAGGGTCTACCAGTAGGGGAACACCATTTAGTAAGGAAATTAATGAGAGGCATTCGATTACCTGTCCCACCGGAATCCAGGTATTCATCACTTTGGGGTGTCAACCGAGTTCTTAACATTTTCTGATCCTGACAAAGCAAGAGGTATCTTTCACGGAAGGAGCTGTCGGGTAAATTGGCCAGGCTAGTATGCTAAATCTCCTGTTGCAGAGTCTCTGATGTTAGAGCTCTTGATATTACAGGTATTTTCCCCCAAAGGGGTAAACTTCCACATTTCTAAAAGGACATAGACTAACACTAGGGTAATATGTTATCCTTCTTTTAATGACAATCGCAAGCTTTGCGTGGTTAGATGCATCAAAGCATATGAGGCCATGCCGGAAGAAATGTGAGCCCCGGGGGAGAGGCAATATCTCATATCTCTAAAAATAACCTTTAAAGCGGTCTCTTCCCCAACGATCGCCCATTGGGTCAGGTAGGTGATGCAAGAGGCGGGCATGGATACCTGGATGTTTGGTGCCCCGTCTGTGAGGGGCACCATGGCCTTGAATGCATTCAAGCTGAGTGTCCGATTGGAAGATATTATCAACGAGGCTGACTGGTCCTCCGATTCCACTTTCAAAATATTTAACTTCAAGCTAGTAATCAACATGGCTTCTCTGGTAGTGAGTGAGCTTTAAACTAGTGTAATCCTTGCCTCCAGTCCTGACATAGAATAAAAATATTCGTAGCTCATGTAAAGGAAAGTTTCAATTCTATTGAGGACACAGAGGCAAGAATTATCCCACCCATGAACTGGAAATCAGTTCTTCCCAACAATGATCATATATAATCTTTCAGGTTAACTATGGCTTCATACCTGGTGTGCAACGGTACTGTTGCATGTCTTTCATTATAAAGAGCCTAACAACCATAATAGTCTGGGACTACGAAAGTATATATAAAAAATGTTTCACTGTTTATGATCCTTATTACTGAATACATTTTAATTGGACAGATGAGTTAGTTCCTCTATGCATGTTCTGTTTCCATAGGTACCGACTACTAAGCATGAATTAAACACCAGGATTAGATGCTGAACGTTGCATGAGGAAAGAGGAAGAGAACAGAGAGAAAGGACTATGGGCCAGATGTATCAAGCTATTTTGGGTTTGCAAACGGTGCGAATCGCAAAATTTGGCCGTTTGTGAATGCAAAATGGCTTAATCCTATGTATGAAAGATTTCGCAAAAAATGCAAATGTAAATTTTGCGAAACCCGATTTAGCGAATTGCAAATTCGCAATTTGAGGGTCCCAAATTGCGATTCGCAATTTGGGACTCACAAGCTAATGTATGAAAAATTTGCAATTTGGGATTTACCCAAAAATCGTAATTTTGCACTTGCAAATTACCACCAACTGTCAGGTGGTAACCAGGTGCAAACTATTTATTTAAACCGGCCCAGAGGGCCTCAGAATCTTCCACAATGGCAGCGCTGTATGTCATAGCGAGAAGGATGCGGATTCAAGCAGCAGCACATAGAAGGAGGAGGAGACAGGAACGGCTATTCAGAGTGTGCATAACCCTGTTTCAGCAGACAGAGGAAGAAATCCATGACAAATATAGACTCGACTCAGCAACAATACTAGACCTGATAGCTGTCCTACATCCAATACTGGAGCCTCAGACCTGCAGGACCCAAGCCATTCCCACACATGTGCAGGTCCTATGTTCACTGCACCTACTAGCATCAGGGAGCTTCCAGGGGGTGATACCTGCAGCAGGAGGGGTGTCCCAAAGTTGCGTTTCACGCTTACTGAATGCTTTTTTGGATGCAATGGTACAGAGGATACACCATTACATCAGATTCCCCACTACACAACAGGCATTGCAGCAGACCAAATTGGATTACTACCAGATAGCACAATTTCCACATGTAATTGGGTGCATTGATGGGACACATGTAGCCATCTGTCCCCCCTCAGATAATGAGTATGTGTTTAGGAACAGGAAATCCTTTCATTCACTCAACATCCAGGTCATATGTAATGCCCCACACATAATAATTGACATAGTGGCCAAATATCCTGGTAGTACGCACGATTCATTCATATTCAGACACAGTGGAATATACACACTTCTCACTGGGGGTGAATTTGGTGAAGGATACCAGCTAGGTAAATGCATATTACTCACTCTGATAGACTCCTTCGATCTGTAGAAATAGGACAGTGATTAACCATATGCCTTTCATCCTGTAGGTGACAGTGCATATGCTGTGCGCTCCTTCATACTCACACCATACCTCAATCCTGCAACTCAGAGTGAAAGGAAATACAATGCTGCACACAAGTCGAATGCGCAATGTCATAGAGCAGACATTCAGCCTACTGAAGAGTAGGTTCCGCTGTCTACACAAAAGTGGAGGTGCACTGCAGTATAGGCCAGAGATTTATTGCAAAATTGTGGCCACTTGTGCCATGCTGCACAACCTAGCAACAACCAAAGGCACCATTGGACCTCACAGATTCAGAGTCTGATGAAGAGGATGAACCACGTCCAGCTCACAGAGCAGCAGGTGGTGTAGGTGCAGCAGATGGCAGACAGAGATGTGATGAAATAACACGCAACTACTTCTAGGTGAGTAATGATGAGACAAAGCACCTCATGACTGTTGATCAACTGTGTTTTAATTCACCTTAACATCAGGTAAAGTGTGTGCACACAACCATCAACTCCTTACTTGTGTGTGGCTTTTGTAGGTCAACATGGCATATATACAGACCATGCACAACATTCAGCACTTTTCCTCGTATGCCATTGGTTACCTCACCCATTTGCATGACTCGGTCACACCACTGACTACTACTTACGGCCACGCACAGCACTAGAGCAGTCAATGTTTACACTGGCCTCCCTTGATGAGGCCTCGGATGCTGTACCGTGCCTTGCACTCCGCCGTCTGGGCTCAGTCACCGGTGGAGTGATGCTGCTGCGGCTGGAGGCCTCCTCACTGTCCCCTGCACCCAATATACCTGTGCCAGCTATAGTGGCTTTCTGTAGCTGTTCAACAGCAGTGGTGACCTGCACCAATCCCCTGGCAATATCATGACTGCAGTGGGCCATTTCCACCTGCATGGACACAGTGCATCTGGACAGGACAGCTGTGGCATTGCACAGACGGTTAACTGCCTTTGTGTAACCATCCAAATGGCTGAATAGGTGGTGCTTTTCACGGCGTTTGTAGGCATGCTCCCTCTGCATGGTGTTACATAGCTCTTTAATCGCTGCTGTCATGTTCCTTAGACTGTCTGCATTTGCCCTATGGCCCTCTGCCACTGTGTTGTTCATCTCCCTGATGCCGTCCTTGATGTCAGTCATGTTGTGATTCAGACACAACAGCTGCCTTTGCATTGACCGCATGCTTTTTAATTGCATCTGCTGCACCTTCACCATAGTGCCCTCCAGCCCAGCAAAGACAGAGGATTCCTCTCCTTCCTCAGCAGCACCCTGTGCTCTTGCTCTGCGTCTCCTGCGATTGGTGTTGCTATGCTGCACGGTAGACTGATCATTTTGACACTGTGCCTGCTTATTGGGCCTTGACTGTGGCTCATCTTGGATGTCTTCCCATCCTGCCTCCAACTCGTACCAGTGCTTGCGTAGATCTTCAATGGAGCGCTGTTTGACCCTTATGGCATTCACTTTGGCTTGGATATCCAGCCAGATCTTCCTCTTCTCCGACTCGGGGATGTGTAGGGATTTTTCCCCAAACAGTTGCTCATGGCTCTTCACCATTTCCTCAATGAGGACCTCCAATTCTCTTTCACTGAATTTTTGCTTCCTCTTGCGTCCTGCAGCCTCTTTTGCCTTCTCCTGTGAGGCCATGATGTGTATTTGTGGCCGTCTTTGCACTCCTGATGTTCTCCTGAGTGGTGTGCTCCTGCTCTCAGCCTCTTCCATTGCCTCAGGCACTCAGAAACAGCATGGGCAGAAACACTTCCTGCTTGTGATGTCATCAAACTGCATCGGAATACCGATTCACTATTTTGCGGAATTTTTTCTTTATTTTTTTTCTTTTTTTTTTTAAATTTGCGAATTCGCTATTACAGAATCGTTAATTGGGAATCTGTAATTGCGAATATTACCGAATCACAATTTTTTCTGTTTTTTTATTAATTTTTTTCCTGCATTGCATTTTGCGACTCGCAAAGAGCGATTCAGTAAAAATCGCTATTTGGGAATCGCAAAATGCTTTTTGATACATCTGGCCCTATATTACAGCATGTGGCACTCTCATTGGTTCATATTGTTGCTGTTGTTTTTCTCTACTTTCACTAGTATTCATGGGAAGCTCTGACAAAGTACCCTAGAAGAGCATAATCCTCGCCTCCGGTCCCGACATAGAATTCATATGTACGACCACACTTTATTGGCATTACAATGCTGCATTTAGGATTATGGAGCATTGCCTGCTGTGCAGCGTTTTGTAAAATGTGATTTCATAGATGCTATATGTTGAGAAAAGAATAATACAGTACATTTAAACTCTATCATCCAATGCATTGCTGCTCTGTAGCAACCATCAAAGAGTCTATTGTCCACACATTGATTTTTCTACTGTATTGTGATAAAACGTAAATATTGGTAACTATACAAACAAACCGACAGCAGTCAGATCGAAATTTTCCTAATGGAAATGTATTTATGCTCTTTGAAGAACAGCGTAATCCTGACCTCTGTGTCCTTATTAGAACTGAAACTTTCCTTCATGTGAGCTAAGACATTTTTTACTCCTGCCAACTTGGTAATTGAGAATTACCAATAATGTAGAGGGCATTTTTCCCTATACTGGATCAGGTAATCTGAGACCTGATGTTTTTCCATCGTCAGGGACACTGTAGTCCATTCCATATGTTTTTTCTATCTTACTACTTTAGAAGGACTCTGTTCCCAGTTATGGGTAACATGTTTTTAATGATCCATTGCACTGAGATTTGGGTTCTGTTTCAATCAACATTCATTCGAACAGTAATGTTTGCATTGTGGTATTGGGTACACAGTAACAAAAGCAGTGTTCGTGGTGACCTTTAGAGGTAAGTGAGGAAAATGAGTAGAGGTGACTGAGACAACAGCAAACTATGTACCTATGTAAAGGTTACGCTTTACTTGGAGTTAAAGGGGAGAAAGGAGAATGTGTATGTTGGAAAGTGACCCTCTCTGAATGGTCACCCCCAAACTTTCTTGCCTTTCTCCTCTTTTTGCTGAAATGTTTTTGTTGGCCTTAGGACTCTGGGCACTTTACCACTGCTGACCAGTGCTAAAGTGCATGTGCTTCTCCCATAAAAAGTGGGGTATACACAATTGACATATCTCCCCAGTGCTTGTAATCTAAATGCTACTAGGGTGCCTGCAGCACTGGTTGTGCCACCCACACAAGCAGCTTTTCAAACCTGTCTTGCCATTGCAAGGCCTGGGTGTGCAGTTTACTGCTACTTTGACTTGATATTTAAAACCACTGCCAAGCCTTAAACTCTCCTTTTATTAGCAATTTGGCCCATTAAGAAATGCTAAAAGGCTTCGTACATCTTGGCCTAAACTTCTTAAACACACAGCAGCGGCAGCGGACATCTATAGCGGCAGCTTCTCCCACCGACACCTGGCCACGCCGAGAAGAGGAGGAGTGGGTGAGAGGGGACGCAAGTGGGGAAGGAGGGAGGGGAAGGGGGGAAGAATACAAGGGCCCCTCCTTAGGCTGCAAGCATCCCCATCCTCTGGGCACCCACACACATGCACAGGTAAAAACACAGATTCTGAGAGTCCGCCTTTACGCTTTAACTAGTTCCACCAACTCTGCATCCCATGTAGCCCCGGGAGAGATATCAGGCAGCTGCTCTTCTGCCACTAAATGTTCCAGCATATCACCACCCCCCCCATCTCCAAGTCTCTCTCTGCAATTTCATTCGTACCCACCAATCTCCACCACCGCTCTTCCGCCACAACCCACTCACGCACAGCTGCCAACCGTTTTTGGGCCATGGGCAGTCGTGGCTACATCCAGTGGGTTACGAGGCGTTGTTTAGCCAGCACCAATCCCAACAGAGCAAACCTGTATTTAATTTTGGCCCCTCGTTAACGGGTCGAGAGTACACCTAACAGGCAGTGTTTGACCGAGACCTCAACCTGGATACGGTTGATTTTCACAGCGCCCACAATATCTCCTCCCAGTAACTCTGTAGCCTACCGCACTCCCACTTCATTTGCAGGAACGTTACCAGCTCTAACATGAATTTGGGACACGTGGCCGCTTGTGCTGCATTAAACCTGTGTAACCGTTGAGGTGTTAAGTAGGTGCAGTATAAATAATAAAATTGAGTCTGAACCGTGCGTTACTGGCTACCTCTCAAACCTGAGCACAAGCTCGCTTCCACTTGTCCTCCGTGAGTGGCTCTGGCAAATTGCCTGTCTATCATGGACTATGGACATATGTATCCTACAGTCATTCTTCATGGCCGTATAAATGTGGGATAGCAGGTGTTTGGTAGAGCCCAGATCTAGCAGGAGCCGCAGCATCTGCTTTTCTTGTGGAGCCGCAGATGCTGCGGCTCCACAAGAAAATCTGTCCAGAACTTGTGAGCCGTTCGAGACACCATGGCATATTGCAAAAACCGGCCTTGACGTAGCTGAAACAGTTCCTGTGCCTCCTCTGTTGTGAGGAAAGTGCCATTGAGGTGCAGATCGCCAGTCATGGTACAGCCCTCGTCATACCGTTGTGACAAATCTATCACAGGCTGTATTTGCTGGAAGTATGGCAGCCATTTGAGGGGCAGCAGTCTGGCGTATGGAGCCCTATGCAGCACACTTGTGACCACATGCTCCCAGGCCTCTGCCGCCTGCCAAACAATAAACAGGCAGTCTTCCGGAATTGCCTGCCCCCAGCATAAGGCACCCAGGGAGATCTGCTCTGGCACCCCATTCCTGCAATGGCAGTCTGCATGAAGTTTTTGTGTGGGTCCCTCTGGGTGGCATAATACATGCTACAGCCAATAGGGGCCCTCTTCAGCACCATGCCCTGGGTACCAGGGGTACCATTTACTAGGGACTTACAGGGTTGCTAAAGTCCTAGCCAATTGTGTTACAATTAGACATTTACCTTGTTTAAAGAGAAAGAGCGCTGGCACTGATGGCCTGGTTAGCAGGGACCCAGTGCACTTTCAGTTGAAAAACATCAGTACTAGGGCATAAAGTGGGGGTGACCATGTCAACAAGCATTTGCAATGCAATCGGTCTCGCATTTACGCATGTTTAAGGTTTTGGCATTGTACATGACAATGCCTTTTATTTATGTTTTTAAAACCAAAACATAAATAAAAGGCATTGTCATTTACAATGCCAATAGCTCAAACTCGCGTAATTGCGAGATCTATTGCATTGCAATTGCAATAGGTCTTGCATTTGCTAGTTAGAGCTACTGGCTTTGTTAAATGGCAATGTCTTTTATGTATGTATTTTTGTTTGGAGTGAAGTGGATGTATGTGGTGTGGAATTACGTGGGTTGAATTGGAATTTTTAGTTGGGGAATTGTGTGGTTTGGAATTGTATGGCATATTTGTGCAGTGGAATTATGTGGCATGGTGAATAGATAGAGGTGAGAGCTGCACAGAATAAATAGAAAGGAAGATAGAGAAGGTAGGTAGTTTGTGTACGAAGCAGTGAATGAACTCCAGATTAAGAAGCAGAAAGAGTATGTGAGAAAGAGAGAAAGTAAGGGAGCTTCTGTATACGCAGAAGGCACTTTAAGAAGAGGAGAAGCGTGTGGATTTGTGGTATGTAAATCTTGAAAAGGCACTGGAAAGAAACTGTGCTTGAAGTCATGAAGTGAACCATATGAGAGAGGTGGGAAAAGAGTGTGAGAGAGGTGTGAGAGGGAAAGAGAGAGGGAGGGATGAGTGGGAGGGGAACCCGGGGGGGGGGTGGAAGTGAGAGGTGGACCAGTGCACAGCACGAGGAGGTATAGGAAGGTATTATGTGTGAGCAGGCAGTATAGAGAGGAGACGAGTGTGAGGGAGGGATGAGAAGGTCGCAGTGGAATTGAAAGATAAGAGAGGGTAGTGGTAGTGTGAGGGAGAGATGAGAGGGGCAGTTTGTGATGTGGGACAGATGACAGGGTTGTTTGAAGTGAGAGGTAAAGATGGGGTATTTTGGAATTGTGTGGTGTGGAGGTGTGTAGTGGAAATATGTGGCATGGTGTGATTTGGAATTATGTGGATAGTATTTAAATAGCATTTACTGTCATGAAAATATGTAGAGTGAGATTGTGTGTTATGGACTTAATTATGTGGAATGGTGTTGTAGATTGGTGCACGGTTGAGAGGAGAGGAGCAAGGTGGAGAGGAGTAGTGCAGGGTAAAGTACAGAGGTGTTGAATGCAGTGGGGTGGTGTGCAGTGATGCAGAATAAATTTGAGTGGCGTAGAATGGAGTGATGCAGAGTAGGCATAGAGTTGACTGCAGTGGCGCAGAATGCATCAGCACAGAGTGCAGTGGCACAGAGTATAGTGGTGTAGTGGCGCAGAGTGCAGTGGAGGGTATCCAGGTGCTGAGATGGTCTGATTTACCAGAAAAGGAGGTTTTCTGCTGGCTTGACTTCTGAGGGCTTCCTATTGACTTATCAACGTGCAGCCAGCAGTAGGTCAAAAAGCTCAAAAACTTCTCTTTTTTCTCCCTCCTTTGAAAAGGTTTCTGTGTCAGGCTGGGAGGAGTTCTGTGTGCGGTGCTCCCTCTGCGTCACGCCTTGCATCACGCCTACACCTATTGTTTGTTTAATTATTTATAGAGCACTTGTATGACTCATAATGTATTTGTAGTTTAGTTTTAGTTTCACATTTACAGCCATTTCTTGTCAGCTGAAAGTAAGCTAAAAGGCCACTGGATATAAACTTCAGCGAGAGGTACTTTACGCCTGAGGGAAGCCCCAGATGTGCGTTGCTGACACACTTGCACAGTGACATGCCTTTGTCTGAGCATGCGAGGTTCTGAAAATAATTCACCAATAATCCTCTGGGGTCCTTATAATTAAATATAAGAATATATTTAAGAGTACCTCTGATTTTATTACCTAAACGGGCCCGCGCACCACTTTGTTGGAGAAATGCCCCATTGTAAAGCAAATTGCCTAACTAGAAAGAAATGAACTGCTTATATTTCAACTGTAAAATGTGCCTTTGGACTGTCAATTTTCAAATTTCCCTAAAACTGGGTTGAAGTTAGCGTCAACCATGACAGGATGCATATTAGACCAATCACATCACTGTACACTCACTGCTGTATACATTGGTAAATATCCAATGGCAGGCACTAATGTATGCTTAGGAATAAAATGCTCAGTATAAAATATGTGAAAATGTACGCAAAAAAACAAACAAACGCAAATTGAATGTTCCAATACACATGCTTACAGAAAGACTACTATGTGTGGTGAAACACACAAGTGTGTGCACCAGGGTCGGACTGGGACAGAGAATAATATGCTCATGCACCAAAATAAGAATGGAACCTGTTAGTGAATTAAATACCTAAAAAAATGGCCCATGTTTTCAAATTGGGGCAGTGTTGAACTTATATAGAAACTCTGTACAAATGTTTTGCAATGTATGGAAGAAAGCTTGGATTTGTGCTTGCTGCAGACATCGTTTGTTTTACTATTGAGGAAATCAACAGAAACAAGCATTGGCATAGCCAATAGGTCTCGCCTTTGGGGCCTTATAAGTGTTTAGCCAGAGCTATTGACTTTGCCAATGTCTTCAAGCTGTGCTGTAGAGAAGTGTGGCTGCTGTGCGGCATGCTGAAAAGTTATAATAAAAAAGTGTCAGAAGCATTTTTGTTACTTTATATATGACCAAGAAGGCATTATGTAAAACTGAACGACCATATTAAAAAAAGTATTTACAATAAAAATTTTCCTCAGTTTTCTTTTGTTCTTGCAATGCTGGCAACTTGTTTCTGCCTATTGCAATGGTTGTTTGTTAAAGCTTTTTTTTTGAGGGGGCATAAACAATCGGAGGGTGAAGGTTGGGAACTAGTACCTGTATTATAACACTAGCAGCGGCCAGACGCTAGGGAGAATCAACAGATGCCAGATTCCGAGAGCAGGCTGAGGTGGTGCTGAGTGATGCTGAGGTGGTAGTGGTGGTGGTGGTGACTGTTGCGGAGACGATGCTGAGGTGATGCTGAATGATACTCAGGTGTTGCTGAGTGATACTGCTGTGGTGCTGAGTGATGCTGTGGTGGTGCTGAGTGATATTGTCTTGGCGCTGAGTGATGCTGTGGTGGTGCTGAGTGATATTGTCTTGGCGCTGAGTGATGCTGTGGCGGCGCTGAGTGATGCTGTGGCGGCGCTGAGTGATGCTGTGGCGGCGCTGAGCGATGCTGTGGCGGTGCTGAGCGATGCTGAGGTGGCGCTGAGCGATGCTGTGGTGGCGCTGAGCGATGCTGTGGCGGCGCTGAGCGATGCTGTGGTGGCGCTGAGCGATGCTGTGGTGGCGCTGAGCGATGCTGTGGTGGCGCTGAGCGATGCTGTGGTTGCGTTGAGTGATGCTGTGATGGCGTTGAGTGATGCTGTGATGGCGTTGAGTGATGCTGTGATGGCGTTGAGTGATGCTGTGATGGCGTTGAGAGATGTTGTGTTGGTGCTGAGTGATGCTGTGCTGGCTCTGATTGATGCTGTGCTGGCTCTGATTGATGCTGTGGTTGCGCTGAGTGATGCTGTGGTGTTGCCGAATGAGAGATAGAGTGAAGATATAATGCCCAATTAGAGAGGGTGGTGAGAGAGAAAGAGAGAGAAAGGGTGTACATAGAATAAAGAGTGGAGCGGGATAGAGAGAGAGAAAGAAGGGGAGAGAGAGTGAATGAAGGAGTTTGAAAGAGAAACAGATAAAGGGGTGAGAGAGAATGAAAGGCTAAAAAAGATAGAGAGGGAGAGTTAATTAAGTAGAGAGAGAATTAGAGAGGGGAGAGAGAAGGAGAGAGACAATAAGAGTGGGGGTGTGGAGTTTAAATAGAGTGAAGAAGTGACGCGGAAAAAGTAACCTTAAATATAGCTTTGTGCTTTGCGCGAATAAATATTAAAAAAAAAAACAGTGAGAGACAAAAATACTGGTAATTAGGCTGTGACTCCCAATATAAAACAAATAGCGATATAAGGTGAAATCAACCCACCGAAGCAATATTTCTAACTAGACAAAAAAAAGCTTGCATTTGAATGCTAATCGCTGTTGTTTTTCATGTGACTGTAGTCCAGGGCCCTGAGTTGGTAATGTGAGCTGCTGCTGCGATTGAAACATCGTAGTCCAGAGAGTTAATGAGCCATGACGAGGAAATGAGGAAGAGATAGGAAACCCAGATGCCAGCTGCGCGTGCACGCCATCGTGAACTCAAGCTGGTCGCCAGCCGAAAGCCAGTGTTTGCACTTCCAAAACCCGCTTACTAAAACTCTCGGCCAGACCAGCGCAAGCGCTGGTGCAGGCCGAGACCTAAAAAACTGGCCCCAGGCAGGCTGTAAAACAGGCTGACCAACAGCCAAAAAACGGCCTGAAACATTTGTGAACACAACAACCCAAGCATGGTTACAGAAAAAGAATAAAGTGCACAAGAAAACAGAAACACCGGCGGTGGCGGGGAGCAGTGTGTGTGTTTGGGTTTGAAAGTAAAGTAAATAAATAGGCGTCAACGAAATAGCACTTCTAAGATGATAGATGTGACACTGGTGTGCTTGTGTACAGGAGTCGAAATCTGTCTACATAATCAATGGCACATCTGTGCACATTAGAGTAAGCACTGTAGCACAAGTGAGTGGGGAAATAATGGTGTATAAAACAAACGTGTCCTCTACCACCCAAGGGAGTGTGTGGATGTGTGCGTTTACACAAACATAAGGGTGTGTGCAGAACAACACTCTACGGTAAATGAGAAGCATGTATACGGTAACACAAGCATGTGCTGCAGAGATACACAGGTATGTGCGAGTACACAAGACTATGGACAGTAAAACAGAATGTAAACCATACAGTAATAAAATAGTGCAGCCATAATCAGAAACACGTGCACGCCTCCCCTCCCCTAACTCTTAAACAAGCGCCAAGAGTGACCAGCAACGGAGATGCTATAAGCAAGAAAAACAGATACACGTTCTCTGTGTCAATGGTGCCAAGCAAAAAAAAAAAAGCAAGCTTCGTTGACATTGAAAAAATGGCAAAGTTTACCGCACAATGTTCCTCCCGTACCGGCACCTGCACTCGCACCAGCATATACTTGAAGATGCCCTCCGGATCGATTTCCACCTCGGCCATACCGCTGACTGAGCTCAAGATGAGCCTTTCATGTGTGTGAACGGCAGCCACGACACAGAGAAGGAAAGGCAAGTAGGAATAACGGCGCGTATCTACCAGCAACAAGGTGGCCATCTTCCAAAGGGACTTTTTAAAAAAAAAAAATCTCATAGCGTGCGGGAGGTGGTAGCGGGGGGCACCCCACGCCCGCTATAGATAAACAAAGAGTGGCGTGCCGCTGGAGGTGGTGGCGGGCACAGCACGGGCCGCCTTAATGAAAGATAACGAGTTAGGCGACCGGCGCACAATAAAACGCGCGGCCACCATAATTTAATGTAAAAAAAACCAAACATGTTGGGCGAGCTGTGCACAACATGACTCACGGCTGCCATGATTTAATGTGCCGGGAAAAAAACTATTTGGGCGCGCTAGGCGGCTTGTCCCGAAAGTGCTAGGTGTGGCTCCACAGTGAAAGTGAAAGCACACATAGCGTGCTGCAAATACAATAAAACAAGCCGATCCTCGAGCAAAGATAGCTTATCGGCTACAACTTATCAACATAGCTGTCCCCGGTTCTGGTTTTCGCATCCTGTTTGAGAGCGTCGCATTTAAATGCGACACATCGGTCCCTGCAGCGTGGCTCAATAAAGAAAAAGTTCAGTACCGAGTAACAAGCAAGTAAAGGGGCCAGTAGCCATGGGAGGATACAAATGACGACATGGCCCTAATAAGGAGGGACTAACAAGCCTATTAAGGAATCGGACGCCAGCATTTACGAAGGACAAAGACACACGCCAATGAAAGATATGGGCGGGGGAGTGGGCGGGGCTTCTCTTCTGTACTGAACTACCACAGATCATCGCCAGAGCAGCGCGTGCGCGCTGACTCTAGCTTCGACCTAAAAAGGGCCCTTTCCTACACAACTCCCCCTCAAACGAAAGGGAATGAGGCTAACCTTTCCAAAGAGAGACTTCATTGTCTAAGCGCAAGAACATGGAAAAGCCATCTGCATTGGCAAGGTCAGTCCCAGGTCTGAGTTCCACTGTAAAGTCGATTCCCTGTAGGGAAATGGGCCATCTCAATAGTTTAGGATGTTCCCCTTTCATTTGCATCAGCCTTCTGAGAGGCCTGTGGTCAGTTTGTACAAGGAAGTGAGTACCAAAACAGGTATAGTCTCAGCCTCTTCAGGGACCAAACCACAGCAGAGGATTCCCTCTCAATGGCACTCCAATGCTGTTCTCTTAGGAGTAACCTCCTGCTAATAAAAGCAACAGGCTGGTCATGGTCCTCATCGTTGATCTGTGATAGGACTGCTGAAGCTTTTAGAATGGGTGCTGAGCACATTGTTTTCTTCAGCGTGTCAAAAGCCTTTTGACAGCTCACTGTCCTGTTTACTTTCTTGGGTTTTTTCTAGGAGGTCAGTAGTTCTTTGAGAGGTGCCGCAACAGTACCATACGCCTTCACAAACCTCCTGTAGAACCTTTAGAGTTATGCGGACAGCAGTGTAGGCAAATGTAGGCTGCACAAGTATAGTGATTCTCAATATATTTATTGCTTTGTGATGCTCAACTTTCCGTGACCCCACCGCTTAGAAGTCACAAATATAAGAGAAGAATTTCTCTTCAAACAATGAAAAGGAGCATACAATTAAACATAATTCCTTTGTGAATTAAAAATAATTTGTCAAGATCCCCAAAATTCAAAAAGTATTGAGCAAGGAGTCTTGAAGTTTCTTTTTTCAACTATTCTTTATTCGTAGTGATATGCGATATGCATATATCAGCCCAGCCAACGCGTTTCGTCCAACATGGACTTCCTCAGGGTTGGGTATATCTTTCAAAGATAACTGAAGCGATCTTCTTATACATTTCGTAATGGACATACGCTGGGATTCCCCGTAGCGTCCGGATAATCAGAGTTTAAAGGGTTATTGCCTTCATATCCAGTCTGCTGTGTTCTGTGCTCCAGTTCACAATGCCGTTCGTCTATCCGTCGCACAGAACACGGCAGACTGGATATGAGGGCAATAACCCTTTAAACTCTGATTATCCGGACGCTACGGGGAATCAATGCTCAATACTTTTTGAATTTTGTGGATCTTGACAAATTGTTTTTAATTCACAAAGGAATTATGTTTAATTGCATGCTCCTTTTCATTGTTTGAAATTCCTGTAGAACCTATTCAAGCCAAGGAATACCCTGACTTGACTCTGGGTTGTTGGAGCCTCCCAGTCCAGAATAGTCTGGACCTTGGGCTGTAAGGGTTGAACTTGGCCTCCACGTACAAGGTGGCCCAAGTATACAACTGAGCTCTGCCCAATCTGGCACTTGCTTGCCTTGATAGTGAGTCCTGCTTTCTGCAGGGCCTCAAGGACCTTTCCAAGGTGGATCAGGTGATCCTGCTAAGTGGAGCTATAGACAGCAATATCATCAAGGTTTGCTGCACTAAAAGACTCCAGCCCAGCCAGGACTTTTTTCACCAGCCTTTGGAAGGTGGCAGGGGCATTCTTTAAACCAAAGGGCATTACAGTAAACTGGTAATGTCAATCTGGGGTCCAGAATGCTGATTTTTCTTTGACTCCTGTGGTGAGACCAATCTGCCTGTACTCCGATGTCAAATCAAAAGTACTGAGAAACTTGGCTATACCCAACATGTCAATCAGTTGATCAGCCCTCGGGATAGGGTGTGCATCTGTCTTAGTGACAATATTGAGACCTCTATAGTCCATATAAAAACCCAGCTCTGGTTCCCCCCTTAGAATGAGATTTGGGGACAGAGACCACTGGGCTGGTACAGGGACTATCAGAGGGTTCTATCACACATATTTCCAGCATCCTGCTGAATTTAGCTCTGCTGCTTTGCTTGACTTGATCAGACTGCCTATAAATTAAGATTTTGACAGGTAGGGTGTCCGTAGTTTGTCTGACCAGGGATGTAGGAAAGTGCCTCCTTTTGACATGAATGGAGCTGTAAAAGCTACGTCCTTGCGGCCATCTTGCAGGCCACGCCCAAATTTCTATTTATTTAGATGTTATTAAGGACGCAATATTTATATGAGACAATAATGTGAGAGCTATATTTTTGTACAACTCCTTGTAGGCAACCCTGTGGATTATAGACAGCCACCAGCTTGGTGGCAGTAGAAGGTGACAGTGCACATTGGGAGAATAAAAAGTGTTTAGGGGATGCAAACAAGAGGCCAAGCGAGTACTGATACAGGCCAAATAGGAGTATATTACTATAATAAATTCTGCTCAGGACAAGGCTGTTAGTAAGGGCTTGTTTTCCAAATGTTTACACCTCTCAGTGTAGCATCAGTAGCTGTGGTTGGGATAAAGAATTCAAGATTCATGCTGGAATTAAAGAGCAGACAATAATTTTCTGTGGTAGGAAGTTGATATAAAGTGTAACTGAATAGTGCCAGATAGTCCTTTTATAATTTTATACGATAGTAAATAATTTCTGTTTTGGCAGTGGTAAGAATAGGTGACCATAGGGCCATCTAACATTGGCTAGCAGTTAACATTCAGAGACTCGAGTCGTGGTGTAGCGGGAGAGAGGAAAGAAAAGAATGTTTGTTTTTCAATACTATACCGCTTGTTGGAAAAGCCAAATTAGATTTTGCTAAGGGAACGGGTGTATAAAGAAAAGAGAGGATGCCTCAAGGCTGAGCATTGGGGATGGCAACAGGTGGTGGGGATTTTTGTGAGAGCAAACATGACCACAAAACAGAGAGAAGTCCATTTCAAACTTAAAATGGAAACCAGTTGTAGACTGTGAATGTATTTAGAGAGTCAAGATCTGAGATTAAGGATGTTTGGTTGACTGTGTCAAATTCAGACCCAAGTGAGCAATTTAGATTTTAGAGGACAATGAATGCAATGTGTAGGTGATTAAGTATGAAACACGAATATAATAGATGGTGGAACCATTAAGCCACGTGAACAGCTGAACTCTCATGCACACAATATTACAACTACACTCAACTCAAATATGCCATACATACAGAGGCGACTGACTGGGAGAATATACCTGAATATGCATCACTTGAGGGTTATGGCCCACGAGGTAATGGGGTAGTCTTATCTATATCCCAAGACAATGGTAAATAACATCCCCATAATCTTATAAATCTGTGACAGAGGTGGGAACGTAATGTAGGAGCTCAGACTGGGAAGCTGTCCTGAGGCAACCTTGGAAGGGGGCCATCAGAGCTAGATTCAACCTCATCAATTAAAGGTCCTGAACAGAGTGTATGTAGACAGAGCCAAACTGGACAAAATAGGGAAATCCCAGACACCCATTTGTCTGAGATGCAATAACAAGAAAGTAACCTTCCATCACACAAACTGGGCTAGTCCTAGAATTCAAACTTATTGGTGTATGGTATTAAAGGAGCTATGTGACGTTTTAGAAAGTAAAACTTCGCACAATCCCCAATTTGTATTACTAGCTTGTAGAAATGGATGCATGTATGGGAGCCATGTGAGTATAATTACACCACCAGGTGCAACCGAAGGACTGCCCACAGCAGTAGTATTTTACATTAAACCCCCTCCTTGCGATACTGACGTGATTTATAAATGTGGAATGCGTCTCATAGTATGCTTACTGTCTGTACTACTTAATAATTTAAACTAAATAAAAAACAGTTGATAAAAATAAAAAAAATGTCTGAAACATGAATAAAGAGATTTCCATTGAGTGGTTTGCTTGGTAGTCGGATTATAACAGGTTAAGGAGATTATGGGCAGAGAGATGAGAAGTAAAACAATTGAATATAAGGTGTTCAAGTGTCTTGCATAAGACTAGGAGTTGGAATTCTAAAGCTCAACGTTAAAGGAGGAGGAGGAAGGGGCAGGCTCTTTTCAGCAATAGTTGGACATGGGCAAATTTGAAAGATTGTTGATAGTGACATAATTAAAGGGAGCGATTAAAGAGAGGTGTTAATCGGGGGAGGAGAGAGAGATATGCTTAATGGTTTGTGGGCTGAAGTGTCAGACAGGACACTGCAGGGATTAGCCAATTTAAGGAGGGGATGTTGACTGATGCCAACACCCTCAGCACTGGGGGTACTAACTGTTGTGTTATAAATCTCCAGTTAGGGGGGTGTGGCCTAGCCGCCGACCGTGATGGCAGCGCTGCTGTGAAGCTCCGAAGCCATCGACCTGATCCTGCGGGTCTCGGCCTCAATCCTCACTCCTCTTGCTGGCACTGAGGGGAACAGAGTGCCTAGGGGCCGTCGAATGCTCTCCACGGCCCCTTGGCGGTAGCGGGACCTAGCCCACCTCGGAGGCCCCGCTGCGACAGGGGCAGCGGGCAAGCTGGAGGACGGTGTTGCGGAGCCACACTGGGCCTCCGCCCGCCTTACTTCACAGCTGCTGCCGGACTGTCCCTTGGTGCGCAACCAAAGAGGCGCGGCGAGGGGCTGCTGTTACTGACGGTGGTGCCGGGGGCGGCCTGAACCCAGGCCTACCTCCTTCTCCAATTTGCCTGGTTATGGCCCAGTGCCCAACTGTGGATTCTGGTATTGGAGGCACTCCCTCAGCAGATTGGCTGTTGCCGGGACGTGGCTGCTGCACAAGCGCCTGGGGACCGGCGTGGTGCTGTATGGCCTGCAACCTCATTGGTGATCCGGGAGAGCTGTACTACCGCAGCAGGGGGCCTGAGGCTTCCATCTCACTGCTCCTCACTTCGCTGATTGCCATTGGTGAGTGCCCTGCTGCCTCCTCGCCTGCTGCCTAATTTCCTTTGCCCACGGGGGGCCCGTGGTCTGTTTGGTGCTGAGCCGGTCGCTGTTGGTGCTCCCATGTTGGGGTCCCCCTCCGGACCCCGCTTCCACCCGATCCTGCAGTGGGTGGGTGGGTGTGTCTGCTGGGCCTTGGGGGCATCCCGGTGAGCGGCCTGCGCTCGGCGTCGGCCCCCACTCCAACCAGCTCTACCTGTTCTACTCATCCCCGTGGAGGATGTCATGGACTGGATCTCAGGACGGCTGATCCCCTCACGCAGCGACAGGGCCCTCCGCAACTGTGACCTGGTGGCTGCTTCCTTCACCTGGGGGGGGTGGGGTCGCGGGGCACCTGCTGTGTTTTCCTGCCGCGATTTGGAGCGCTCTCTCCAGCTGCCCTATCATGGGTCGAGGTGACACCAAACAGCGTAAACTGACATTTCAGTTGCCTAGGGCAGCGAATCGCCAGAGCCCTTCATCCGACATGGACGACGACCAGTACCCCGCGGCTCACTCGGACCTTCTGGAAGGGATGGCGTCTATTCTCGCCGAGCTGAGCGCCGATTCCGCTCCATTGATGCACGCTTCGACACCCTCACTTCCCGTCAGGACTGCATGGGCAAACGACTTGACAGGCAGGGCACCCATCTTGATGCCACTGAGGAGCGGCTAGAGAAGACTGACAGGCTCCTGAAGGCAGTCGCCATTAAATATGAGTGCTTAGAGGCACGCTCTTGGCGCAACAATATTCACATTGTCGGCCTAGCAGAGACCACCATCATGGGCCGGCCAGAGCAGTTTGTGGAAACTCTAGTGATAGAACTATTTGGCACCCAGCACTTCTCCTCCATGTTCGTCGTGGAGAGGGCGCACAGGTCCCTAGGACCCCGGCCACTGCCCGAAGTGCCACCGCGATCGGAGATGAATTGCAGGGACCGCAATGCTGTGCTTTGGCAGGCCTGGGAGTGCTCCCCGCTACTCTACAAGGCCGTTACCCTCTCCATTCACCCAGATTTCACCTCGGCCGTACAAAAGGCACGTCAAAAATTCTCCGATGCTAAGATGCAGCTCCGAAAGCAAATAAGGCATGCTCTACCCCACCCGTCTCTGGGTGGCATGTGACGGTAAACATTGGTTCTTCAAAAACCCAGCTGATGTCTTTGCATTCTGTAAAAAGCTGGGGCCAGGTGGCTCTCCATCAGGCCACCCCGCACAGGACCGCCCCTCTCAAGACGACGATATTCCAGCGAGTGCTGACCTCTTCAATCCTGGTTGAGAACCTGCGCCCAGACTGACTGGCTATCATGATGTTACTTGCTCTGGCTCACAATGATCCCTCCTAGTGCTGAGCAACTACTGCCAACCCTTATGGAACTCTCATAAACTCTTCCATTGAGTATGGGCACCTGGCTCCGCTGCGTTGCCCACTCCCCTAGGATGACTCTGTATGTTGTGGGTTTTCTTGGGATTTGCTTGTACTCCTATTCCTAGTGTGGGTGGGGGGTTGTTCCTAAGGGATTGTTCTTTGGTTGTCTATGCTCCTCTGGGCCTTTTTCTTCTCCTAGTTTTCCTTCCCTTTCCTGTGATGGGACAGAACTACACGCTCCCATCCCTGACGGTACCGGCTGAGCGGACAAATCCACTCCTTTATCAATGAATGGCACTGTGCAAACTTTGGATGTGACTTTCCTTACCTGGAATGTCCGGGGCTTGAACAATCCTCGCAAAAGCAAACTGGTCCCATTGTATCTCAACCGACATGGCACCAAGATCGCATTTCTACAGGAAACACCTCTTCCTCCCCCCGCCCCCCTCCCACCTCCCCCAGACATCCCTGGTCTTTGCAACATCGTGGGGCCCACACCGATTCTTTGCCAACTATAGCTCCTTTTCCACGGGTGTCTGCATACTTATCCATAAATATCTTCCCTTTATACACCAATCCACTATCTCCACTATTGCAGAAGCACAGGACCATTACATCTTAGTGACGGGGACCATGTTGGGGAGACGCATTGCCTTCTTAAATCTTTACGCCCGAACAATGACGGCCCCCCTTATACCAATCAGTGGCTGCCCTACTCGACAGCTCTGATGCAGACATCGCCCTGGTCGGTGGGGTAGGGAAGGGGGCCCTCTCTATTGACGCCTTACCCCCTTCCATGCGAGAGGCAGTAATCTCCCTCCTGGGAAAGATCCTAAGCACTGTGCTTCGTACAGACCCCTCTCTCTTATCAATTTTGACAATAAAATCTTGGCCAAGGCTCTGGCTAACCATTGGTCCTTATTACTGGAAACTATACTGTCACTAGTACAGACAGGATTTGTACCGCACCAATCCACATACTTAAATTTCCGCACTGTATTCTCTGTTTTTGAATTGCATTTCCCCCGATACCCCGGCGGTAGTCGCCCTATTCGACGCGGAGAAGGCCTCCCTGGAGTGGCTTTTCCTCCTGGATACTCTGAGAAAACTTGGAATTCCTGAACGATTCATGTCCCTTATCTCCTTATTATACTCCAAACCAATGGCTCTCATCCGTGTTAATGGGTCCTTCCTGGATCCTTTTAGCATCTCTTGGGGCACCTGGCGAGGTTGCCCACTCTCGCCCCTATTATTTATCATAGCTATGGAATGCCTGACACGCCACCTTCAGGAGCGCCATATGCATCGTGGTCTTCAATTTACCACGGGGCCACTCCTTATGTCTAGGTACGCACACAATATTCTTCTCTTCTTCCGACACCCTGCCTCTAAATTATCTCCCATTGTCCAAGAAGTAACCCGCTTTGGCAAGCTTTATTGCCTCACCATTAACTGGTCTAAATCTGAGCTGTTCCCACTTACCAGCACCACCACGCCACCTACCTGTGCTTATCCCTTTCAATGGTCCGCCGACACCACCAAGTATCTAGGAGTGATTTTACACAGGAATAGGGAACATGTCATCCGGCTGAATTACGGTCCAGCGATCGAAATACTCACTGCCCAAATTGACCGCTGGATGCAAATTCTTCTATCGATGGCTGGCCGCATAGCCATTATAAAAATGATCGTCCTCCCTCGGTTCCTGTACCTCTTCGTTAATCCTATACCCTTGACCAAAGCCTTTATCTCTACTCTTCGAAGCCTTTTTCTGAAACTGGTCTGGGCTGGTTGACGGCCACGTGTCACTTGGAGCACCCTAACTCTCCCCTACAACCGTGGGTGATTCGCAGTCCCAGACTTCCGGCTGTATTTCCTCGTAGCTCAAGCACATTTCGCGTATCACTGGTTTCATACGGACGCTCACCTGCCCTACACCAAACCGGAACGTAATCTGGCCGATCCTACACCTCTGAATGCACTCTTACCACTTGGCATTAGATTGGACCCCAGTGACATTCAGACCTTGTCCACCACCTGCTGGGCCTGGCGGAAGCTCGTGGCACGTTGGGCTTAAATCTTATCTACTTGCCCAATCTCCCCTTACCTGTGAATCCAAGGCTCTCACCACCAAAAAATGTGTACAACACACCCTACATAAGTACACTCTCCACACTCTGGGGGATGTGTTTCCAGATGACCATGTTCTGCCTCACAATCCCGATACTGCACATTCCTCCACTCCATTTATGGACAGATTCATTTTTACCAGGGACCACGGAGCCCTGTGCTCCCGGGTTCCGTCCTACCCGCTCGCCCCAAAGAGCTCATACCACTCACCCTTCTGATATCAGACCCTGACAGTTCTCAACTCATCACTAAGCTTTATCGTGCATTCACAGCTCTAAAATGGACTGACATGGGGGGGGGGGGGACGATGGAAGGAGGAACTAGAACACCCACTCTCCAAAAAAGACTGGGCATTTTGCTGCGCCCAGACTAGGCTGATCTCCCCCAACCGCAGACATAAACTTCTGCAATTTTGCTTCCTCCACAGCGCCTATGTCCCCCCACCCCCCCCTCCCTAGACTGGCCCGCATTGACCCTTCCAGATCCGCTCTCTGCCCCAAGTGCTGCAGCCTGGACACAGATTTACCCCATCTAACCTGGACCTGCCCACCGGTAGCCTCGTTCTGGGCGGAAGTGTTTCAGGTTCTCTCTGAGATGATTTCGGTGTCAGTCGACCCTTCCCCACTCATGGCCTTCCTGAATAATGTCGCCCCTATCCCCACAGCCACTCACAGATTTCAATCATTGCTTTACTCTTAGCTAAGCACGAGATTGCCCTTCACTGGGGCAGCAGCGTGCGCCCCACCGTAAAAGCCTGGCTTCACAGCATGACATTTTGGGATCTGACAAGTGAAGTGTATTCTTCTTTACTGCCCGTCCTAAAGATATTTGGCAACCTCTCAGACTGTTGCTCCTCGCACAATCTGCTGATTCCCCTTCCCTTATCCCCCGGATCTCTCATGACGCTCCTCCCCCGGACGGCTCCAGCCAGGACACGGACGCATAGAATCCTATGTTCAGTTTATTCATCCTTCCCCATAGTACTCTACATTCACGGCATGTCACCTATTTTATCCAGTAATGTCTTGTATATCTGCAAAGAACCCTGCACAATCTTGTAATGTTATAAGTTGCCTACTGCTCATCACCACTGTCTTCTGTTTTGTACCATTAAACTGAACCCCCCCCACCCACAAAAAAAATCTCCAGTTGTTCCAGAAATCAGTGTTAGTGTCTTAAGAGAGCAGATAGGAGGGGTGATCTAAGGTTGGGGCAGTGCTTAGTGGCATTGTAAGTGAAATACCTGTTGTAAAATCACAACATTTTAAAACCAATTCTTTTATTTTTAGCGTAAGATCAAGATTGGAAGCAATGAAATGTTTATTTCTAATGCAACATATGGACGTAAATTGTGCAATGGCTAGTTTTTTAATAGCTTTAAATGATTTTGCATCTTGAATATGTGTGTTTTATAATGTTAGAAACAGATTTAAAATATACCAGTTGTGATTAAGCAATTTGTATTATAATGTACTTTCTTTCTTAGCATTTTTATGAACTGTGATTGTATAGTTTAAGAGACTTGTGTCTTAAAAAAAACTTAACCTTGAACTTGATTGTTAAGGTGTTATTGAATTGTTTCAATTAAGATGAATAAAGTGTGGTAAGTTTGTATGGATTTCATCCAGTAGACTTGAATATTGCCTGTGTTGTGTAAAGGGGGATTTACAAACTGGAGGTATGACATTGATGACCATTCATACCAAAGCATTGTTGTAAGTTGGTTCTAACCGTGTTTGCTTTGATCCTCTAGTTTTTTGGACCTCTGATGCGGCCAAGAAGGCAATACAAATATGGACTACATGGTCACCAGGGGCACTATTGAAATTAAAGAAGAGCTACAAGGACCAACCTTATGGTCAGTGAGCCTCCTTGGCAGAGAGTGTTCCTCAAATAGTCAAGGTATGCCTTCAGCTCTAGTGAATGGCTGACCTGTGATATAAAGAGTGTCATTTCCAACACAAAGTTCTTAATACTTCTCCCAGGACAGCGCTCTGCAAGCGCTTTGAGGAATGGAGGTGGAGGTGCGGAGGTATGACTAATCCGTCCTGTATGTATCTGTGAACTTGTTCTGTACAGTGTGGTAGAGAGGCTGTCGGCAGCTTAAACAAAATGTAAAACTAACAACTTTGTAGAAGTAGAAAGTTCTTTGACAAGTATGGTGTGAAGTTTAAAATACTTTCAATAATTACAATCTCTCCAAGAACATGTTCTGTTTGTCTGGTAGGGTCACCTTAGATTAATAGCAAAACCGACAGATTTAACTCTGATTAAGAGTGAAAAGGAATTCTATAAAAAAAAAACTACTCTGCTGTCTGTGTACTGCAACGTAATTTTACAGAATGAACTTCAGAGAATATTTACATTGTAAACTGACATCGCCAAACGTGCATGCAAGATGTTGGCAGGTGCTCAGCCCTTACCCAATAAAAGATTAAAATCTGATCAACAAGGGATTACACACAATTTCACCCCCCTGGGGTTAAATAAAAACGATGACCTTGATGGGGTTGGCCATCCTGTTAACTGGCCGACCCACTGTGAGGGCAATTTTGTTTTTACAGATGTGTGGTCACCCTGGGGGCCGTGATCGGCCCCCAGGGAAACCTCTAAAAAAGAAAATCTATATGTAGAGAAAGAGAGAGAGACTCTCTCTGTCTCTCTCTATCTCTCTCTCTCTCTGTGTGTGTGTGTGTGTGTGTGTGCGTGTGTGTGTGTGTGTGTGTATGTATATGTATATATATATATATATATATATATAATACTGCTATGTAACTCAGAAAAGTCTGAAATTATTTTCTTTGGACATATCCGTAAGAACCCTAAAGTCCCTTTGACGGATCTTACCAATCTCCGCCCCATCTCGCTTCTTCCGTTTCTGAGCAAACTACTGGAGAAACACATTAACAATCATCTTTCCAACCATGTCGAACTTACTGGGTGTTTAGACTCTTCCCAGTCCGGCTTTAGGCCCAAATACAGCACCGAATCAGTTATGCTAGTGGTCACAGATAACATCAGGATGACCCTAGATAAGGGCCATTCTACGATATTGGTGCTGTTGGACCTGTCCGCCGCGTTCGACACGGTGTCACATCGGATATTGCTCAGAAGACTAAAAGAGATTGGACTAAGAAACTCTGCCTTACGGTGGATGACGAGCTTTCTATCTGCTCGCTCCCAGACCGTCAACTTAGGCCCGTATCGTTCGGCACCTATGGAACTGTCCAAGGGAGTACCTCAGGGCTCTTGCCTGAGCCCCACACTGTTTAACATCTATGTCGCTCCCTTGGCCAATCTCTTGAGGACGTATGGGTTCACCCCCATATCCTTTGCCGACGATACTCAGTTGCTCTTTCCATTTGACAAATTCACTCCATCCGTACAGTCGGCCTTCTCTTCTGGTATGAGAGCCATCTCACACTGGATGAAGAGTAATTTCCTCCAGTGTAATGTGGGGAAAACGAAGATTCTGCTCTTCGGAGAGGCCCCTTTTCTATGGACGCCTGAATGGTGGCCGGTCGATTTGGGTGCCCATCCTGCCCCCAAATCTATTGTTAAGAACTTGGGCATCCGTTTGGATCAAGCCCTTACTCTGAAGGAGCATACTGCTCAGACAGCTGGCTCCTGCTTCCATACAATGGGCCTGCTCCATCGAGTTTTTCCTCTGCTTCCCGACTCAACTCGGAAAACTCTGACTCAGGCACTTGTATTAAGCCGTCTCGACTACTGTAACGGTCTGCTGATCTCCGCCAATGAGGCCTCGGTCAGCAGACTGCAGGTAGTCCAGAATACGGCTGCGCGACTGGTCCTTAATGCTCCTCCTAGGACTCCCTCCCTCCCTCTTCTTTTGCAACTTCATTGGCTTCCTATTCGCCAACGGGTAAGATTCAAAGTTTGCTGCACCATTCATAAGACGTTGTTTAATCTAGGCCCCACCTACCTTTCAGAGAAATTTACACCGTATCTACCTTCCAGATCCCTTCATTCGGGCTCCAAACATCTTCTTGTGGTTCCTCGAGTTAGGAAGGCTAGATTAGGAGGAAGGGCCCTTTCTCACCTTGGCCCTGGTTACTGGAACGAGCTCCCTATACTCCTGAGACAATGCCCTGATCATTTGCAATTCAGGAAGCTGCTGAAGACCACCCTTTTCTGTTCTTGATCCAGCTGTAGCCGCACTATATCCTTGCTGCCTGTCCAAAGCGCAGAGATACCCCTTCGGGGGTCGATTCAGGCGCTATATAAATAAATAAATACTCCAGGCGATGAATGGCGCCAATGGTGGCCCCAGAATTTGCCCCCCCTCCCCCCCAGCATGCCCAGTCACCACCGTAAAAAACCTCGGGGTGAAACTGGATGCTGATATGTCTATGAAGTCCCAGGTCCAATCAGTGGCCGGCACTTGTTTTGGGCTATTAAAAATGATGAGGAACTTCCTCCCCTTGCTTCCAATCTTGCATAGGAAAACAGAGGTCCAAGCCCTGATTACGTCAAGGTTGGACTATGTCAATGTGTTGTACTTGGGCCTCCCTGACTACTTACTAGGCCGACTGTAGGTGGTACAAAACGCGGCGGCAAGGGCTGTACTTATGGTCGGACCCAGGACACACATGACCCCTTACTTGAAGTCCCTGCACTGGCTCTCAGTGCAAAAAAGGGTAAATTTTAAAGCCCTGGTGTTGGCCTTCAAGGCCTTTCACAACATTGGGGCCCCTTACATTAGGAATAGAATTCAGCCCTATACACCATCCAGAACATTGCGGTCTTCGACCCAGCAACTGACGATCGTGCCAAAGTTCTTTCGGTCACGTAAGGGGGGACGCTCCTTTCAGGTGGCAGCCTTGAAGCTATGGAATAGCCTACCGCCTTCCCTGAGACAGGTACAGGATCTCCTCAGTTTTAGGAGAGTCTTAAAAACTTGGCTCTTCCAACAGTAGAGGAGGCACCTGCTGTTGTGTTTCACTGCTCTGTCAAGGGGTCACGCTAGCACCGGGACACTCCCAGGAGTAGCCGCGCGCTCTACAAATACCCCGTAACATAACATATATACACATACACATCAGTTTTCCCTGGGTGGTTTCCCTGGGGGCTGCGATTGGCCCCCAGGGAAACCACACATATATAAAAAAAAAAAGTGAGATTATATATATATATATAGGTTGAGTGCTAACTTGAGATTAAATCAAGTATAATCCAAGCTGTGAGTGCTGCGTCATTTGTTTTTATATATATATATATTCACTGAAAAAACCGTAGGTTTCAGGCACGTTATAGTTACAAATTAGCATTTTAAAAACCTTTGAAATTCACTGAAAAAACCATAGGTTTCAGACACGTTATAGTTAGAAATTAGCATTTAAAAAACCTTTGAAATTCACTGAAAAAACCATAGGTTTTAGGGACAGTTATAGTTAGTTGGACATTGCACTCGTACAAAACCCGTGAAATTCCCCCGTTATAGTTAGTTCAGCTAACTATAACTCGCGCCCCCGCAATGCACTGCTGATGACGTCACATATTACATCACTCATGACATGGTCAGTGACATCACTGATGACATCACTGATGACATCTCAAATGACATCACTGATGACATCATCCAGTGACTGTGTGTTTCTGTAAAGTTTAAATATATATAGGGAAAGGCGTATTGAAGAATGAGTGGGTGTATAAGTGTCTGAATGGATGATTTAGTACGTGCGTGACTGACTCTACAAGTGAGTGATTAAACGTATCTTACTGAATGCATGGGTTAGTGACTAAACTGTGTGAATGTCTGTATCCGTCTGTTGGTGTGTAAGTGGATGCATGGATTTGCGAATAGCTACATGAGTGTCTATATGGGTTATTGATTGGTTCTATGAGTATCTGTATGGGTGCCTGAGTGTTTGTGTGGATGGGGTGTGTGCGACTGTGCATAGATGTGTGAGTGGGTGATTCACTGGGTGGATGGTTTCAAGAGTGCATCTGTGATAGACTGTATGGGTGGGTAAGTGTGTGTAAGAGTGTGTTAGTGAGTGAATGTATGTCCCAGTGGTACATGTGTGAGTAACTACATATGTGAAAGGCAGTATATATGTGTATTGGAGTATATAAATAGCTATAAGCGAGAGTGAGTGATTGTGATAGTGGCTGTATGGATGAGTGTGTGCTTGTATCAGTGATTGTATAAGAGCGTAACAATGTGCTAGTATTTGTATGATTAAGTGAGCTGGTGTGTGTATAACTGTATAGGTGAGTAAATGGCAGTGTGTTTAATTATTTGCATGACTGACTAGGTGTGTGAGTACCTCTATGGATGAGTGGCGGTGTTTGAGTGTCTATATAGGAGTAAGAGTGCATATGATAGTCCTGTACTAAGTGACCATAAGTATGAGTAACTGTACGGGTGAGTGAGTGGATGTGTGTGTGTAGACCTAAGAATCAGTGAGTGGGTATGTAGTTATTGGTGTTGGAGTGTCTATGGTTTTGCGAATGGCACTCTGTAATTTAGATTGGGTGTATCAAAGGTTATATTAGGGTGTGAGGAGCTGCATCAGATTATCACGTGGATGATGTCATCAGTGATGTCATTTGAGATGTCATCAGTGATGTCATCAGTGATGTCACTGACCATGTCATGAGTGATGTAATATGTGACGTCATCAGCAGTGCATTGCGGGGGCGCGAGTTATAGTTAGCTGAACTAACTATAACGGGGGAATTTCACAGGTTTTGTACGAGTGCAATGTCCAACTAACTATAACTGTCCCTAAAACCTATGGTTTTTTCAGTGAATTTCAAAGGTTTTTTAAATGCTAATTTCTAACTATAACGTGCCTGAAACCTACGGTTTTTCAGTGAATTTCAAAGGTTTTTTAAATGACAATTTTTAAATGTATTAATTTTTATATTAATTTTTTTCACACTGATTTACTACATTTTTAGAAACAATTTCTTTTACATATTTTATTTTTTAAATTACATTGTAATTACATTATACATTACATTACAAAAAATACTTTCTCAGAATGAATTACTTTAGTTTAAATACTTTGCACATAGGCAATAGACTTTTAAGTACAGTAGTTACAGTTGTTGCAATGGGCAACACATTTTCATACACAATGCAACATTCAGCTCAATGTGAATTTCTAGTTAAATGCAATTAGTTACTTTATGGATTACTTTTCTAACCACAGGACTGGATCCTAGATTCAGTCCTGGTACATCTCCTGTAAACAGTTGAGTAAAAGCGTTTTGGTTACAGTCGTGATTTTTAAGGAATATTATTGTATTTTAAAAGTTGACACTTAGAAACTTTTTCTCATAGAATCACCAATGTTATCCTATGGAAGGAAATTCACTTAGCAGGTAAAAACTGTTATCGTTACTTTTTCTTACTCAGTGTTGGATCCTGGATCCAGCACTGGTGCATCTCCTGTAAACAGTTGAAAGAATGCGTTTAAGTCATACAGGCGATTTTTAAGGAATATTTGTAGTTTGTGAAAATCGACACTTTGAAACTTTTCTGCTGAAAACCAGACCATGGATTCCTATGGAAGAAAATATAAGTTACTGGTAAGTACGGTTAAAATTACTTTTCAGGACCAGTACTGGGCTGAAAGATACAGCACTGAGGTCTCTCCTTATAACAGGTGAGTAAATCGGAATTCGTATTTCGGCTGATTTTAGAGGAATATTTGTATGTTTCAAAAATCAACACTTAGAAACTTTTTCAGCAAAAAGCAGGCAATGATATCCTATGGAAGGAAATTCAAGTTACTGGTAAGTACGGTTAAAATTACTTTTGAGGATCAGTACTGGGCTGAAAGATGCAGCACTGAGGTCTCTCCTGATAACAGGTAAGTAAATCGGAATTCGTATTTCAGCTGATTTTAGATGAATATTTTAAAGTTCCAAAACTCCACACTTAGAAGAATTTCCAAGTGAAACCAGTCAATGTTAGCCTATGGAAGGAAATTCAAGTTACCGGTAAGTACGGTTAAAATTACTTTTCAGGACCAGTACTGGGCTGAAAGATACAGCACTGAGGTCTCTCCTGATAACAGGTGAGTAAATCGGAATTCGTATTTCGGCTGATTTTAGATGAATATTTTAAAGTTCCAAAACTCCACACTTAGAAGAATTTCCAAGTGAAACCAGTCAATGTTAGCCTATGGAAGGAAATTCAAGTTACCGGTAAGTACGGTTAAAATTACTTTTCAGGACCAGTACTGGGCTGAAAGATACAGCACTGAGGTCTCTCCTGATAACAGGTGAGTAAATCGGAATTCGTATTTCGGCTGATTTTAGAGGAATATTTGTATGTTTCAAAAATCAACAGAAACTTTTTCAGCAAAAAGCAGGCAATGATATCCTATGGAAGGAAATTCAAGTTACTGGTAAGTACGGTTAAAATTACTTTTGAGGATCAGTACTGGGCTGAAAGATGCAGCACTGAGGTCTCTCCTGATAACAGGTGAGTAAATCGGAATTCGTATTTCGGCTGATTTTAGAGGAATATTTTAAAGTTCCAAAACTCCACACTTAGAAGAATTTCCAAGTGAAACCAGTCAATGTTAGCCTATGAAGGAAATTCAAGTTACCGGTAAGTACGGTTAAAATTACTTTTGAGGATCAGTACTGGGCTGAAAGATGCAGCACTGAGGTCTCTCCTGATAACAGGTGAGTAAATCGGAATTCGTATTTCGGCTGATTTTAGAGGAATATTTTAAAGTTCCAAAACTCCACACTTAGAAGAATTTCCAAGTGAAACCAGTCAATGTTAGCCTATGAAGGAAATTCAAGTTACCGGTAAGTACGGTTAAAATTAATTTTGAGGATCAGTACTTGGCTGAAAGATGCAGCACTGAGGTCTCTCCTGATAACAGGTGAGTAAATCAGAATTCGGATTTCGGCTGATTTTAGAGGAATATTTTAAAGTTCCAAAAATCAACACTTAGAAACTTTTTCAGCAAAAAGCAGGCAATGATATCCTATGCAAGGAAATTCAAGTTACTGGTAAGTACGGCTAAAATTACTTTTGAGGATTAGTACTGGGCTGAAAGATGCAGCACTGAGGTCTCTCCTGATAACAGGTGAGTAAATCGGAATTCGTATTTCGGCTGATTTTAGAGGAATATTTTAAAGTTCCAAAACTCCACACTTAGAAGAATTTCCAAGTGAAACCAGTCAATGTTAGCCTATGAAGGAAATTCAAGTTACCGGTAAGTACGGTTAAAATTACTTTTCAGGACCAGTACTGGGCTGAAAGATGCAGCACTGAGGTCTCTCCTGATAGCAGGTGAGTAAATCGGAATTCGTATTTCGGCTGATTTTAGAGGAATATTTTAAAGTTCCAAAACTCCACACTTAGAAGAATTTCCTAGTGAAACCAGTCAATGTTAGCCTATGGAACGAAATTCAAGTTACTGGTAAGTACGGTTAAAATTACTTTTCAGGATTAGTACTGGGCTGAAAGATGCAGCACTGAGGTCTCTCCTGATAACAGGTGAGTAAATCAGAATTCGTATTTCGGCTGATTTTAGAGGAATATTTGCACAATGGTGAAGGGAGGGGCGGGGCCTGAGGTGACATCTGTGCAAACGCGCCCCGTGGCGCGTTTTAAGTTGGGGGATTAAGTCCCCTTGAATCATGAGGGTCCCTACGGGCCAACTAGCCCACCAGGAACCTCCAGTATGCGCCAGGGGCTGCGTTGCAGAGACATGTACAGAGGCCACACCCCTTTTTATACCTCTCTGCAACGCAGCTCTGTGGCGCTTTCTGGACGTACCTGTTGGGCTAGTTGGCCCCCAGGGACGCCAGGGGGCGCGTTTGCAGAGTGGTGAAGGAAGGGGGCGGGGCCTACGGGCCCGATCGTTTTTTGTTTTTTTTTTCCCCCTGAAGGGAGGCTGTGTAGCCCCCTTCCTTTTTCCTATTTTTAGGCCCTGGGGACCCCATCCCCCAGGGCCTTACCTCCCATTTTAAAATTAAAATAAATAAAAAAATGGGAAGGGGGCCGCGTGGCCCCTTCCCTGGGCCTGTATTGGCCCCGGGGACCCCATCCCCCGTGGCAAGGCCTCTTTTTTTTTATTTGGAGGGGGATGCGTGGCCCCCTCCTCAGGCCATTTAAGGCCCCGGGGACCCCATCCCCGGGCCGGCCTTGCACTTTTTTTTAATTTTTTTCCTTTTTTTACTTTGGGGAGGGGGCTGTGTGGCCCCTCCGTGGCCACTTATGGCCCCGGGGACCCCATCCCCCGGGGCCTGGCCTCTCGTTGGGGACTGTGGGGGGTCCCCAAGCCCCCACAGTCCCGCCGGCTCCCCGTGTCCTACGGGAGCCGGCATTGCTTACACATGGGAGCAGCTAACATGCTGCTCCCCATGTGGAAAAGCAATCGGCTTTGGATATTGGAAGAGAGAGCAGGTTTCCCTGCTCTCTCTTCCAATATCCAAAGCAAGTTTGCAATGACAGGACGGGAGCCGCGAGGCTCCGTCCTGTCATTGCAAACAGCAGTGTCCCGGGGGTAGGCACCCCGGGACACTGCAGGAGCCGGCCCTGGGCGGTGGCGGTCCCCAGGGCCACCACAGACTCCAGGAGTGGGGGCCGCGCGGCCCCCTCCCTACATTTTGAAAACCCCGGGGAGGTGGTGGTCCCCGGGGCTTGGGGGTCCAAAACGGACCCCCATTTTAATTTTTCTTAGTGCCCCGGGGTGGTGGTGGTCTCGGGCGTGTGGGGGCTGGAGCCCCCCACACAGGTTTTTAATTTAAAAAAGAAGCCCCGGGAGGTGGTGGTCCCCGGGGCTGCGGGAGGGCTCAGAGCCCTCCCGCACTATTATACATAAAGCCCCGGGGGTGGTGGTCCCCGGGGCTTGGGGAGCCCTTAGAGGCCCCCACACATAAAATTAACCCCCCAGCATGCCCCCGGGACTTGGCCCACCCGGGGGCCACTAGCATCGAGCGCGGAAGACCGCGCTCGATTTCTTCGGCAGGATTCGCGCACCCTGAGCGCATCCTGCCGATTTTTAAAAATTTTTTTTATTTTTTTTGCCCAGGTGGTCCTTGTGGGACCCCCTGAGCAAACCTAGGGGGTCAGGGTGTTTCTATCCTGCCCCCTTTGTGCGCTTTGCGCACTTGTTTCTGTCCCTCGGTTCTACCGAGGGACAAAATGGCTGCCAACATTTCCTGAATCAGAATGTTGACAGCCAGCTGACAGCCAATTAACATGCAGCTCGTGTCGAGAGGGTACGCGGACCCTACTCGGCCATAGATATCACTATCTTTTTACTTTTGATTTTCTCAGCAACTACTGAACGGATTTACACCATTTAACAAAAGGGTTCTTTCTGAACCAAGAACTACCTCTTTGCCAAATTTGGTGTAATCCCGTTCAGCAGTTCGGAGCTGTAGCCGTGTCTAAAGTTTCCTATGGAAAATTGCATGGGGAAAACGCGTTTTGGGACCCCCTTTTTCTCGGCCCCCGCTTGACGAATCCCCCGAGACTTTCAGGGTAGGAGCGGACCGGAACGGGCCACAAAGTTTGAAAATTTTGCGAAGATACGTCAACCGGCAAGAGAGTTATTTCAAATAGAATGTCGCGGATTTCCTATGGATAATAGGTTGTAACTATAACTATCTACTGGATATATATATATATATATCCAACTCCTCGCCTCTTGAGTTTTCCTTGAACTGGAAAAAAACGAGTGCAGACCCAATTGCGTGCAAATTTCTCTTCTTTAATCCTTTAACCTGTACCACCAGTGTCTGTCATAACGCGTTTCTGCCGCCCATATATATATATATATATATCCGCCTGCACCCGACCGTGACCACCACCAGGAACCCTGCATCTCCCACCATCCACCGCTACGACGCAGCCACCCTCCTCGCACTCTACCCCGGAAGGAGCGACAACTGCCAGCGGGCCATGCCGAGCACCACCCACGGACATTTCTCCTGCCGTTTCTGCCGCCATACCTTCACCACCGCACACACCCCCACCCCCACGACCACACACACCACACCGAAAGCCAACACCACCGAAGCCCTGAAATGCATCCTCCTCAACGTACGCTGCCTGCACAGACACGCCGTAGAGATCTGGGACCTCCTCGACACCCTCTCACCAGACGTCGCCTTCTTCATAGAGACTTGGACAAACGCCGCCCCCGACATCGCCACCGTCATCCCTGACAGATAGAAGATCCACAGGAAAGACTGCCGTAACCGCCCAGGAGGAGGACTCGCCATCGCACACAAGAGCTCCCTCCGACTCTCCACCTCCACCACCAGCGACTCCTTCTCCATCACCAAACACCTGCACTTCCAGATCCAGACCAGCCCCAGAAACACACTTCGCTGCACCCTCGCCTACAGACCCCCCGGACCTCGCGCTCCGTTCACCACCACCATCGCCGACCTCATCGCCCCCCACGCCATCGCCTCCATGGACTACATACTCATCAGAGACCTGAACTTCCACCTCAACAACCCCAGCCACCCAACTCTGCCACCCTCCTGGACAACCTCGCCAACATCGGACTGAAACAGCTTGTCACCACACCTACCCACAAGGCAGGACACACCCTGGACCCCATCTTCGCAGGAGATAACAACATCCACTTCAGCCACACCACCCAACCCCCATGGACGTACCACCACTGCGTACACTTCCGTGTCGAAAAACCCACACCGCACCCTCCACAAAGGAACTGGAGCAAAGTCACAGAGGAGCAGCTCAACTCCACCCTCAACCGAGACCCCCCCACCACCTCGACCTACGCCAACCTCGCAGCCAAGGAACTCCACAAATGGATCTCCAACTGCGCAGATGAGCTCGCACCCCTATGTAACCCCGACAGACAGCGCCCCAGGAAGGCCACATGGTTCACCGCCGATCTCGAAGAATCCAGACGCACCTGCAGACGCCTCGAAAAGAACTGGAGAAACAGCAAAACGCCGGAAGATCGAACCACATATGAGAACACCATGATGGAACACCACCAACGCATCAGATCCACCAAAAGGACCTTCATCCAAAATAAGATCCTCGCCAACTCCAGCAACTCGAAGGAACTTTTCAGCATCATCCAGGAATTCACCAAGCCCCCCAGCGAAATCGCAGACATCACCCCTTCCCAGGACCTCTGCAACAAGCTCGGATCCTACTTCCATCTGAAAATCAAGGGCCTGTTCGACAATTTCAACGACAAGACGCCAGACACCGAAACCACATCCTTCTCCAGCACCACCAGCCAGCCCACCATCTTCTCCTGGACCCCAGTCACCACCGAAGACACCACCTCAACCATGAAAGGCATCCACTCGGGAGTCCCCACGGACCCCTGCCAGCCGCACATCTTCCACAGAGCCGCCACCGCCATCGCTCCAGTACTACGACACACAATCCACGCCACCTTCAAGAGCGGCATCTATCACAACGACTGGAAATGCGCAGAAGTCAGACCCCTGCTCAAGAAGCCCTCAACAGATCCCATGGACCTCAAGAACTAGCGACCCATCTCCCTCCTCCCGTTTGTGGCCAAAGTCACTGAGAAGACCGTCAATGCCCAGCTGACAAGATTCAGCGAAGAAAACTCCATCCTCGACCCCTCCCAATCTGGATTCCGCAGCAACCACAGCACCGAGACCGCTCTACTTGCCGCCACAGACGACATCCACACGCTCCTCGACCAAGGACACACCGTGGCCCTGATCCTACTCGACCTCTCAGCAGCGTTCGACACCGTCTCCCACCGCACACGTTCACCGCCAAACTCTGCGACGTCGGAATACAGGGAACCACCCTCGACTGGATCCGCTCCTTCCTCACCGGCAGAACCCAAAGAATCAGACTGCCACCCTTCCTCTCCGAACCGACGGAAATCAACTGACGAGTACCCCAAGGATCGTCGCTCAGCCCCACGCTCTTCAACATCTACATGGCCCCTCTTGCCGCCATCGTCAGACAGCACGGACTCAGCATAGTATCCTATGCTGACGACACCCAGCTCATCCTCTCCCTCACCAAGGACCCCACCACCACCAGGCTCAGCTTCCAGGAAGGAATGAAGGACGTCGCATCCTGGATGAGCAGCAGCTGCCTGAAGCTAAACTCGGAGAAGACAGAGGTCCTCGTGCTCGGACCCTCCCCCTCTGCATGGGACAACACCTGGTGGCCCACCGCCCTCGGCAGCCCTCCCACCCCCACGGACCACGCCCTTAAACTTGGCATCGACTCCTCCCTCTCCATGACCCGACAGGTCCACGCCGTCGCCTCCAGCTGCTTCAACACCCTCTGCATCCTCCGAAAGACATTCAAATGGATCCCCCCGAATCAAGGAAGACCGTCACCCACGCACTCATAACCAGCAGACTGGACTACGTAAACGCCCTCTACGTCGGAATCAATAATCCCTGCTCCGCAAACTCCAGACCATATAGAACACCGCAGCCAGACTTGTCCTCGACACGAACGCATCACCCAACACCTGCAGAACCTCCACTGGCTCCCCAGAGAAAAGAGAATCACCTTCCAGATACTAACCCACGCCTACAAATGCCTGTACAACACTGGACCCAAATACCTCAACGCGAGAATCTCCTTCCACGCACCCAAGCGAAACCTCCGATCCGCCGACCTCGCCCTCGCCGTAATCCCGCGGATCCACAGAGCCAGAACAGGGGGAAGAGCTTTCTCCTACATTGCGGCCAAGACCTGAAACGAACTCCGAGATCGACATCAGACGAGCCCCCTCACTGAACATCTTCAGGAAGACAATCAAAACCTGGCTCTTCGACTGAACGGAGCTGCTTAACCCCCCCACTCCCCACAGCGCCTTGAGACCCTCACGGGTGAGTAGTGTGCTTACAATTCCTCTGATTGATTGATTGATATATATATATATATATGTATATATATAGATATCTTTCAATATATATGTGTGTGTGTATATATATATATATATATATATATTATCTACTGGCGGTCGCCAGTAGATAGTTATAGTTACAACCTATTATCCATAGGAAATCCGCGACATTCTATTTGAAATAACGTTGGCGCCGGTTGACGAATCTTCGTGAAAGTTTCCAACTTGTTGGGGCGCTCCGCTCCTACCCTGAAAGTCTCGGGGTGATACGTGAAGCGGGGGCCGAGAAAAAGGGGGTCCCAAAACGCGTTTTCCCCATTCATTTTTCCATAGGAACCTTTAGTCGCAGCTACAGCCCGAACTGCTGAACGGAATTACACCAAATTTGGCAAAGAGGTAGTCCTTGGTTCAGACTGGTGCCTTTTGCTTAAATGGTGTAAATCCGTTCAGTAGTTCCTGAGAAAATCAAAAGTAAAAGTACATATATATCTATGGGCGCGTCGGATACGCGTACCCTCAGCGCACCCTGCGCGCACCGTCCCGATCACGAGCTGCATGCTAATTGGCTGTCAGCTGGCTGTCAACATTCCGATTCAGGAAGTGTTGGCAGCCATTTTGTCCCTCGGTAGAACCGAGGGACAGAAACAAGTGCGCAAAGCGCAAAAGGGGGCAGGGTAGAAACACCCTGACCCCCTAGGTCTGCTCAGGGGTCCCACAAGGACCCCTGGGCAGAAAAGAATTATTTTTTTAAAAATCGGCGGGATGCGCTTAGGGTGCGCGTATCCCGCCGAGAAAAAAAAGAAACAAGTGTGCAAAACGCACAAAGGGGGCAGGGTAGAAACACCCTAACCCCCTAGGCCTGCTCAGGGGGTCCCACAAGGACCCCCTGGGCAAAAAAAGCATTTAAAAAAATAAAAATCGGCAGGATGCGCTCAGGGTGCGCGAATCCTGCCGAAAAATCGAAGCGCGGTCTCCCGCGCTTCGGACTGTATTTGCCCCCGGGTGGCCCAAGTCCCGGGGCATGCTGGGGGGTTTATTTTATGTATGGGGGGCCTCAAAGGGCCTCCAAGCCCCGGGGACCGCCACCCCCGGGGCTTTCTTTTAAAAATGGTGCGGGAGGGCTCTGAGCCCTCCCGCAGCCCCGGGACCACCACCTCCCCGGGGCTTTTAAAAAAATTAAACAACCTGTGTGGGGGCTCCAGCCCCCACACGCCCGGGACCGCCACCTCCCGGGGCACTAACAAATTAAAATGGGGGTCCGTTTTGGACCCCCGAAGCCCCGGGACCACCACCTCCCCGGGGCTGTGCTGATGTAGGGAGGGGGCCGCGCGGCCCCCCTCCTGGAGCCCTTGATGGCCCTGGGGACCACCACCCCCAGGGCCGGCTCCTGCAGTGTCCCGGGGTGCCTACCCCGGGACACTGTAGTTTGCTATGGCAGGACGGGAGCCTCGCGGCTCCCGTCCTGCCATAGCAAACTGCTTTGGATATTGGAAGAGAGAGCAGGAAACCTGCTCTCTCTTCCAATATCCAAAGCGATTGCTTTTCCACATGGGGAGCAGCATGTCAGCTGCTCCCCATGTGGAACAGCAATGCCGGCTCCCAAGGGACGTGGGGAGCCGGCGGGACTGTGGGGGATTGGGGACCCCCACAGTCCCCAACGGAGAGGGCCAGCCCCGGGGGATGGGGTCCCCGGGGCAAGTAGTGGCCCGGGAGGGGGGCCACGCGGCCCCCCTCCCCAAAAAAGAGCAAAACATTTTTTTAAAAAAAAGGAAAGGCCGGCCCCGGGGATGGGGTCCCGGGGCCTTAAAATGGCCAGAGGAGGGGGCCACGCTGCCCCCTCAAAAAAAAAAAAAATATAGAGGCCATGCCCCGGGGATGGGGTCCCCGGGGCCAATACAGGCCAAGGGAAGGGGGCCATGCGGCCCCCTTCCCGTTTTTTTTTTAAAGGTAATTTTAAAAAGGGGTAAGGCCCTGGGGGATGGGGTCCCCAGGGCCCAAAAAAAGAAAAAGGAAGGGGGCCACACAGCCCCCTTAAGGGAGAAAAAAAAAAATTTAAACGATCGGGCCCGCAGGCCCCGCCCCCTTCCTTCACCACTCTGCAAACGCGCCCCTGGCGCGTTTGCAGAGGGGAACGAATTCCCCTTGAATACTGGGGGTCCCTGGGGGCCAACTAGCCCACCAGGTACCTCCAGTATGCGCCAGGGGCTGCCTTGCAGAGAGGTGTACAGAGGCCACGCCCTTTTTACACCTCTCTGCAACGCAGCTCTGTGGCGCTTTTGGAGGTATATGGTGGGCTAGTTGGACTCCGGGGACCCTCAGGATTCAAGGGGACTTAATCCCCCAACTTAAAACGCGCCACGGGGCGCGTTTGCACAGTGGTGAAGGGAGGGCGGGGCTTCAGGTGACATGTGTGCAAACAGGCCCCGTGGCGCGTTTTAAGATGGGGAATTAAATCCCTTCAATCCTGAGGGTCCCTGGGGCCAACTACCCCAACAGGTACATCCAGAAAGCGCCACAGAGCTGCGTTGCAGAGAGGTGTAAAAGGGGTGTGGCCTCTCTACACGTCTCTGCAACGCAGCCCCTGGCGCATATTGGAGGTTCCTGGTGGGCTAGTTGGCCCCTAGGGACCCTCAGGATTCAAGGGGACTTAATCCCCCAACTTAAAACGCGCAACGGGGCGCGTTTGCACAGATGTCACCTGAGGCCCCGCCCCTCCCTTCACCATTGTGCAAATATTCCTCTAAAATCAGCCGAAATACGAATTCCGATTTACTCACCTGTTATCAGGAGAGACCTCAGTGCTGCATCTTTCAGCCCAGTACTGGTCCTGAAAAGTAATTTTAACCGTACTTACCGGTAACTTGAATTTCCTTCATAGGCTAACATTGACTGGTTTCACTTGGAAATTCTTCTAAGTGTGGAGTTTTGGAACTTTAAAATATTCCTCTAAAATCAGCCGAAATACGAATTCCGATTTACTCACCTGTTATCAGGAGAGACCTCAGTGCTGCATCTTTCAGCCCAGTACTGGTCCTGAAAAGTAATTTTAACCGTACTTACCGGTAACTTGAATTTCCTTCATAGGCTAACATTGACTGGTTTCACTTGGAAATTCTTCTAAGTGTGGAGTTTTGGAACTTTAAAATATTCCTCTAAAATCAGCCGAAATACGAATTCCGATTTACTCACCTGTTATCAGGAGAGACCTCAGTGCTGCATCTTTCAGCCCAGTACTAATCCTCAAAAGTAATTTTAGCCGTACTTACCAGTAACTTGAATTTCCTTGCATAGGATATCATTGCCTGCTTTTTGCTGAAAAAGTTTCTAAGTGTTGATTTTTGGAACTTTAAAATATTCCTCTAAAATCAGCCGAAATCCGAATTCTGATTTACTCACCTGTTATCAGGAGAGACCTCAGTGCTGCATCTTTCAGCCAAGTACTGATCCTCAAAATTAATTTTAACCGTACTTACCGGTAACTTGAATTTCCTTCATAGGCTAACATTGACTGGTTTCACTTGGAAATTCTTCTAAGTGTGGAGTTTTGGAACTTTATAATATTCCTCTAAAATCAACCAAAGTACGAATTCCAATTTACTCACCTGTTATCAGGAGAGAACCCAGTGCTGCATCTTTTAGCCCAGCACTGACCCTGAAAAGTAATTTTAACCGTACTTACCAGTAACTTATATTTTCTAACATAGGAATCCATTGTCTGGTTTTCAGCAGAAAACTTTCAAAGTGTCGATTTTCACAAACTACAAATATTCCTTAAAAATCGCCTGTATGACTTAAACGCATTCATTCAACTGTTTACAGGAGATGTACCAGTGCTGGATCCAGGATCCAAAACTGAGTAAGAAAAAGTAACGATAACAGTTTTTACCTGCTAAGTGAATTTCCTTCCATAGGATAACATTGGTGATTCTATGAGAAAAAGTTTCTAAGTGTCAACTTTTAAAGTACAATAATATTCCTTAAAAATCACGACTGTAACCAAAACGCTTTTACTCAACTGTTTACAGGAGATGTGCCAGGACTGAATCTAGGATCCAGTCAGGTGGTTAGAAAAGTAATCCATAAAGTAACTAATTGCATTTAACTAGAAATTCACATTGAGCTGAATGTTGCATTGTGTTTGAAAATGTGTTGCACATTGCAACAACTGTAACTACTGTACTTAAAAGTCTATTGCCTATGTGCAAAGTATTTAAACTAAAGTAATTCATTCTGAGAAAGTATTTTTGTAATGTAATGTATAATGTAATTACAATGTAATTTAAATAATAAAATATGTAAAAAAATTGTTTCTAAAAATGTAAATCAGTATTTTAAAAATTTATATAACAATTAATACATTTAAAAATTGTCATTTACAAAACCTTTGAAATTCACTGAAAAAACCGTAGGTTTCAGACATGTTATAGTTACAAATTAGCATTTAAAAAACCTTTGAAATTCACTGAAAAAACCATAGGTTTCAGGGACGTTATAGTTACAAATTAGCATTTAAAAAACCTTTGAAATTCACTGAAAAAACCATAGGTTTTAGGGACAGTTATAGTTAGTTGGACATTGCACTCGTACAAAACCCGTGAAATTCCCCCGTTATAGTTAGTCCAGCTAACTATAACTCACGCCCGCAATGCACTGCTGATGACGTCACATATTACATCACTCATGACATGGTCAGTGACATCACTGATGACATCACTGATGACATCTCAAATGACATCACTGATGACATCACTGATGACATCATCCATGTGATAATTTCATGCATCTTCTCACACCCTAATATAACCTTTGATACACCCACTCTAAAGTACAGACTGCCAGTCGCAAAACCATAGACACTCCAACACCAATAACTACATACCCACTCACTGATTCTTAGGTCTACACACACACATCCACTCACTCACCCGAACAGTCACTCATATTTACGGTCACTCAGTACAGGACTATCATATGCACTCATACTCCTATATAGACACTCAAACACCGCCACTCATCCATAGAGGTACTCACACACCTAGTCAGTCATGCAAATAATTAAACACACTACCATTTACTCACCTATACAGTTATACACACACCAGCTCACTTACTCATACAAATACTAGCACATTCTTACGCTCTTATACAATCACTGATACAAGCACACACTCATCCATACAGCCACTATCACAATCAGTCACTCTTGCTTATAGCTATTTATATACTCCAACACACATATATACTGCCTTTCACATATGTAGTTACTCACACATGTACCACTGGGACATACATTCACTCACTAACACACTCTTACACACACTTACCCACCCATACAGTCTATCACAGATGCACTCTTGAAACCATCCACCCAGTGAATCACCCACTCACACATCTATGCACAGAGTCGCACACACCCCTCCCACACAAACACTCAGGCACCCATACAGATACTCACACAAGCATTCAATAACTCATATAGACACTCATGTAGCTATTCTCAAACACATGCAGCCACTTACAAAGCAACAGACAGACGGATACAGACATTCACCCAGTTTAGTCACTAACCCATGCATTCAGTAAGATACGTTAAATCACTCACTTATACAGTCAGTCACGCACCTACTAAATCATCCATACAGACACTTACACACCCACTCATTCTTCAATACGCCTTTTCCTATATATATTAAAAATATTTAAACTTTACAGAAACACACAGTCACTGGATGATGTCATCAGTGATGTCATCAGTGATGTCATTTGAGATGTCATCAGTGATGTCATCAGTGATGTCACTGACCATGTCATGAGTGATGTAATATGTGACGTCATCAGCAGTGCATTGCGGGGCGTGAGTTATAGTTAGCTGGACTAACTATAACGGGGAATTTCACGGGTTTTGTACGAGTGCAATGTCCAACTAACTATAACTGTCCCTAAAACCTATGGTTTTTTCAGTGAATATATATATATATATATATATATATATATATATAGATATATATATATACATACACACACACACACACACCGCTTTAAGGCAGCAATAAAAATGTCAAGATAATGCTTGTGATTATGTTCCTGTTAGAGAGATCGTACTTTTGTTTAGTGGCAGTTTTGACGCCATAAAGTAGTGCAGAGGGCCTGCTGCAAAGAACAGATTTGTATTTTATGTGGATAGCTAAGTGGATTAGTAAAGCACAGGCATTAAAAACGTTTTAAAACAAATTCAATTTATGTGAGAGAGGGGCCTTGGAGAGATGAGGAGCACGTTTGCTGGGTGGTAGTGAGGGGATCCAAGGACGTCATAACAATGTGTATTTGTAAAGCGCACATTCACCCGTCCACATCTTGGCATTGAATAACCGATGTTCATTGGAGGTCATGGGAGGGGGGGTGCCAAAATGATTTTCGCAATGGATGCCACCAGCGCTAAAGGCTGTGATGCTGGTTATGTGGCAATGTGAATAATACTGTGTATTTTTTGTCTTTTTTAGTGTCTTTGGAGAGCCTGCTGATTTTGGAAAGGCAAGACAAGGTGACTAAATCATTATTGACTGTTGCACACATCACTCACGCACACACCCACCTATCCACATTTTCAAATCACCAACCTATCTGTCTTCTACATAGGATGGTGTTTTAAAAGTAAGGTTTTAGGCACTAGCAGAGATGGCGTATCTTGGATGAATGCTGCCCAGGCCCTAAATCTGGTTTTGTATTCCAGCTCTGAGGCAGGATCAGAGACTGAGACAGCAGATACTAAGACAGCATATGAGGGAGAGGACAATAGAGCAGAATTTGGGAGTGATTTTTTCAGTCGGCCCAGTTCCATCCGACTACTCACCTTCCAGCAATTCTAAAGGAGACAATGACAGTCGTGCTGTCCCTTCACAAGCACAGTCTGTGCAGCGGGACAACAGTAGCAGGTTAGACCAACCTAGAGAGCAGGCACGTTTGGCATCAAGCACAGACTGACTGCTCTCTTGGCATCCTCCCAATTTAGTACAGCCCCAAAATTCTGCCTTTCACTGGCGACGCTGGATGTAAAGTCGATACGGCTAATTTTTTGCCAATTGATTATCTCCATCTCTTTTTGGATGTTGACTTCCTTGATGAAATTGTGCAGCAAACAAATTTGCGCGGCAAACAATTTCTGAGGGAGCATGGAGGCACTCTTGGGCGTCATTCTAGGGCACACTAGAGGACTCCCACTTCATTAGGGGAGTTGAAGATATTTTTGGGCCTTACGCTCAAAATGGGGTAGCGCATAAACCAACCTTGCTGTCCTACTGGTCTACTCGCATGGTTTGGGTAACCCCATCTTCGCACCATACATGAGCAGAGATTGTTTTTGCTATTGCAGTGCATGCTGCATTTCGATGACAGTTCTGCTGCATTGCCCCGGGACCATCCAGACCATGACCGGTTGTTAAAAATTCGACCTGTCGTGGAACATTTGTCTGCCAGGTTTCCAGAGGTTTGTACTCCTGGTAAGAATATAGCCATTGATGAGTCCTTGATCCTGTATAAAGGGCGGCTGCTGTTCAGGCAGTAGATATGCGAGCAAACGAGCTTGCTATGGCATCAAGCTGTACATGCTGTGTGAGAGCTCAACTGGCTATGTCTACAGCTTGAGAGTGTATATAGGGAAGGGCTCAACTATAAACCCTGTAGGTTGCCCTCCCATGCTAGGGGTCACAGGAAAGATTGTATGGGAGCTTGTCTAGCCACTCCTTCAGAGAGCTTTTTACGTTTATGTGGACAATTTCTATACCTGAGTACATCTGTTCTGTGAGCTCTACAAAGCGGGCACTGTGGCCTACGGTACAATTCGTTGTCGCTGCAAAGGATTCCCGCAAGAGCTTGTTTGCAAGAAGCGCCAGAAATCCCAGCGCACTGCGTTCCAACAAACTGCTCGCAGCCAAGTTCTCAGAATGTGCTCACTACAATTCATGATGATAGCACTTCCCCCGTCACGGTTTGGGGTCAGATGGCCGAAGTACACAAGCCCACCTGTTTACTTGATTACAACAAGTACATGGGCGGAGTGGACAAGAACGATCAAGTTCTTCAGCCATACAATGCGAGTCGTAAAACTCGCGCCTGGCCCCAAAAATGCAGGTGGCCCCTTGCAAAACGAGGTCGTTTTGTGATAGATATTTTGGTGTCTCCACAATACGTTTTGGGCCCTTGCCTGTTGCGGGTCCTTGGCCCACCCACACAGGTAATGTAGTATTTTTATCGGGAGATCTGGGGGAACACTGGGTGGTAGGTCATTTGTGTCGGCCTGGTTATTCCACAACTTTCCCACACAGAAATGTGAGGAAAATTTCATTCTTTTAGCAAAATTTGAGGTTTGTAGTTGATCCTGGGGTGGAAAACGTTGGGGGATCCAAGCAAGTCACACTTCGATGGACTCCCCCGGGTGTCCAGTTTTCAGAAATGTCTCTCTTTGGTAGGTTCCCCTACATGCCCGCTGAGCCCAAGTTCAAAAACGCAGGTGACTCCCTCGCAAAACCAGGTTTTTTTGTGATTGATAATTTTGAAGTCTCCACAGTACATTTTGGGACCTTCCCTGTTGCGGGCGCTAGGCCTACCCACACAAATGAGGTACCATTTTTATCGGGAGACTTAGGGGAATGCTGGGTGGGTGGAAGTTTGTGGCTCACTGCAGATTCTAGAACTTTCCATCACAGAAATGTGAGGAAAACAAAATTTGAGGTTTGCAAGGGATTCTGGGTAACAGAACATGGTGAGAGCCACACAAGTCACCCATCTTGGATTTACTTGGTTGTCTAGTTTTAAAAAATGTACAGGTTTGCTAGATTTCCCTAGGTGCCGGCTGAGCTAGGGTCCAAAATCTACAGCTAAGCACATTGCAAAAAGGGGTCAGTTTTCACTGGAAAAATGTGATGTGTCCACGTTGCATTTTGGGCAGTTTCCTGTCACGGGCAATAGGCCTAACCACACAAGTGAGGTACCATTTTTATCTGGAGACTTGGGGGAATGCTGGTTGTGTGGAAGTTTGTGGCTCCCCACCGTTTCCAGAACTTTCCATCACAAAAATATGAGGAACATTAGTTTTTTGTTTTTTTACAAAGTTTGAGGTTTGCAAGGTATTCTGGGTAACAGAACCTAGAGAGAGCCACACAAGTCACCCCATCCTGGGTTCCCCTGTGTGTCTAGTTTTCAAAAATGTACAGGTATGCTAGGTTTCCCTAGGTGCCGGCTGAGCTAGAGTCCTAAATCCACACCTAGGTAGATTACAAAAAAATGGTCAGTTTTCACAAAAAAATGTGATGTGTCCGCATTGCGTTTTGGGCCGTTGCCCGTCGCGGGCTCTAGGCCTACCCACACAAGTGAGGTACCAATTTTATCGAGAGACTTAGGGGAACACAAAATAGTAGAACAAGTGTTATTGCCAATTGACTTCTTATGCATTTCTGCCTTCCAAATGTAAGACAGTGTGTGTATAAAAGAAGTCATTTTGAAAAAATGCCCTCTAATTCACATGCTAGTATGGGTATCCACAGATGCGGAGATGTGCAAATAAGCACTGCTTCTAAACTCCATATGTTGTTCCCATTTCAGAAATCTATAGTTTTCCTTGATACCTATCTTTCACTCTTTATATTTTACTAAAGGAATTGCTGTATACATGGTAAACAATGAAAAACCATTGCAAGGCGCAGCTCAGTTACTGGCTCTTGGCACCTCAGGTTATATATATATCCCCGCAACCAGAAGGGTCCAGGGGACGTAATGGTAAATTGCGTTTAAAAATCTGCCATACTTAGAAGAAGTTACAGGTGAAAACGCAGGCACAAATGGCTGTTTTTTTCAACTCAGTTTCAATATTTTTTTATTTTAACTGTTAGTTTCTACAGGAAAACCTTGAAGGACCTACACAAATGACCTCTTGCTGAATTCAGAATTGTGTCTACTTTTCAGAAATGTAAAACTTACCACAGGACCCATTATTGGTTTCACATCCATTTCTACCACCAACTGGAAGGAGGTTGAAAGCACAAAAAATAGGAAAAATAGGCTATGTCCCACTAAAATGCCAAAACTGTGTAGAAAATGTAGGTTTTCTGACAAAAGTTGGCCTGTTCCTGAAAGCTGGGAAGATGGTGATTTTAGCACCGCAAACCCTTTTTTGATACCATTTGCTGGAAAAAAACAGATGCTTTCTTCTTCAGCACTCTTTTTTTTACATTTTTTCCCCAAAAAACTAAACGTAGCTGTCTTTTGGCTAATTTCTCGGTCCCCATTATAAAGAAGCTCCCTCGTGACCTATCTTGTTTTATCCAATCTATTGGCTACTCTTCAGCATGGGCTAACATGAATGTGCTAGAACAACAACAAAGTATCAAGAAAAAAACATGAATGCATTTACATTTTTATTTATTTAATTCTTTTCAATATCAAAAATTTCCTTACTTTTTTTTATTTATTATTTTTTTGAGAATATAAGAATATTATTTCAAACATTTACATACAATTGAACACAACAATTTCATAAAATATTAAATACAAAACATATTTAAATTAATACCCCTGAATGCAAGATCGTGAAAAGAAAAAAGAAAAAGAAAATCTTTCCTTCATACTATACTGTACACATACAACCACATACATACTCATACATACTATGTTTTAAAATGTATCTGGAAAGTGAGAGACAACAGATAACATGATCTCTGTGACCAATAACATGAACTGCGAACAGCAAGGTCTAAACGGCATTGGTCGACAAGCGTTTCGGTGGCTGAAAGAATGATGACACCACCTTCATCAGGACCTTAACCAGATAACGAGAAGACACACAAAAGGGCACCCAGGGGGGACCTGCAAAGTATAAGCACAATATGTTTGATGCCCAACAATAAAAACTAAGTTAATCAATTGGACCTTAATAGCAACTTGCAATACAAAGTCTATTAGTGCAAGAACTATAAATTAATATCCCAACCTAAAAAAACACCGAAATTTGTGCAAAATTGATACAATGCAAAATAACTTATTATTATATCTCCCCATACTCACTGGCGAAGAAACAAGTAATTAAGTTCGTAAGAATAGCCAAACACCAATAGACAAGTGCATTGATCATAAAGATAAGAGAGACAGTGTGTGCTACTCACTTAAGAGCAGAAAAAACCGAAATCAGAAAAGTGGAAAGACCCATTATTGGTTTCACATCCATTTCTACCACCAACTGGAAGGAGGTTGAAAGCACAAAAAATAGGAAAAATAGGCTATGTCCCACTAAAATGCCAAAACTGTGTAGAAAATTTAGGTTTTCTGACAAAAGTTGGCCTTTTCCTGAAAGCTGGGATGATGGTGATTTTAGCACCGCAAACCCTTTTTTGATACCATTTGCTGGAAAAAAACAGATGCTTTCTTCTTCAGCACTTTTTTTTACATTTTTTCCCCAAAAAACTAAAAGTAGCTGTCTTTTGGCTAATTTCTCGGTCCCCTCCTGGGGAATCTACAAACCCTGGGAACCTTTAGAATCCTTAGGATGTTGGTAAAAAAGGCCACACATTTGGCATGGATACCTTATGTGGAAAAAAAAGTTATGAAGCCCTACGCACAAACTACCCCAAATAACCAAAAAGGGTCCAGCAGTTAAGGGGTTGAAAATCCCAGGTGAGCTCAAACAGACATCTTACTATACCCTACTGAAAGCTCCTGTACCTATTCATTAAAATATACATTTATTAGGGGGGAGAACACCCCAAACAGCTCCCCTTGAGCTGCAACCCTGCCCCTTAGTGTCACTGTCTTTAGTCTGTTTTTTTCCTCCTGCCTCGCATCTATCACAGTTTCCCTGCAGTGTGTGCCACTCTTATATTCTTTTTCCCACTGGAACCGTTATTCAGCCTCTATGCTTTTCTGTACTTCTTCTTTTCTTCTCTCTCGATTAGTGCTTAATTTGAACCAGTGCTTGCAGGTGGGCGCCACCGGCATGTATTTTTAGGATTGTATTGATTTTTATTTCCAATAAAGTTATGGCGTGGTCATTCGCCTACATCTGACGGCCGACAAAGAGGGAAAGAAAGAGAGGAAATGAAAAGAAGAAACCAAGGTCCAATACTAACGGACATTCAATAAAAGTAGAGTAAACATACCATGCTCACACATATGATACCCAAAGTAACTCCTGTCCCCCTCCCACCATGCACAGGTATTAAGGGTCAATCTCCCTACCTGCCGTAAGGCGAAGGACCCGCAAGTATATTGGGCAAGAGAGCTCCCGAAAAGTGGTAGACAAGTGTTCCAAACACTTGCTATGGTAGAGGAACTTCGCCCACATTTTCTCAAACTTAGGTAATGTATGGTCTACAACTGCTGTCAATTTCTCTATACCGAGTAAGTCCCAGAGATTGTGTGTCCAATCTGCACGATATCTGTGCCCCATCGTGACGGCAAAACCTGCTTCGCGGCACACAATTCCAGAGATATGGCCCTCCCCCTAGGGGAATGTAATGGGTACGTTAAGGGGTTGGGCAGTCCCAACAGAATATAGCTGGGAAAGCGGGGTAGTTTGGTGTTAAACATATGATCAATGTCCGTGAGAACATCAGACCAATAGTGGTTTAATTTAGGGCAATGCCACAGTAAATGGGATAGTGTGCCGGAGGGATTGCAGTGGCGCCAACATCCATTGTCACTCCCTTTCTTCCACTTAACCAAACGAGAGGATGTACATTACCAGTAGTCGACAATTTTGAAGAGAGTCTCCCTCCTCGAGGCACTACAAGCTAAAGTGCGAACACGCCGCAAGATGTCAGACCCTTCCTTGTCCGAGAATTGGCGCACCGTGTTCTGGCCGCCAAAATCAGGGGTTTAGCAGAAGTATTCAAGAGGGCCTAGATGTCCGACAACCATCATCGGTCATCCCGGCTCGATAGGAGCCATCGTTCAAATGTGGTGAGCGGCCTGCTTGCATGTGGGTGTATTGACGTGTGAGTCACCCAATGGCGAATGGCAACATAGTGCCAGTGCTCAGAGTCCAGCAGCCCAAAGTCCTGTTGCACCCATGGGAACTCTAGCAAGCCCTCTGGGTCAAATAGATCCCCTATGAATTTGCAGTTCGCCTCTTGCCACTGGGAATATGCTGTGTCATGCAGTGCCGGAGGAAAATCTACATTCCCTATAAGTGGGGTGAGGGGCAAAATAGGGGTGGAGAGTTGTTTAGAGGCACAGAGTTTATCCCAGACCCCAATCGTGGCCTTAACCACAGGAGAGATATATACTCCTGGCGGGCGGTTTCTCCACGGGAGCCATTGAATCTTCCATATATGGATACCCGCCACCGCCTGGTCTAGAAAGCACCAGTGTTTCTCTATGTATGGATGTTGCCATTCCACCAGGAATCTCAGATGAACTGCCTGGTGGTAGCACAGTAGGCAAGGTATGCCGAGTCCGCCCATAGCCACTGGGAGATGCGCACGTTTTCTAGCCATTCTAGCGTTCTTACCACCACAAATGAAAGATTCCATGGAGTTTTGGAGTTTCTTCAACACAGAAGGGGGCGGTTGGAGCGGCATCGCCTGCATAAAGTATAAGATCTTAGGTAGTAGGGACATTTTGATAGCAGCTATTCGCCCTGACCAAGAGAGAGGACTCCCATGCCATGACTGGATCAGGGAGCGCGCCGTAGCTAGTAAGGATGTGTAGTTGTGTGTCATAGATCTTTCAATGGGGAGAACAGTTGGATGCCCAGGTAAGAGATTCCCTGCATAGCCCATGAAAACGGGAAGGTTGTGCTAGGAACAGCTGCTCGGCCTGCGGAATGGTGAGATTAAGAGCCTGAGATTTGGTGGCATTCACCTTGAAACCTGATGCCCTCCCAAACAGCTCGAGTTCCTCTAGCAAGGGGAGGTAACGATTGGAGAGGCTTGGTAATAGCCAACAGCACATCGTCATAGTACAGCGATATCTTGTGGGACTGGCCCCCCATCCAAACAACTTCAATAAGGAGGTGTCCCCAAACGTGCTCCACCAGCGGCTCCATGTAAAGCGCGAACAGGAGTGGCGAGAGGGGACACCCCTGGCACGTTACCTTAGTGACAGGAAAAGGATGGGACAGCGAGCCATTGACAGAAGCGAGGTCCCAAGCTGTTAGCCTCCAGGACCAGCCGCAGGAAGGGCCTGTGTACCCGGTTGAATGCTTTCTTAGCGTCGTTCGAGAGAAGCAGCATGGGGATCTGGGAGCGTGTGGTTTTGTCAATTAGGAGGAATAGACTTTTAGTGTTATAACCGCAAGTGCGCCCGGGGATAAAGCCAGATTGATCAGGGTCTACTAACATGGGCATAAACCGCCCCGGTCTATTGACTAGGATCCCGGTGAATATCTTCACATCCACATTTAATAAAGATATGGGACGGTAGAAGTCTCAATGCTGAGGGTCCTTCACTGGCTTGGGCAGGATCGTTATGATGGCCGATTTCATAGCCTCTGTAAGGGCGTCCTGAGCACTAAAGGAGTTGTATAGCCGGGCCAGTACACAGCAGCAAATGTTTTGTAGAATGCAGCTGTAAACCCGTCCTGGCCAGGAGCCTTGTTGAGCTTAAGCCCCCTTTTGCTTCGAGGACCTCATGCGCTGTGATATCTGTCTCTAAGAGCACTGCTGTGGGTTCCAACAGTTTTGTTATGGAGGCCTGTTTCAAATATGCAGAACAGTCTGTATGTAGTAATGGCTCTGCGCTGTATAGCTGGGAATAAAACTAACCGAATTTCCCCACAGTGTCCGTGTCTTGCGTCGGGGAGTGTTGGGCATGATTTACTATAACATGAATGTGATGTGCGTGAATCTGTGCACGTAACCTATGGGCCAAAAGTCTTCCGGCTTTGTTGCCCCCTGCATAATATATTTGTTTCATGCGGATCGGGGCATATTCCGCTGCGTCCATATCTAGGACCTAAGCTGTTTTCTAGCTATGGTGAGTTGGCGCTAAACCCTGTGGGAGCCCGCCTGCCTGTGCGACTCTTCCAACTCCCTTACCTGCGTCTCCAGCTCTAATCATTTGGCCCTTCTCTCACTATTAAGCTGTGCTGCTACTGCTATATATTTCCCCCTCACCACCCCCTTGAGGGTAACCCAGAGGGTTGCTATCGAAGTGTTTGGATGTATCATTGATCTCCAAATACTCCGTAATCACCCCCTCCACTACCTTGGTTGTAGGAGCGTAAGATAATCTAGGGTTGAGGCGCCACATCCTAGGTCTAGGGCAGTTATTGAGGAGGTGCAAGGCAAACATGATAGGGGAATGATCTGATATAGAGGCCACCTCCATGTCCGCTTGGGTCACCGCGGGCAGGAAAGGATTGGATACTAAAAAATAGTCGATTCTAGCATAAGATTGATGTGCTGCCGAGAAGAAGGAATCGGTCCATGTGGCAGGGGTCAATGATCTCCAAACATCACCCAACCCTGAATCTGAGAGCCATTGAAGGCCCTGCAGGGAGAATGCTCCTGCTGGGCCCTCTCTGTGGATGGATCGGTCTAAGTGAGCATTGGGCACCAGATTAAAATCTCCACCTATCAGTACTTTAACATCTGGGGAGATAAGGACATTCCCAATAGCCTGGCGAATAAAGGGCTCCTGGTGATCGTTGGGGGTATAGAGGCATGCAATTGTGAAAGTGTGTTGATGAAGGGAGATCCGCTCAGAAAGCATGCGGCCCATGATTTCAGAGTGTACTTGAAGGACCTGCCCCTGGAAGTATGTGGACACTAGAATCGCAACCCCAGCTTTCTTTCCCGGTCCTGCGGACCAGTATTGACGGTCGAACCACTTCAATCGGATACCGCCCTAGTCCTTTTTTAACAAAATGGATCTCTTGTAAAAGACATATGTTGCACTGGCCAGCCTTCAGTTGGGGCAACAAATCTATTCTCTTTGCTGGGGCATTCAGGCCTCTGACGTTAAGGCTAACTATCCTCACCATGGGCAAAGGGGAAAGGTGCCGGCCATAGTAACCCAATTCGGGAGGGGATGCGCCCACTTTGCCAATAGAGGTGTTGAGGTGGAACAGTGTCACATAGTAGTAGAGCATGGAAACATTGTAGGAAAAACAAGGCAATGGAACATAAGTAACAGAGACACCAACTGGTGAAGAACAGTGAATCATGTAGTACGGGTCCATGTCGTCGGTCATCCGTGTCAGACAGCAGAGGAGTGCAGAGGTTGCGGGCGGGCGGTATAGTAATTACATTTAAAAAACATCAAAGCGGGCACCGTACTGAAACACAGAGCATGCGCCTGTGTATATAAAACTTGTGTTCGTGAAGGCCTGTGAAGCGGGCGCCATAGTGATTAAAAACAAGCGATAGGACTGAGCCTGCTGCAAGGTGAAGCAAATAACATGGGGCCTCTTGAGGGGTGTGTTTACTGTTGCCAGCCTCCGGCAGTCCCAGGAGGGGGAAGGGGCCATCAATCAATCAAGTAGCTTGTAAAGCGTGACTACTCACCCATAAGGGTCTCAATGCGCTGGGGGGGAGGGGACGACTGCAGATCTCTCGCAAGGCACTCTGTTTCAGTCGAAGAGCCATGTCTTGAGGTCCTTCCTGAATTGGGGCAGTGACAGTGATTGCCTTAGGGAGAGAGGCAGAGTGTTCCAGGTCTTTGCTTTGAGGTAGGAAAAGGATCTTCCCCCATCTGTGGTCTTGCAGTAACGTAGGATGGCAGCCAGGGCCAGCTGAGCAGAGCGGAGGTCTCTGGTGGGTGCGTGAAACGAGAGGCGGTGGTTGAGGTATGCAGGTCCTGTGTCGTTTAGGTCTTTGTAGGTGTGTGTGAGGAGCTTGAAGGTGATTCTTTTGTTGACTGGGAACCAGTGGAGGTCTCTCGTGGCTGGTGATGTAGCTGCGGCGGGGGATGTTGAGAATGAGTTTGGCGGAGGCGTTCTGGATGCTTTGCAGTTTCTTGAGGAGTTTCTGGGCGATGTCAGTGTAGAGTGCATTGCCGTAGTCGAGTCTGCTGCTGATGAGTGCGTGGGTGACCGTCTTTCTGGACTCTATGGGGATCCACTTGAAGACCTTTAAGAGGAGGAATAGCATGTGGAAGCAGGATGATGAGACGCGTTGATTTGGCAGCACATGGTTAGCAAAGAGTCCAAGATGATGCTGAGATTTCTTGCACGGTCTGTGGGTGTGGGGGGAGGTCCAAGATCTGCAGGCCACCAGGTGTCATCCCAAGTGGAGGGGGTGGAGCCCAAGATGAGGACTTCGGTCTTCTCTGAGTTTAGCTTGAGGCAGGTGTTCTTCATCCAGGTGGGGACAGCCTTCATCCCGTCGTGGAAGTTGCTCTTGGAACTGTGAGTTTATTGGTGAGGGAAAGGATCAGCTGGGTGTCGTCAGCGTAGGAGACGATGTTGAGTCCGTGCTTCCTGACGATTGCTGTGAGCAGGGCCATGTAGATGTTGAAGAGAGTGGGGCTCAGGTAGGAGCCCTGAGGCACTCCCCAGCTGATTTCTGTGAGTTCTGAGTGGAACAGTGGCAGCCTGACTTTCTGTGTTTGGCCGGCGAGGAATGATCGTATACATTCCAGGGCATTTTCACAGATGCCGGCGTCGTGGAGTCTTATGCATAGGGTGCAGTCGGAGGCAGTGTTAAAGGTGGCCGAGAGGTCCAGGAGGATGAGGGCTGCAGTTTTGCATTGGTCGAGGAGGGTTCAAACGTTGTCTGTGGTGGCTAGAAGGGCGGTCTCCGTACTGTGATTGCTTCGGAAGCCGGATTGAGAGCGGTCCAGGATGTGGTTTGCCTCGATGAACTCTGAAAGTTGGGCGTTGATTGCCTTCTCGATGACCTTGGCTGGAAAGGGGAGCAGAGAGATGGGTCTGAAGTTCTTGAGGTCCTTCAGGTCGGCAGAGGGTTTCTTCAGCAAGGGGTTGATCTCTGCGTGTTTCCAGTCTTCCGGGAATGTGGCGGAGTTGATGGAGCAGTTGATGGTGCGGCAGAGTTCGGGGGCGATGGAGGTGGCGGCTCTGTTAAAGATGTGGTGCGGGCAGGGGTCCGACGGTGATCCTGAGTGGATGGTCTTCATGATCTTGAGGGTGTCATCAGTGGTGAGGGGAGTCCAACTGATCAGGGTCTGGTGTCGTTGGGTGCGGTGGTTGCGAGTGGAGTGAGAGGGTCTTGGGTATCGAGGTTGTTGAAGCTGTCATAGATCTCCTTAATCTTGCAATGGAAAAAGGTGCTGAGGTTGTTGCAGAGGTCTTGGGAGGGTGGAATGTCTGCTGTCCCTGTGGTGGGTTTTGCTATTGTGCGCGTTGGCTTTAATCCTTTCTTGTTGGGCCTCTTTCTTTGTTGTTCTGATGAGGTGGTGTTGTGCAGTGACAGCGGTTTTGAAGGCTGAGCGGTCTTACACGGTCTTGCTGCTCCTCCATCTTTTTTCGAGGCCATCACATGCTGTAAGAGAAGGAAGCGTCAAAGACAATGTGATGGGCAACAAAAATGTTCACTGAGTGAAATTGCCTGTGTGGGAACCAGGCACCAAAAGGAGGGACATTAACAAAAATGCACTAATAACAAGCTACCATTTCTGAATGCCACAGATAACAACCAATGGCAATCGGTGGGTCTGCCAAAGCCCATAGAAGAGGATACAACTGGTTTTCCAGACAACGCAAGCGCTGTCGAGACTCGACCTAAAAATGTATATGACTAGAACTGCTTTACTTACACCACAGCACACATAGCAACTCCGCTGCAGGCACTTAAACAATTTGACCTTATTAGCCCTATCACTCACAGCAGACTTAGCCTATTCACTCAATGAGCTAGTAATGTCCTTCTATTTTCTGAGCTACAGCGCCCCCAGGAAGGCTTGCAGGAGCACCCCATTCACACAGCCATGCACAAACACGAGACCCGATCTCCAGACACATTCTCAGTGGCATTTGTACAAAAGGCATCCATTCGGTAATAAAGTGTTCAACTTACTAAAGCATGTCTTAATGGAGCAGAAGCTTAATGCATGTGCAAATACCTAACGGCTACATGACTCCCTCCTGGCATTGTCCGCATGTGTCTGCTTATATCCCCGTTCCCGCTTTAGTAAGAAATACATGTTCTATAATTTGCTTCTGTTCATTTTGGAAATGCTCTTGTGGCCTCAAGTTTGAATAAGACCTGTTGGTCTGTGTCCTTTATGGACCTATCTTCATGATAGGTGTGGTAAGGAACATTTCCACAATTCCTTTCTCATTCACTGGTGAAACTGGTATGTGTTTGTTCCTTCTGCTGTATGAAACAGATCAACTCCGATCTGGTTCACAATGCTTGGCCTTTAAAAGTCCGAAATTTGCTCCTGTAGGGCTACAACTATATTTAGAGCACATTTCTGAAATATTGAGTTCTCTATTAATGCACTATATTGCTATTGCAGGATGTAATACCAACACTACACACCATATATTCCCTTCAGTTCGATCAATAATCAAGCTAGCCTACCAGCACATTAATCCCGCCTGTAACAGTACCTGGAGAATAGCCTTTCTGAAGTAGAATAAAGAATAAGAGCCAAAGAAAAATCACTGTATGCATATTCAAACTTCCTAAGCATTTTCATGGTAGTTAGCTCTACGCATGCCTCAGATCTAAGATGGCAGACAGCGTTGCCTGAGTTTATTTATGGTACCATTATCCCTCCAATTACGTTTCTTAGTCATCTGCCATGTTCCCAGAACTATATATATAGCCTTTGTTTAAGTAGTGCTGATGATGCAAAAGATTATTCCTTGGTTACATATATAAAATATTCAGATGACTTTGAAAGATAATATCAATCAAAACGTCATCATTGCAAACACCAGCACACTAGCAGTGAAATTCACAACCCTAAGAGAAAAGCATCTGGAGGAATTAATACTTACAGGACCATCATTCATAAATAATAAACAAGATTGCATCAATATATAGCTCTGGTGCTAACTGTTGCCAACTGTCACTTTCCCTAAAGTTGTACACTGGCTCAGCCTTCTGGTCAGCCAGGTGTCTGAATGTACAACCTGAATGGCTCTCAGTATTCCTAGAGGTACCACCAAATTTGTTAGCTTTCGCCACAATATCTGACTTGGTACAGTATCAAAGGCATTTAAAATATCAACTAAGGCCACATACAGTTTATCATTGTGTAAATTACATTATTTATCCACAGATGATAGATAATGTAAACATGATCATCATGAATAATTCTTCTGGAAGCTTGGTAACCTGAGATAATCCCCTTCAAATGAATCGATTCTAGCCTGTATGTAGAAATGCTCAGTCTTGTGAATACTTTACCACCTAGCTAATTTTGGAGGGATGAGGAGGAATCAGTCTATAGATAAACTTTTTAGATCTGGTATATCCAAGATCTTTTTTTCAAAAATTCTTAAAAAGTTAATACACATACATACATAGATGTGCTCATTCAGCCAACTTCATCCAATGATCTGCTACATTATCGTTCTCATTTTGTTCTGCACGCTAATGCTTAAAGGATAGGGCAATAGGTCAGCCCACTTCAGTCGCGCGCTTACATGAGTAGCCATCTTAAAATGTTTTTTGACATACTTTATTAAAAACCATTCAAAGATAGCTGTCCAAGCTTGCACATGCACAAACACACATGCAAACACATGGGCAACAAATGTAATGCTTTTTATTAAATTATCAAAAACCATTACAATCTGGACGCCTGTTTGTGGTCATGTGTTCACACACATGGGCTGCCATCAGAATGATCCAGATGCATGGGCTAGAACAATGTTTTTTCAAGCCAGATATACATTCCTTATTCATGCCTTGGGTTGCCCAGCCCACAACCCTAATTTATCCAAAATAGGCAAACCTATGATACCTCAAAGGGGTAGTCCATTTAGTAGAAAAGGTCCTAGTATTAGATATGCCCTTAGATGCACAGAAGACATTCCACCATGTTGGCTGGTATTTTATTGGGGAAATTGTTGGAAAGATTGGGATTTCTCCAGATATATAATAAATAGGTAGGGCTTATCTCTATAGAATTGATGGGCAAAGTTATCTTGAATGGTTTTCTTTCTTCAAAAGTAAAGACTTCTAGGACAATCTGATCGGCAGATCAGCGTGTTCCACTCCCATTCAATCTCACCATTCACAGAGAATGATTTAATCCCAACATTGCTGGCATTTTATTTGGGCGAGTTGAAAATAAATTGATACTTTTGACGAATAATGTATTAATAACCTCAAGAGCACAAGTTAACTACACTGCCTTCTTAATGGAGGAACTGTCCAATATCAGGACAGTATCTGTGTTTTGAATTAATATGCTAACATCACAGACCCTTAATCTATCATTGTAGAAATAAGGGATTCAAATGGGCCAAAAAACATTGCAGGCCTACGTGCCAGTGTTATTAACTCTGTCACTATTTTATTCATACTAGCTAGACTTAAATAAACTGTCTACTTTGCTTCTTACCTGATTTAGAAGTATTGAAACAATCAGAATGAGCATAATCCAATGGTTTCTTTATGCCTTTCAGCCCATACCAGTTTCTATTGATATGGGATTATTTGCCCAGCTACACATGCAAACAGTAAAATACATATGGGAGACCACAAAGGTCTGCCTACTCACTAAATTGTTGCAAACATCCAAACACTAAGAGTACGGCTTTTGCTCTGTATTTCCAGGCAACACAAATCTGAATAATGACATAGTGGCAAAGAGAACAAATAAAGTAAATGTGCATATTTGTACTGGGCGATAGCAAAAAAAACACAGAAGTCTTGCATGTTACTTCATGATGAATGAAGAGTTATGACCTGAACCACTGACCGTCAAAGGATACTAGTCAGGTGCGAATACAAAGGTATTAGAATCAATCTGGATTAATTGATTTATATACAAAAGGGACTTGCCACTACTTAGTGGACAGTGTGAGAAGCTGAACAGACCTCCAGAGAAGAGGGAAAGTGAAAATGAACATTTTTATGTTTGGATTGCCTGGGAATTAACCAAACAGATTACAGTTAGGGCACTAGGAAAGTGAGAGTCAGGGACCGAAAGAGACTGAGGCAAACTGTTCTGTATTGAAGACATATTGAGCCAGCACTGCTGAGCCCTGTAATGCAACAGCCCCAGAAACGCCTCCTGAACTGAAGATGAAAGCAGTCTAATCATGTGTGCCAATTTTCTCATAACGCCTATATTTATAAATGGACTTACTTCTGAATGTATCAGATTCACCTTCTTGGTAGCCTCAACATTGGCCTACTCATTATCTACATGAATTGTCTTTGTTAATTATGAAACCAAAGCTTAGTAGCCACTCTTTCACCAACACTAATTGCAACTCCAGCTCTCTGCAGTTTTGATGTTGTCCAGGTAAAATTTAAGACAAACACTTTTCCCACTTAAATGAGATGCCTCTGGAGGTCGAATCTGTTTAAAACATCATTCTGCCCAGAATAGGCCAAAAGAAAAACTCCCAAACTAATACAGGTGAACTGCCAATCGTAACTGAACGAAATACTGACTTTCTTCCTTCATCTGCACTAAACAGTTATTGTATTTCAGTCTTTTAACTGAATTTGTATCTCCTTCTGAATCCTACATTTTATAATCTCATCTTGTGCAGCCACTTTGGATGTGCTCTAACATAGTGGAGTTATCCATTCCAAACAGAAGATTCTGCCCTCAAACTATTCTCTTTGTGTAAACCGTGTCAGAAAAAACACAAATGTCAAAACTAGCTGTTTTCCCATGTCATCAGTCCAACATGCTTACAGCTATTGTATTCTGAAAGTAATACATTGAATTGTGCCCAATTCAAAATGGCCATACATTCTTCAACGACCTGCAAGAAACATCCCCAGATGTCTTGACTTCTTAGTTTTGTTTTGCTCTGATGCAACGTATTATTGATGCAAATTTTATTCGCTGACAAAATGCTTTTATTAACAATGTGCAAAGTTTACATTTATGTAAAGACATGCTAAATGCAAATTTGTAGTAGGCAATCCTTCTTAAATGTTATAGGCCTACAAATAAGTAAAAGTGCTTATTTAACTTAGCCTAACTGTCGACAGCAATATAAGCAAAATAGTTAGGCAATGACAGACTATGTGGAGCGTGCAGTGTGCAGAGGCTGAGCAAGGAGTGAGCTCAACAAGCCGCAGACGTCGAGCATCAAAGAGTTATCGGCGGGCCATCAATGTTGGCCATTGGAGACTCAGGCCTCGAATGGGGGCTCGGGGGAAGGACCCCCCCAGACATCAAACGGCTCCCTGCCTGCAAGGCCTCTGTCATTTTCATTCACCCGCCGGCTCGGCTGAGCTCAGACTCTGCTCCAACGAGCCGCTAAACCGACAAGCCCATTGCCCACCACCAGGAAGTAGGAGGGAACAGCAAAAATTAGCCATAGCACCAGTTGCGGTGTGGTCAGCAGTTGCGAAGGAACGGGAGGTGGGGCTGGTAAGTGCTAGGCACTTGGCGGCAAGCCCCCCTGCGAGTAGAAGTAGGCGGCATTAGGCCGGTGCGGCTTGCTGTTGTGGGGGCTGCCTGCCAGATAACCAGATGCTCCACTGCCAAAGAGGACTCAGGAGGAGTTAGGAGGAATCAAGAGGTCGCATCTACCGCACAGCCAGATAACCAAACACTCTATTATAGGGACCAAAACAGGCTCAGATATATAGCTTACCTGTGAAAGGAGGGAAGGGGTAGTTGTATCACAGAAACGGCTGACCTTATGACCTTATGTCATTGCGGTTTGTGATTCCCTGCCCCTGTCCTTAACTCTGTCTTTGTTTTTGGCCTGGCAGCTGTTTAGTTGTGACCCGATTCATCGCTCTTATTTACATTGGATCTTATGGCTCTCTTCGGGTCCCGGATTGGACCTTTGGATTAGCTTGGATTTGCCCGACTGTCGGCCTTGGTGCCTTGCCCCCCAGCAAGTGAGCACTCCCATCCCCCAATACTCTAGCGTGCTGGGGGGCAAAGGCACCCACTATTACCATTTGCTTAAAATACTTTATTAAGGTTCTCATATGCTCAGACAGTGGTTGGGGGGAGGGGGGTAAATTGAAAGCATGGCCCTCCATTATCTACTGATGTTGAGGGGTTGAAAATGCTAATTTTGGGGGAAATGCCGTTGGGCTGGACAAAGGTGGTAGTTTCTCACCATTAAAGGTACACTTGGGAGATCCACCAGTCAACTATTGTGTACTCAAATTGATCAAGGAGCGGTATGACTTGCAAGAATAAACCCTCCCATTTGCTTAATCAATGACCAAGAGCTTTTGTACCGAGGGTCATGGAGTCTGTAATGGGGAGTGTTGAATGTTATCCTCTGTGAACTTAGAGTCAACTTCTTAGAATTTTATCTCACTATTTGATAATGAGCTCTCCCCTATTACTAGAAGTTTTATCTTACACTTGCTTTCGCAAATAGAAGGACTGGTTATTGAAGAGTAGTGACACCAAAAATGTGTTTATATACTCATCTGTACCAATGCCATACTCCAGAATCACTTTTGGGTCATTGATTATTGCAAATTTAAGATTGCAAAATTGTGATTAGTTTCTAAAAAAAAGGGGCATAGACATTGTTCCTGTTGTCGAGCACCCAGAGCATTTGCTCAAACAAATGAAATCACTAAAAGTAATTTGTGGTCACTACAGTGGGGCTTGACAATGACAGGGGAACCCTAAGGATATAGTTGTCTCACTGGGACAGGGTGGCAGGTGATAAAAACCTTGGAGGGTCCTGCTCTTAATTCACAAGGTGTTAAGTCGAAGGATGATTTCCTTCAATAGAGCTAGGTGGTGGGAGCCCTTAATAGCGCCCGTCCCAAGATAAAGACTGGTGAGCCGCAGAGGTAGTTCTGGTGGGGTACTCCTGTCCTGGAACTTAGCTGGGTTGGGTCATGATGAAGCGAAATTGAATTCCCTAAAGCTTCCTAACCCACTAATTTTATGTTTACAAGAAATGTGGGCATGTACAGATTTTACATATGGTGACTTTCGTAATTTCCTGCAAAGCAAGGCCTTCCACTAGGGGCCATGCTAGTGGGGAGGGGAGGTAAAAGGGGTTGGCGATCGTATTTAAGAATGCTGTGAACTGGAACCAAGAAATTGTTATTCATCCATCAAATTTAGGCCTTTGTTTGAAATTGGTCCTCCAACATGAGAGAGGTTGTCCATCCTTCTTCCTCTTAGCAAATATGTATATTCCTCCCGGTAAATCCTTTGATTATTTGGTGAGTTCATTTTTTACTTATGTGTATGATATTAGTATGGTAGAAGATTGTCCCTTGGTAATAATCATGGGTGATTTAAACGGAAAGGTCTCCAACTGTGCGTCTTTGACCTTAGCAAAAGTTGAAAAAGAAGAAGGGTGGTCTATTCTGGAGATTTCTTTACTGGAAAAACTTTGAACAGATAGGCACGGTTTCTTTTATTGGATAATCTTATGAAATATGAATTGGTGCTTCTGAATGGACGTATCCCAGATGGTGAGCCGGCCTCTTACACTTTTCATTCAACTTCTAGGCAGAGTTTACTTGATTATGTGATAGTGTCCTATCAAATTTTTGGGGTTAGCTCAAAATTTAGTGTGCTTCCAACCGACATGAACGATCATAGCATAGTGGGTATGACACTTGTCTTTAACTATCAGTTACTAGCGACCTGTAACCTTTTAAAAGGTGAGGTTGGCTTTAACAAGTCCATCGGGCGTACCTTATGGGCAGGTGGTACATTGAGACCCTGAGCTAAAAAATTCAAGCATTATGAGTTAGACTAACTGAGCCTTCATGGTGTGACCCTATAATTCGTTTTGAATCACACATGATGGGCTTTTGTAATCTAGGCTCAAAATATAAAGGCCCTAGGCAAGTGAAAAACTGTAATCCGAAGTTGAAGGTGCTAAACCAAGAAATACATTTCCTGAATAGGAGACAGCATCAGTTGTTTTCCACTTTGAGACAACATGAAATCTATCTTCTTAAATGTATTAGATGTAGACTAAAAGCCCAAGGGCGTAGGAGTGAAAGTGATAAGTGGATTAATCTAAGTGAGGTCGCTAATTCTAAGGACTTCAGGAAATGGTGGTGCCTGGTGGCTGAATATTGTGATTCTAGGGTAATAGCGCATGCAATTTCTGTCCCTGAAAATGTTTAGGTGGATTATATTTCTAATTTGTACTTTAGTACTCCTGGAGAAGCTGATCCTGTTGAACTCAGTGTAGATGAAAAATTGGTTATATTGTATGGTGCCCCATCTCAAGCCGAGATTGTTGGTTTTATAAAAACAAATGTGAGAACATCCAGAGCAATGGGGCCTAATGAGATACAAATCTCTGCTATTAAAAAGGAGGCCACAGCCTGGGGAACCTCCTCAGTCCCCTTTTTGAATATTGCTATAGAACTGGAAAAATCCCTTCATCTTCATCTTGTAGTTAAATATAGCAATATTTGGTGTTTAGAGGAGTTCTGACAACTTTTGGCTCTGGCAGGGTTGTAACAAAGGCCCCCGCAGCTCCCGCGATGCGGGGGTGCCCCCAAGCTCCTGGGTGTCCCCTCAGCACAGTACCCTGGCTTGAGAGCTCCTGAGTGTGGTCGGAGGGGGCCCCCTCCATGTACTTTGCAGGGGGGCGCCCTCAAGTTTCGTTATGCCACTGGGCCCCGGTGCCACTGCACCTGCAGCACCATTGAAATCATGGCTCTAGTGTCTGCTAGATAGTAAAATTTTGCATTTAGTGGGGTCCCTAGAGCTTCTGGACCCGGTGCCACTGCACCTACTGCACCATTCAAATCAAGCCCCTTTTAACTGAAAGATAACTGCAATTGGAAGAGGATATGGTCTTACGGCTAGAGCGGTCGATCTCAATGCTGAGGAACCGGGTTCGAGGCTCGGCAGGGACGCTCAACATCCTGTGATTCTGAGCAAATCACTTAATATCCCCGTGCCTAACGAAAAATGAATGTGTCTGTCTGTAACGCAACTGGTGCTCATGTAATGTGCTCTGATACCTTTGGATCATGTTCGCGCTATATAAAACTCCGGGGAAAAGACAAATTGTGTCTGCCTGTATAGTAGTAAAATATTGCACTATTAGGTGCTTTAGGAGTTCTGACAACTTTTGGGCCCGGTGCTACTGCATCTGCTGCACCATTCAAATCATGACCCTGTTGTATGCAAGGTAGCTGCACTTGTGGCTGCCTGTTTAGTTGTAAAATATAGCATACGTCTTGTATATTTACTTTATTTTTAACGTGCAATGTTTATTACAACAGTTAGAATTTGATAATAATGACAAATTAGATTAATTTGAAAAAATCAATCCGAAAATACCTACAAAAAGGCAAGGAAAGGTACTGAGGCATGAATAGGAAATGCCACAAACGTTCTAAGGCTAAAGCATCTGCTTTACACAACTAAATAATAAAGCCAGGGTAAGTTAACAAAAAAAAGTTCCACACAAAAGCGAATAAACATAGTAATTCGGAGATGGGAACTGATAAGAGCCCCCTTTTAAGATATATTAAATTCAAGAGATTTCACAAGCACAGCACAAGTGCTGTGCAGGGGAAACCTAGAAAGGCAGTCAGCGAAAAAGCCCATGATTGTCTGATGGGCCCCATCGTAGGTGGGAATATTAACTAGGAGAGGCATTAGAAGAAAAATTAAGGGAATATATGGCATCCATTCCTTAAACCTCAGACTATACAAGAAAATGCACCTCTACTGGACCAGTTAATACCGTGCCCCTAAAATACCTCATGTCCCCTAATTTCAATTGATTGTAATGGCCACCATGGAGAGTAAAGATAGTGGGAGCCGTAGGATGGTGTCCTATATGGGCCATAATTTCTCTCCTGTGCCAGTATTCATCCTCCCTCCCAATGGACCTCTAAAACATCCTCTCTCCTGAGCTACCTTTCCTCTCCATTAACCATCATAGCTATTGGCTTCCCTACTTTTCTCAGTGCAGAAAATGTCCCGCACGTTCTTAATGGTTACACACCCTATGCTGTCTAGTTCATAGAACAGTCTTGCTGCAGCAGGTGAACAGTTGCATGATATGCTCCTGTACAAACCTTTGCTAACACTGTGCCTGGTAATATCCTTACATCATAACACTGAGATCGAATTCCACACCTTTGAGTGCATATTTGACCTGACCTACTCAGGGGTCCCAAGTAGACCCCAAAGACCACAGACACATCACGGTTGGCATAGAACGTGCCAGTTCAATGGAAATTGGAAACCCTACTGAAGCAGCAACCACAATATATGTCACAGTGAAACACAAAGTAGCTTGGCACAAAAGCAGTCAGGCTTAACTGAGAGGCAATGTGTAAAGTATTTATTCAGCACTTCAAACAGTAATAAAGTGAAAACATAACAGAAGAAAAATCCCACACCAATTTAGAAAAACAGAGTAAAATGTTATGAATTATTTGAGATTAAAACAACAAATATCCAATCAGTATAACCGGAGATATGCAATTTTAAACATTTATCTGAAAATACTGCCTAGAAACACAAAGCAGCAACTGGAGTTAACCAGTTGCGCCGGATGGGGACAAAGTCACAAGTTGAGGCTGGCGTCGATGAAGAGCGGGTAGGATACAGAGACCAAGTACGTTCTGCTGAACAAAGTACCTTAAATCCTGGTTGCAGAGCATTGCAAGATCCCGCATCGAGGCTGCGACACACAGGGGTGGTTCCGAGGTAGCTGCGGGGCTGCGATGCAGAGCCCTGTGTTGTTGTTGAGGATGCTGTCGACAACTTACTTGCGATGCGAAGTCCTGCGTCAAAAATGCATCACGCAGCAGCGCTTTCGAGGAAGCTGAGGGGCTTCGATGCAAAGTCCTGCATCATCAGCGGGGATGCCGTCAATGAGGGGCTTGCGATATGAAGGCTTCCGTCGAGGATGCGTCTCGCAGCAGCGGTTCCGAGGAAGCTGCGGGCTGTGATGCAAAATCCTGCGTCTAGGATGCATCGCACAGTGGCAGTTCTGATGCGGCTGCAAGGAGATGCGTCGCTCTGTGTTGATTCTTCTCACAGGACCATAGCTGGGCTGGCAGGGCACTGTTGAGCCCATTTCCAAGGGTCCACGACTGGAGTGGTACCACTTTCGGGGTAGCACTCACAGCAGACAGAGTCCAGGTGCAGGATTCGATGTTTTTGGAGCTTTTTTGTCCCCTAGGCTCTGGTAAGGAGGCCAGCCAACCTGCCCTTTGAGTCACTCTGGTGGTCCTGAGTTCAAGATGCAGGTGCAGTTCTTTTCACTCAGGCAGCAGGGCAACAGAGTAGCAGTCCTTCTTGCAGAGTAGCACAGCAGTCCTTCTGAAACTTCCATAGGTCCAGAGGTGTACTGATGAATTGGGCCTGAGGATCCAATATTTACACCTGGTGCCAGCTTTAAAATAAGAGAACGTTCTAGAGGTTTCCACCCCCAGAGTTGCTTGGAATGTCCTGCCTCTCTGCCCTGGTCACAGCTTGTCTCTGGAAACAAAAGACTAGTATGAAACCCTTTGTGAGTGTGCTCAGGTAGAGCTTTGGGATGTGCAAGTGCTGTAGGTGACAGCTCCTCCCTTCTATCAAATCAGAGATGGCCCATCCTGCCAACAACTTTGTCTCACTGTCTGGGAGCAATAGACAGAGACCAAATACCAGCCACACCTGGTCAAGTGACCCAGGAAACAAGCTGCAGGTACCAAATGTTTAGGACAAAAAAATGCCAACTTTCTAAAAGTTGCATTTTGGAACCGTGAATTAAAATACGACTTTACCATAAGGAGTTTTAAATTATGTAGATAATGGGGTTTTTGTTGCAGTACCCCCCCCCATGCACTTTTTATCTGGTTTTTGATACACCTTTGACTGAAGTGTATTGGGTCCCTGCTAACCAGGTTCCCAGTACCAGTGTTCTTTCCCTAAAAACTGTACATTTTGCTGCTTCCACAATTGGCACCACTTTGGCTCACATATATGTTCCTGGTAACAGGTACCCTTGGTACAAAAGCCTTGTGGGTAAAGAGCGTCCCTAAGGGCTGCGGCACAAATTATCCCCCCCTAAGGGACCCCTCGCCAAGCACATGCACACTGCCACTGCAGCCGTAGTGTCTTGGTGCAGACAAAAATGAAGACAAGCCCACAGACACTGCATGGGATATAGGTAAGACTCCCCTCTAGCAGGCCTTAGCCCTAAGGCAGGGTGCACTATATCTCCTGTGAGGACATATCTGCAGGAGTAGATATGCCCCTGCAATATCCATGTCGATTCCTGGACATTGTTAGTGACCAGGGAAGCCACAGTAAGTACATGGGTGAGACACTCGTCATTGCGAGTTCCCCAGCTCACAGGTGGCTTCACTTAAGTATGGGATGTTTGGTACCAAACATCTGGTCATAATAAACCTACACTGATTCCAGTGTCAGATTTATTAACAATTGCACACAGAGGACCCCTTAGAGGGGTCCCCTGAAACCTACCAACCTTTAGTGTGGTCACCGACTGGCCTAAGCCAGCCTGTTACCACCAGACAGTGTTCTGACCTCATGGCATGAGTGTCTTAACGCTCAGAGTTCGAGAACATTGCAAGTCCTGGGTGGAGGTGTTTAAACCTTCCCCTGGTCAGAAAGAGCCCTCTGTGGCGGGGAGCTTCAAAGGCCTTGCCGCCTTTGTAATGCGACCCCAGCCTTTCCTGTTAAAAGGAGCAGGCCCCCCTCCTGCCCGCACCCTCTTTGGCGGGAACACAGGCAAGAAAACTTAGCTAGAATAACAGGTGTGCCCCCTTTTGCCAACTCCACCCCTCAGGTGCTGGAGGCAAGGTGAAGTACACTTTTAGTGCACTCCATCTTGAAGATGGTGGGGCTTACCCAATCAGGGCTAGGGCTATGTCCCCCTCCCACAGGAGGTGGGCATAATAGAGGGTGTAGACACCCCAGGTAAGGGGCCCATTGGCCACTACCTATCACTCCCTTGTAACTCCCCTAAATCTAGTATTTAGGTGGCATCTCCAGACCCTGAACTATAGTTTCTGATGACCTAAGAAGACCCGCACACCACTGAGCGACACCAGCAGAGAAGGCTGCAGAGAACTACTGACTTGGCCCAGCCCTACTGGACTGTCTGCAGCCCTTGACAATCCTGCGCCAAAGACAATTCGTCATGCAGCCCAGCGATTTCCAAAACCCTGGGTGGACTGCCTGCCTTCGTCAAAGATCAAGATCTCCCGAGAACAGCGGACCTGTTCACCAGCAACAAGCTTCAAGCAAAGGCCTCTGTAACCTGAAAAACCGCGAAACCCTGCTCCCGGTTCCACCTCTGCTCCCGACGCCTCCAGCCAGAGTCCAAGTAGCCCACCGGTTCAAGCGAGGTTCCCCAGCTCTCCAGCTCTCCAGATCCCAAGACCATCATGGGTTCATCTCTCCTGGACTCCTCAACTTCGCCTGCAGCCTGTGCACGGAGATCCCCTCAACCCCGACCTGCTCTGGTAAGCCGTTTCCGACATCAAAAAGCACCCCTGCACCCACCGGCCCTGGGCCTTGTTGAAGCAGACCAAAGGTGTCCCTACGTCCCCAATTATCGCAGCTTACCTCTCCAGCTGTTAGTTTCCTTCGACTGGCCTCCTGGCCTGAGCCTGCAGCCCTTTTCCGATTTGGCATTTCTCCATTGCCTAACATTGGGCACCCGACACTGTGTTGGCACCCTGCCCCCGGTGCCCCTGTGCCATTGGTGGTGTACTGTTGGTGCTGCTTTGGACCCTTCCCAGTGCTTGCTTCAAGCCCCGGAGACTGGTCCCCCAAGCTGCTGCTACTTACCTGTAAGCAGCTTCTGTCCGATTGCCCCATACTTTATTGAGTTGTATTGGGCACCCAACACCGTATTTGCACGCTGCACCTGGCCGCCCCTGTGCCTCTGGTGGTGTACTGTTAGTGCTGAACTGAACCTTGCCCAATACTGATCCTAACTTCTGAAGACTTGTTTTGTAAGTCGATGTTACCTATCTGTATGCTGAATGTTTTCTTCCTCCCATAGATTAACATTGCAAAGACTGAGAATTGCACTAAGTGTCATTTTTTGATATTGAAAAGTATTTCTATTGCAAAACATATCTCCCTAAGACAAAGTTCTGTGGTTCGACACAAAAAATATAACCAGGTATTATTTTTATAAATGGGCCTCGGATTCATTCATTGAGTGCGTGCCTCATTTATTGCCACTGTGTGTACAACAAATGCTTAGCACTGCCCTCTGATAAGCCTAACTGCTCGCTCACACTACCACAAAAGAGAGCATTAGGATTATCTTCTTTAGCCTCTGTAAAACCACTGGGGATCCATTGGACTCTCAGCACACTATACCTCTTTTTGGTATAGTATGTAGAGTCGCAGCTTCCCACATATAATAATTCTTTAGACACCAGACTCGCCATTCCTACTTGCTCGCAATTGAAAGTTAGCTCTTATTAAATGTAATTAGGTAGCCAAATGTTATCCTATGAGAAAGGTAGGCCTTGCAGTAGTGAAAAACAAATTTAAGAGTTTTTCACTACCAGAGCATGTAAAACCAAAAAGTACATGTTCAAACTTTTAAATACACAACACCTTGCCCTCTGGTCTGTTCAGGGCTTACCCTAGGGGTGACATATGTAGTGAAAAGGAATGTTTAGGCCTGGCAAACGATGTATTTTTCCAGATCAAAATGGCAGTTTAAACTGTACACACAGGCTGCAATGGCAGGCCTGAGACATGTTTAAAGGGCTGGCTACTTAAGTGAGTGGCAAAATTAGTGCGGCATGCTCACTAGTAGCATTTCATTTACAGGCCGTGGGTACATGTAGTACCACTTTTTACTATGGACTTACAAGTAAATTAAATATGTCAATTGGGTGTAAGCCAATGGTACCACATTTAAAGGAGAGAGCACAAGCATTTTAGCACTGGTTAGCAGTGGTAAAGTGCTCAAAGTCCTAAAACCAGCAAAAACAGGAGGATGGAAGGCAAAAAGTTGGGGGAAAACCACGCAAAGGATGTAAGGTCCAACAAAGACAAACTGCTACATACTCGGTTTCTGCTGGAAGAAATTAAGAGATGGCAAGTAATTAGTAAATTAGAACAATAGATAGAACCATGTAATGCCCTCATTGGCAGCTCTGTAGTGCCTAGTTCCCATGCAGTGAAAATGCATAGAGGTAACCGACTGCAAAATCTACAGGACTGTTTATTCCCTATATCCTTCCATAAAACAAACAAAAACAATGACGATTGATTGCTCTTAAAACCCTTGTCAGGCTTGAGTCTCTTGCAGATCATTTTCTGACAGGCATCTGATGCTTCCTGTGCAGGTGCTCGGAGCAGGGGGCCACAGGTAGTGAAATTCACACTTGTGGATCTTGACTATTTCCATGCTTCTCCATTATCAGCTGCACTAACCATAATTTCCACCATCCTCCTTTGTCTGAGGAGAAACTGCACAACTATCTCTTAATTATAAGCTGCTCTCAGCACCTCTGACCCTTTTAAAAGTTTTGGAGATCATGTTCATGGTCTAAGAAATGTAAGCATTACCAATGCAAACTAAACTTTGGAAAGTACCCCCTAATCAATAAGATTAAGCACATCAGATAGGCCAGCTTTTGCGAAAATAGTAACACTATCCCCCCCTCTACATCGTCACACTTGCACTGCCATACTATTACACATTCACATTTACTTTAACTAATTATACATCACCAACTGTCTTTTATTTCCTCAGTGCTAAAATTAACATTATTAATGTTTCTATGTTTCTCAGTTATGTTGTCATTTAAAATGTACGATTATGGTTAGGCGTTGGGGGTTAGAGTTTGAAGTTGAGTTAGGGATTTGGGCTATGTTTAAACTTGGGGTTGAGGGTAGGGTCTAGGGTGTACTTAGAAGTAGGAGTTTGGATTCAGAGTTATCATGTAGGCGTAATGGTAGGTGTTTGATTTATGTTTCAGGAATGGGTGTGACACCACATGCCCTTTGTCCTTAAAGACATCACAGAAAACATCATATGATTTTATTTTACATGACCCTAACATCACAACAATAGGCATCAATGAAGTACCATAAGAACTGCTTGATTAGTATAACAGCATGACACAGACAAATGTTTATTTTAGATACCACCTACATTATGGTGCTGGCTTGATCTTTGAAAGTTCTGAGGCATGATACTTGCCCTTTATTGTAGTGAGCGAGCAAAGCTAATAAGCCAGGCTACTACTAGGGGGTTTCTCCCCATAAGAAAAATTTGAAACGAATGGGGTGAAATAATGGATTTTAAAGCACAATTTTCCTATAAAGTTACTAAAATGCAATAGACGGTGAAAGGGCACTCATTAAATATGCAAATCCTTTCATGGTGTGCCAAGCCAATGAACCTTGACGTTCCCCAGGAGTTGACTTTGTCATGGGTGCCCTCCTATTACATGAGTGCCCCCTTACATTAAAAATGACATAAATTATGCCATTGTCAGAATTTTGCAATTTATTCCTTCCATATCCCATAGGTTACCCTTACGTCAAAGATTACCTCAGTATGTCAGGCCCCACATTTTTCTTGGTTGCCACCCTATCATATGCCAGATTGTTTACTTTTACGCTAAGAATTACCTCCATTGTGCTAGTACCACCATTTTGCCAGTGGTGTCCAACTGTCAAGAATTTAAAGTAGGCCAGTATATTTCCACGGGTGCCCCATATGCCATGAATTACCTCTAGTATGCCAGAACCAGTATTTTGTCATTGGTTCCCTTTGTACCAAGAATGACGCCGAGTGTGACAGGCTTTTGCCCTGGGTGTTTCTACAAGAAAACAATTAACTTCAGTATGCCAGGGCCAACAACAAATTCATAAGCATCACATCACATTCTCGTTCACACCTGCATTCACTCATTACTCACTTTTGTGAAGCAAACCAGGTGCAAAGCATTACGGTCGGATTTGCTGTCCAATGCAAATCAGGATTTACATTGGATAGTATCCCAAACACAAAGTTTTTGATACAAATCCCTGTCTACAAACATTGGTTGACAGGAATTTGCCGCAAAATGTTATGCCTCCTCCTCGAGGAAGGCGTAACATGGAGAAATGTTTTCTTTTCTCATCGTTTTTCTCAACTTTGCATGTGCAATGCATTGTAGAGCACACTTACAAAGTGGGAAAAGCTTTAAAGCGTAGGTTTTTTTTTGTACTGGGTAGAACGCCTTCCAGAACAAAACATATACTTCAGCGAACACATGCACCCTTGCATTATGGCGCAAGAGTGTGTGCGTTGGCGAATGGGGAGAGAAAACATGCACCATATCATAGTAGAGATAGGACATTTTATCTCTCCTTTTGTTGGAAGGCAGTGCAGCAACTTTGGTGCAGCGTTGCCTTGAATCAAAGAATAGTAAATCTGGACCTCATATCTCACACAATCTCACTCACTACTTCTCACTGACTCTCACTCACTTTCACTCACACATATATGCTTACAAATACAGGCACACATGCTTCTTACACAAACACACGCTCTCTCCCATAAACTCACTCTCACCTATCAGCACGCATAAAATATACATTTACAAACATTTCTACTTACCACAGCTGCTACCAATGCTTCCATTCCAGCTGTCTACCATTTTTTATGACACAAACAGTGAATAATACAACAATATTCACAAATAGTGGAATGAAAAAAGGGAGGAAAATGAAGAATGAGAAGCCTCCCCTGTTTTCTTGGCAGTAATTTTGCCACCTCTAAGGCCAGGGGTGCCAAAGGCAGTGCCAGGGATCGGAAGCGGCAAGCCACGGGTCGCAGCTGCGACCCTTAAATGACATCCATGTTTCAGGGGTCTGATGATATGAAACCTTTGCCCATGTAATGGTGTCGATGTGATAGGAAAGTATATATAAAGCATGTATTGACGATGTAGGGGTACGAGAAATCGAAAAGTTCTAATGTAGATGTTAACAAAGCAGTCATAGATTTAATGATGTAGGCTCTCTGCAGCATGCATATTTAAAAAATATACAGGGATTTACACTTTAAAAATTTGACAGAACTGACAATGAGTGAAATAAAGGAAATCATAATCATGTGTTCAGCGCTGTGGTAATGATGCAATAGTTTGTTTACCAGATAGGCGGAAGATCCAGAATTCAGTTTCATTTTTTTACCTTTAACTCACATTTATGAGCAGAATGATTTCCACGAGTCTGTAACTCACTAAACCCAAAGAGGTGTAGTTGTTATTCAAAGATTCATGTAATTTAATGTTGACTAAAAAAACACTGTGATTCATTACGATATGACCTTAACAGGTCCGACAATACCTCTGGAAAAACTTGCTCATTCTGAGTTTGACCCTGAGGGTCCGCTTAAGAATAGGAAATAACCCCAGGAGAACTGAATGGGCCTGTGGTTTTCCAGCATTGCCCTTACTCCAGATAAAGTTTCTTGTGTTAATGAGAGCCTAAGTGGCTGGTGAATAATCACTAGAATGATCCTCCTCTAAACACAAAGTTTAAAATCTTAATATAATACCGGGTGACGCTGCATTCATTATGTTTCAGACATAAATTCACTCTTCACATTCCTTCCAGATTCCTTTCTGGAACATCTGGGTATACACAATAGACCTGTGACTCATTTTAGTACCTCCAGAATCCATGATGGTATTTAGTCAGATTCTTGACTGTTCCAATCTTCTATTAGAATTCTCTTAAGACTGAGTAGCTAAAGAAATCCATCCTAGTGTTGCTTACTTATACCACAATCACCATCTGAAAAGTTAGATACACAGCAATGGCAGCATACTTGCAAGTCGAAGCAAAGTTTTTGCTCAGAGTCTCTGCTCCACCAGCAGATTCCAGTTTCTACAAATCTTACGAGGCACATCCTCTTTATTCCAAACAGTCCAATGCGGAATTCCTTACCTACTAGTATCAGGAAGATAGAGAACCCACTCACCATAGTTCAAGTTTATTTGTTTTTCGCTCAGCTAATTAAAGCCATTACAAAATTGATAAAACCAGATAAAAAATACAAAAATTAGGTGCAAATGCAGAATCAGTCGTAAAAACATGTGAAGCAATTTTAAAACTATTGTTGTGGATTCAGGACACGTGTATAAAAGAATGTTTGCATACGAAAAATGGAAGAATGGCACGGAACCAATTATAAAAACCATTGCAAAACTGTCAGTATCTTGTAAGTGAATTGGTAGTAATACATATTCGATGAGAAAAATTCTGCATACAAAGTCTGTTTGATAATCGAATAGTCGTTTGGTAAGTATGCTTATTAAATACCCATAAGTCAATAATTCATGCATTTATAGAAGAATAAAAGTATAAATCGTAAGTAATAGAGTGCATACTACCCAACTTTACGTACCAAAACACATATAGAGAAAAGGATGGGGGAAACCAATTATATTCCACAGGCGACTGCCAAGTTAGAAGTTCTTAGCAGCTTATCTGTTTTGTGTAGGAATTTAATCAAACTACAAATAGCCTGTGTGTGAGCATCATTGAGCAAAAATTCTACAGCTGTTTGAATTGTACGAGAGCCTTGTGAAATCCATAATTGGAGAAGAAATTTCTTGCGGTCGTTTATTAGGGCCGGACAAGTACAGAGAAGATGAGAGAGATTCTCCTGAGATTGACCACATAGCCGACACTCGGTTGATGCTGGGCCTGTCGACCATGGAGGTAAAAGGTCGAATGATGTACAATTTCCCATCCTAATAAGACAGTACTTGATTTTATAGTGCACAGCAAAAGTATCAGTTAGGTATTTTTTAATCATTCTTTTGTTGTAACTTCTTTGAATAAGATAAGCATGCTTTCGAGCCATATGGGTCCGACGATCTTGTGCAAATTATGCTTTTTTAATTAATCGATTTAATACTTTCTTGAAATACTGGTGTGGGAGATTTTGGTTCCCTAAAATTGCATCTGTTTTAAATTTCACTGCTTCTTGAAAGGAAATAGGTCAAGAGTTTTGAGCAACTGTGTGGCTCGTTGATGATGCTTCCTTCCAGAGTTTTTTAGAGTTCCTGCTTTGGCAGCGCATGTAACATGTAGATATTTAAGAATGCAGGCCTTTTGAGCTAAAACTTGATCGCACAATACAAATTCTAATCTAATTTGGGCAGCTGCAGGATGATTTGGGAGTTTAAATAAGGATCTAAAAACTTGGCTCTGAGATTTATTCAGAAAGGAGCCAAGTTTCCCGGGAAAGGCTTCCGAACATATTCTAACGTAGGAATAAGCTTGGCTTTCACTATTTTCAACAGGGGTTCTAAAGAAGGTTGTTTGGTATGTTTGAAAATAGATTGGAATGCAAATAGTAATGACGCACGCTTTGGTTTGAGGGAGTTCTCATGAGTTAAATGCCGTACTTATCATCTAACCAACAGCCAAGGTACTTATATCTAGTAGCGGTAGACAGACGCTGATTGTTGAAGTGCCATGTACCAAATTTCTTCTTTTTCCGTCCAAAAATTACAACATTGGTCTTCTCAAAATTTACTGTCATACCGTTTACTTTACTATGTGTAAATAAAACATCGAGCAGTCTTTGTAGACCCCTGGCTGTTTAACTCAAAAGAACTACGTCAGCATAAAGAAGGGATGAAATATGAGTTTGTGCCAGTTTAGGCACGTCAATGACAGCATCCAAAGCAGGAACCAAGTCGCTCATTAGTAAATTAAAAGGAGTTGGAGCCAGGACGCACCCTTGTTTCACTCCTTGCTCTATTCTAATCTTATTGGAGACCGTTAGTTTATTATCGAGTTTGACTCTGGCCCATTTTTCAGAGTAGAGTAGTTGAATGCTCAAAGCAGCGAATCAGGGATGTCCCAGTTTCTGAGTTTTGTCCAGAGATGATCCCGTTGGACATCGCCAAAAGCCTTGCTGTAGTCAATAAAACAGCTGTAAAGGAGTTGTTTTTTCTGTATTGATTTGATATTAACATTCTAATAGCTACAAGATTATCTGTAGTTCCCAGCATTGGTCTAAAACCGGTTTGATTTAATCGAATCAGATGTTTTGAGCTAGCCCATGTCTCTAGATCTTCTAATAATAAAGAAGCAAAATATTTAGCTTCTTTTTTGTAAATTGGGTGCAGGATTGATCCTTGCCACGAGGCAGGAATAGTGTCTTTAATCAGACAAGTTCTAAAAAGCCGCTCCAGCAATTGTGACCAAAAGGCGATATCCAGTTTATAAATTAATGCTAAGATTCCATTCGGTCCCGGAGCTCCGTCAGCTCTGCTTTTTTAAATTAAGGTGGCTATCCTTTTAGCAGTAATCGTTTGCGCTAAGACATAAGTTTGCCCTTTAACATCTTTTGAAGTTTTCAGAAATTGATCACACTGGAAATATGAAGTTTGAGCAATGGTCAGGCTTGTGTTATTTTGGTACAGAGTACTGATATAATGAGCCCAGCTGTCCGCAGTCACATTATTTTCTTTGTGTCGAAGAATGGTGTTTTCATTGTTTAGCCGGTTTATTATAAACCAAAAAGGTTTGGAGTTTCTCGTTTGACAAGCCAAAAATAGCTCCAGCTGTAATGCTTCTTCATGTTTCCTTTTTGCTTGCCAAATAGAGCCTTTATATATCCCTCGAAGATTCTTGATTTCTTCCGGCAAAACGATTTCGGATCCATTTTTTTTAACAGTCTGATCTTCTTGTTTAAGGCTCTTTTTAAATTTTTAAGTTCCTTTGAGAACCATGGCATGTTTGAGTAGATCTTACTTGGCCTGCGCCACGAACAGAAGACTGAGTGAGAGCTAGAATAAGTTGGCGCATAAATGGTTCCCAGACTTCTGGTGTATGACACTGTATCAAAACCTGGTTCTCAAGTGTTCTTTTCCACATCGAATAGTTCGTGGCAGTATCCGTCGACCATTTAATTCCCTTCCAATTTTGTTGCTGACTTTGCTAGCCAATTGCCTCTAATGTCATGAAAGCCTTGGCTTGATTTTCTAGTAGCAACCACTGAGGCATAGGGTCACTTTCGCAGCGAACTTGAATAGAGAAAGATTTTACTTAAGTTAACAGTGCAATTGAACAAAACGTGTAGTCTAAAACGGTTTGACTGTGGCATGTAAAATGTGTATGATGGCTGGCTGATTGTCTGGATAGCGACTATTTAGGGCGCGGAGATGCCAACCCTCAAAAGCAGCTAGAAGAGCTTCACCAATAGGCCATTAGAGTAATTGAGGCATCAGTTCTGCAGCATGCAGGAAAAGTGTTGTATCGATTCCTTGCTGCAAGGAGAAGCGATGCGTCGAAATCTGAAAGGGGGTCCTTTCTGCGAGGGGATGCGCTGAAAACTTGGCTCACAGGTGCGATGTATGGAAAATCCGCACGTGCTGTGGTTGATGCTCCCAGCCGTAAACCGGCACTGCGTCGATCCTTTGGCTGCAGCGCGGCGATGGAATGGTTTTTCAGTCGCACAGCCGGCCCTACGTCAGAGTCGTAGCGTTTGTCTCAGACGTCGGAGACATGGTGCTTGGGACTCAACGAACTTGGAGCCACGTGAACTAGCTCGGCGCTGATTCTCCCAGCCGCAAACAGGCGCTGCGTCAATCCTTCAGATACGCAGCACAGCAATGCCTTGGCCATTCAACCGCACAACAAGCTTGTGGTGGAAAAAATAGGGGCAGAGGGTCGCCGCGTGGATTTTCTTATTCTTTCTGCAGTAAAGCCACCTCCAAGGCTCAGAACTGGAATTGGCACCACTTGGCAGGCCAGAACTGCCAGCAGAGGAGTACAGGGGCTGCAGGTGAAGTCTTTGATGGCCCGAGACTTCTTAACAGGAGGCAAGCACAGACGCGCCCTTGGAGAATCTTCTCAAGCAGGATACAAAGCAAAGTCTAGTCCTTTTCCTTTTCAAGACAGAAGCTGCAACTGCAGGCCAACCCAGCAAAGAAACACAGCTGAGAGGCAGTACTCCTCCTGACAGCTCTCCAGTTCTTCCCCATGCTAGAGTCTCCTCTTGATCCAGAAGTGTTCTATAAATGTGGAGTTACAGGTCCAATACTTATACCCCATTTTGCCTTTGAAGTAGGCATTCTTCAAAGGATAGTCTTTGTAGTTCACAGATCCTGCCCTGCCCTGGCTCCAGACATGCTACAGGGGGGTGGAGTCAGCTTTGTGTGAGGACAAGCACAGCCCTATTCAGGTGTCAGTTTCAACTCGTCCTACCACTTTAGCTCAGGAAGGCCCATCAGCCTGGTGATGGGCAAACAGGATATGCAGGGCACACCTCAGCTCCCTTTGTGTGACTGTCTAGAGTGAATGCACAAACAGCCCAACTGTCATTCTAAACCAGACGTGGATTCCACAGGCAGGCAGACGCACAGGATGGTAAAGCAAGAAAATAGGATTTTCAAACATACAATTTAAAAACCACCCTCACAGAAAGTTGTTTTTAAATCATGAGTTCAGGGAACCCAAACTCCAAATTTCTGTCTCTTCCCATTTGAAAGTTACACTTGTAAGGTATTACTAGGCAGCTCCAATGGTAACCTATAGGAGAGATAGTCTGTGCAATAGAGAAAAACGAAATTAACAATATTTCACTATCAGGACATGGAAAGCACACCAGTACCTGTCTTACCTTCACATACACTGCACCCTGCCCATGGGGCTACCTTTGGCTTACCTTAGGGGTGCTTACATGTAATAAAAGGGAAGGTTTGGGCCTGCAAGTGGGTGCACGTGCCAGGTCGACATGGCAGTTTAAAACTGCACTTGCAGACACTGCAGTGGCAGGCCTGAGACATATTTGCAGGGCTGGTCATGTGGGTGGCACAATCGGTGCTGCAGACCCACTAATAGCGATTTACAGGCCCTGGGCACACACAGTGCGCTTTACCAGGAACTTACCAGTAAATCAAATATGCCAATCATGGATAAACCAATCACCATTACTATTTACACTGAGAGCATATGCACTTTAGCAGTGGTAAAGTGTTCAGAGCCCTAAAGCCAACATAAACAGGTCAGATAAAATAGGAGGAAGACGGCAAAAAGTTTTGGGATAACCCTGCAAAAAGGGCCAGGCCCAACATCCTCCATGTTGCAATTCTTTTAATGGCCCATGTGTAGGGTAGTTAAGGAGAGTGCTCTATGATCGTAAGCTTCTTGAGATAGAGCACTCTTCTCTTGTAAATTAAATGAAGTAGTAAGGAAGCACATTAGCATGAATGCAGGTGTCCTCGTTACAGAAGTAATATTATGAGCGTTTCTTTCAAAGCATATCGCTTACTCCGTATAATGGCAACTGGCAGTTATTTCTAACTCCTACTTCTTATGAGCTTCCTGTGTAGAACAGTGATATTCAAGGCAGGGAGAGTGGACGGCGGTATAACATTGAGATTTGAGATGCATACTAAGCAGCTGGCTCTCTGTGCTTTTCCTATTTGAGACAAGCATTGGTAAAGTTAATAGTTGGGCCTTGGCAGGCTGGTGCAATGGTTATTCTGTTATTTTTTTATTTCAAGAATATTCCACAAATGGAAAAAAAGAAAATATGCCATCACCACTAACGTTGCCACATGAACCTGAAATGTCGTTCCCTGATGCTTGTAATAAAAACTGTAAAAGATACACAATTGATGGGACGAAATGCAGAACAAATCAAAACATTCACTCCCAGTCAAGAGTTCTGGGTTAAATCCATCATTCTTTTGCTCACCATGCCACCCCAGTTTAGACCTGGCCATATGCAAATCAGTCTGGACCCTGTGCCTCATGGCAACAGTCCAGCCCGAACTGCCAAGCCATGAGGGGTGTTACCCCGAAACCGGTCCCAGGATGCTTGTTTGTGGCCCAGGGAAGAGCTTGCTTGGCAGTTCGGGCTGGACTGTTCCCATGAGGCACAGGGTCAAGACTGATATGCATATAGCTGGGTCTGAACTGGGGTGGCGAAGTGAGCTAAATTACGATGATGGATTCAACCCAGATCTGTGACTGGGGGTGAGTTTCTGAAAAGTTTCAGCGCTCCGTCCATCATCTCCTTGTGTTTGCTTTGTTCGCCCTAAGTTGGCAGGGTATGCCCAGACGTGGGTCCCTTGCTCACTTTGCCACTGGATTCAAGCTAGCCTGGCTGATGAGGGGTGTTACCCCGAAACTGGTCCCAGGATGCTTGTTTCCAGTCCAGGGAAGACGTGGCTTGGCAGTTCGGGCTGGACTGTTCCCATGAGGCACAGGGTCAAGACTGATTTGCATATAGCTGGGTCTGAACTCGGGTGGCGAAGTGAGCTAAAGAACAATGATGGATTCAACCCAGATCTGTGACTGGGGTTGAGTGTCTGAAAAGTTTCAGCGCTCCGTCCATCATCTCCTTGTGTTTGGTTTGTTCGCCCTAAGTTGGCAGGGTATGCCCAGACGTGGGTCCCTTGCTCACTTTGCCACTGGATTCAAGCTAGCCTGGCTGATGAGGGGTGTTACCCCGAAACTGGTCCCAGGATGCTTGTTTCCAGTCCAGGGAAGACGTGGCTTGGCAGTTCGGGCTGGACTGTTCCCATGAGGCACAGGGTCAGGACTGATTTGCATATAGCTGGGTCTGAACTGGGATGGCGAAGTGAGCTTAAGAATGATGATGGATTCAATCCAGATCTGTGACTGGGGGTGAGTGTCTGAAAAGTTTCAGCGCTCCGTCCATCATCTCCTTGTGTTTGCTTTGTAATAAAAACTGTAGCTTTAAAAACATCAACCATACCGCAGTTTTACTAGTGATGTTTTTCCTTTGTGTCATGAATTAATTTTATTATTTGTGAAGGAGACTAGATAAAATTGCGACCTAATCAAGAACGTAAACCGCAGGCAACTACAATACTGGGTAAACTCTTTATAACATAAAATTTATAATGGATTGCAAGCAAAATAATTGGTTAACATTTGAAGTTCATCTAAACAGTAAATGAAATAAAAAACACTTTGAACCAGCTTTGCAAGTGAAAATAAAAGTACTATTTTAGGCGAATGTTAACTATGTATACAGCTTATCTGCAGTCACTCAGAGTTAAGTCAAGGAATTGGGTAACTTTGGCTGACCCATTGCCCCATTCTGTATGCTGTGGCTGCAGAATGGGAATGGGAATTTAAAAGACTAGTGGATGAAGCCCACTGATCCAAAGCCCCCCTATATGTATATACATTGTGTGTGATTATTTGAGAAAAACAATAGTCAAACTGCTAAAACTGTCTCGAAGGCCATACCTAAAAATCTTCAGTAGTCGATATTGGCCTCTCAGAAGACGGCCCATTCACTTCCTTAGTTTCCTCACCTTACCACCGTGGAGTAGCATTTGGCCTATTATTGGCCAGTTGCTTGGTGGGATGAGGCTAATGGAAAAAGTATTCAACCTAGTATAGAGAGGTCCGCTTGCGAGGAGGAAAAAAATTCAGAGTGAGCTTTAATGCTCCAGAGAGATCGAGAAGTAGGAGAGAAAAAATATGATTGTGATGGTTTAACTGATGGAGCCCGCGGCACGAGTCTGCTGTTTCAGTATAGCCCCGTTGTACTGCGTCAGCTGTCACATGCTGTATATAGGGTCTCTGTGTGCATCAAGATATAAGATTTCTAGAGTGCATACTTTAGAATCCCAGGTCCCGCCAGCCGCTAGATCGAGAAGTTCAGAGAGCTGAAATAACAGAGACACGGCAAGTCACGTGGCGTTGCAGTCCCTCTCCCTCCCACGGTACAGCTTGACCCGAGTCACTTTGGTGAAAGAAATAATTATGCCGCTCAGTGAAGTGTGAAAAATACATGACAAACAAGCAGTTTGGAAGCAGTACTGTACCTAAAGAGAGCCAAGACAAAGGCCGGGTATTGTAATACACTACAAGAGCGACCTTGCCGCGCTAATGATTCTTTTTACAACCGTACAACCGTTTTCATTTCACAAGATGCCTACTTTTATGGGTCTTTTGAGAGAACCCTGGCAGAGGGAATCCTGCAGGAAACACGAGTTGCAACACTGGAGACAGACTTTGTAGAGCCACAGATAAACTGCATATGCGGGGTGCACAGTGTAAGTATAAAGGCAAATATCTTAGTTAGCAGAATCTAATCAGACCAAGCTCTGCTCTTGGCAGGTATATTTCAAAACAGTAACAGTTGCTTAGTAAAATCAGAAATGAAAGCTAAATAGTGAAATTATAAGACTAAAATATAGAGCTACATTATAGGTGCACACACTGTGGTGATTCCATTGGTTCTAATAGTGCATATTATTTTATAGCATCATCATTATCCAGACATTTATAATGGCGGCACTATTAACCGGTAATTTTGAATACACTAAATTGTACTCGTCGTTCCTTGTTCCAATACTTGCATCATGAGGGCCCTGAGAGTTGACTTCTTACCAAAAGTATATTATGTAAGTTAAAAATGTAATTCCTCCCGCTTAACCCTGTTGGGATACATCCCATCATGTCTTCTATTCAGTAAATAGCTAAACACAAAAAAACTATGCAAATGGTTATTGTCGCTATTAAATTGGACGATGTGGAGTGTAACAAGCACTAGAATGAAGAAGAATATGATTTAGGGCCTGATTGAAGGTCTGGCGGGTGGTACTCCAGCTGTCAAGGTGGCGGAGGCCATTACACCTTCACCCTGATGGACTACCATTTCCCAGATTTAGAGATGACTGCTAGCCCAGCGGTCATCTCTGTACACTGAAAGGAACAAAAGTACAAAAAGTTTTTGTTTTTCAGAACCAAACTCGAAAACTGGAGTGATTTTCAGAAAAACCAAAAAACAATGATCACCATACAGTGAGAGTTTTCTCCCAGGGTGTAGTGGGGGAAGTCATTATCGTTTCTTTCTGTCCCTCACCCGCAAGTTTTTCTTGGGGTTGACGGACAGGAAAAAAAAAAAATACAGTACAGCATCTACCCTAAATAAGGCTGGTGGTGTAAAGTTCTTCCTCTGACAGCCCCTACTCCATCAGTCCATCTACAGAAGCTTTCTGTTGACAAAACTTATGGGGGCTGAATCGACAGAAAACTTTAGATATGCCCATCTCTAAATAAGGCAGATGGACAGAGGGTTTGGTGGACTGGGCAATCCGTTGCGTTTGCGACGGAGTACTCTATCCACCAAACTCAAAGTCAGGCCCTTTGTCTATTTAAGATTAATGGTTATCAAACCGGACATTACCACTTTGATCCTCATCCCTGTCCTTAAATCACAAGAAAGTGACAAACGGAAATCATGAACCAGACAGCAACATCAAAGGTACGCAAACACTTTCCATAACACATCTTCAACTATTCATTGCATTCAAAATAGCAGAAAAAAATGTAGCATAAAAATAAAAAACATCCCTGTTACAATGGTTCATGAAACTGTTAGTAGAGACAAAAGTTGCAACCCTGCAACTATCGCTCATAGTGGACTTAACAAAGACCAATGGATCCAGAGTCCCCCCATGTTTTCTGATATATGTATCATCTAATAGCCAATATAATTCACTATATAGCCAATGAGGGTTTACCACGCTTAGCAGCATCAGCCACAAGTAGCAAGTAATACAGATATCAAGCCCTAGACAAGTTAGATATAACCATCTCTACATCCACCAATGAACTGGAATCCACAGGGTGGAAAACCGAAGCCTGAACCATGGCAGACATAAAAATGTGCCAGGTGGACGTAATTGCCACCAGAAATAGGACCTTATTGGAAGGCATCAGCAGGAACAGCCCCAAATATTTGAAAAGGAATACCTCGTAGTTCTGTGAAAACGAAAGGAAAACGCCAAAGAGCCATCAGCAAGATTTTCCATAGAAAAACTCTGCAGCAGGCGAGAGGCCAAAGGATCTGCAGCATTAAGTCCCATCCTGAACAACCAGCTTCCCAAATAGCATCTTGTGCCCTTTCAGAGAGCTGACAGACACACCCAAAAGAAATGCACTGCTCAGAAAACCAAGAATTGTTATAGGAACTTCTTAAATGGGGAGCTAGAGAACAGGTTGAACACAATTTGCCTAATAAAAGCCAAAACGTATTAGGTCAGATGAGAAGAAGCCCTCCTCAACTGCTCAACAGCGTGCACAACTTCATTTGACTGATCCAAATCCTGGAGCCCCAGTCTTTAATTATCATACTGTCAGGCCATCAAGAGCAGTGATGGAGCAGCCACTGTTGGGATTGAGAGGCTGGAAAAAATATCACCTTAACAGCGTATAAGCGTAGGAGCTGGAGAAACCGCAAGGTTGGCACCCAGAAATGAATAACCAGTAGAACAGAAATACAATCTTGCTTGAAACAGGCGGCATGATAAGAGGGTAACCCTAATGTGTCCTTCCCCAATGGCTAAGGAAGGAGCTAATGTTTTAATTTAAATAATATGTTTTTGTCAAGAGGTATCTGCTGCCTCTTTTAAGGGAAAGGAAGGCCACCTTCATGACATAATAAATGGGCTGACAAATGGCATTCTCTAAAAAATGTAAGTTGATGGGGGGGAGGGGGATTAAAGTTGACTAATAGTGGCTACAGCACAAAACCTCAAAATAAATGCAGTTCAGAAGTTAAGGTACTGACTCGCCATTCACTATCACCACCACCATAATTACATAAGCTTAACACCCACCCAAGCAACCCTTAAAATAAAAGAACAGGAAATCCTGAGCCAAATACACCTGACTGAATATATAAATCTTATCAGACTCAAGAAAGAAGCAAGGCTCACATAAGTAAGATATTTTTAATGGGTGCAGTTCCTGTCTTCAACATTGTTTCATGCAACTCAGTTCTGGGACGACATAATTTCTATTATTACAAAACAGAAGCCTACTTTGTTGTGCAGCGGTCCAGGTTATCACCTCTCTCTCTGGTTGGAGTGCCCAATTCAATGATTATGTTACCAGCCCCAGTGACCCTCTGTCCCTAGCCCTTTGTAGATATCCTGATTGCTTTGAAAGTTGTCACCTCAAGCTCATCTACGTCTTTAAGCACCTTTTTTGGGGGGAAAACTCAGCAATAAGGTTGGTATGTCATCTCCCTCTGGAAGTGGTAGGAACCTCAACACGTGTTATAGCTGCACTCATCCCATTTTCAAAGCTCTCCACCTCAGTTTCCATGCATGTCATGACCAGTACAGTGCTCTTTTTTAATTGCTTTTTCGATGATTTTCATTTTCACAAGCTTACTTCTAAGTCTTAAAATATGTGACTCTCAGTTCCAGTGACCTAACTCTTGTCTCTGTTCTGGTGATCCTCAAATCAAATCCCAAAATCCCAACTCCATTTGGCCCATCCACACTTCAGCACTGGCTACAGACGCACTAAAATATTTCAACAAATCCAGATTGAGGGTCTCTCTCTACCTTAAGTGAGTTGTCCTTGGGACTACTGTCCCACTTAATCTACCGGAAGAGTCTTGATTTTGTGTTCTTTTTAGGCCAATAGCGCATCCAAGATGGAAGAGAGCAGCACCGCACAGGTGTCTCAACAAAAGTTCCAGCGGTTAGCAATTATTCAATTAGGAGGATCCTTGGCAGAGCTATTTCTCTACACAGTTCCAAGTTTTTTAAGCATGGGCAGCCCCCTCCCCCTCTTCTTTGTCCACTTTCTGTGGGCTGTCTCATGTACTACTCTTCTCCACCCTGGGTTAGCCCCAGCTGGTATCCCAATAGTGCCATTTCACCAGGGAATCCCAGTTGTAGTGTTCTGTGAGTTAGCAATGACTGAAACCTTTTGGCTCCTGATGGACTCCGTATAATTGAGACGTAAGTGTTAGAGTGTAATGAAGTGAATGCAGCTTTAGAATGTTGAGTTCATGGTAACACGTGGAAGAATAAAGACATGTTATACTAAGCTCCGTGTGTGGTGTAGTCATTAGTGGGTATCCAGGCTGGGGAGGATGCGACAACTGGTAATAAAATAGGGTATAAGTAACCCGAAGATCAACAGTGCTCTCCCAGAGAGTTTGCCGTGGTCCAGCAAACAGTTCGTGCATGCAACGTGTGCCTCAGTAGAAGTGCCAAATTGATGCTTGGCATATGTGGAGTCAATGCGCAACTCCAGCTGTGTAAAGCATTTGAAGTGAATGAAAGATACACTGAGAAGTTTTCACATCGTTGGGCGAGAACCTGCTGGGAAGGCCGCAAAGAGAGGTACTGCTACAACGCAACCTAAAGCCATACATCATAAGGAGTGATAACGCTAAAGGCAGATGCAACCAGGTTTTAAAAGAGCAGCAAACAGTGACAGCAAATTGCAAGATAACGCTGTGATCAGAAGTGCTGTGAGGCAGAGATCAACTAGGTGTCGCAGTACAAAGAGATGCTTACAAACAGAGCCATTCAAATGCAAGAAATGGTCGTCTGCTTCCCAGAACCGAGTAAAGAGAGCAGAGTGGAATGGCCTCAGAAAAAGAATTGCCCGGGGTTGTGTTTACGGAGCTGTCCATACCTGAAGTGGCATGCCATCAAAGCTACTGGGTGGTGCCTCAAAACGACTCCAGAGGTCCTCAGAAAGTGAAGGGCTGTCATGGAGACCAAGAGGGAGGTCACAGTTCCATCGACTGGCCAAGATGACTCAGAGGCCAAAACAGCATAGGGCCTTAGAGATGGTATGAATGAAGCAGGTTCAGACAATGTCGGAGAGACCTCCACTCTTATTGTCAGCCAATCACACGAATGGTTATAATGCCGCTGCCTTCCTGAAATCACCACCACCATTCGATACCGCCCAAAAGCTGAATATTGGCGACAGATGGACTGCTTGGATAGACACATTTGATGATTTAATTGATGTGCTAGAAGAAACAGATTACAAGAAAATGATCAAATACCTTCAGAATCTAGCTGGAGAAGGTGTAAAAGAAATCATAAAGAAAATGCAGTGAGTTGACGAGATTACATACCATCAAAGCAAGTCTTATATCTCAAATTCAATCCAATGCCGAATGTAGATTATGAAAGGTACATTTTCAATCAAGGATGACAGACAGGTGATGAAACCATCAACAAATTTATTAAGAGACTGGATACGCTCATCATAAATTGTAAGTTCAATTAATTTAATGATGAGGAAGCTGTATGCCTCTGAGTTATTGATGGATGCCTGTCAGGTTCATTCAGACGATGAATGTTGAGAGAACTCTTAGTCTAGAGCGAGCTCTCATGGCTGCCAGAGCTGAAGAGCATGCTGATTGACAAGCTGCTAACATGGTGGCCAGAGGTGCCCAGAATGAGTCAGTCATTGATGTAAAAAGTAAATCAAAGTATAAGATAGAGGGGACACAGAGTTATGTATCCACAGAAGAAGAAATTATGCCTCCGGTGTGGAATTTCGTTTCCACATGAAGGTAAATGTCCCACTATTGGACAGGTGTGCTAAGGCTGTGGGGAGGAGAACCATTTTGTGATGGTTTGCAAGGCAAATGAAAAAAGAAGTGCGTTATGGCGCAAAGACAAAAAGGCCGCCCAAATGCTTCATAAGCTACGCTCAACACACGCCTACAAGGCCAAGCGACCACACCAATTTAGACAAATTGACACCAAACAAAGTCGATCGTCATCTAAATCATCGTGAAAGAGTTCTTCAATATCTACATTAAGTGAAAGTGAAGAAGATGCTTGAGCAATATCATAGTTTACCTCAGAAAAATGTGCACATGTTAGACTGCCTGCCTGTGAAGAAAAATACAGGTCCAAGAAAAGTCGACATGAAAAAGCACCACTCATTCAAACATTGTCCGAAGATTACATTAAAGGTAAACGGTTGCTCAATACATTTTATTATCGACAGTAGTGCCTCGATAAACATAATGCCTGAGGAGAAATACAATGAACTATCTCCATCACCACGACTTAATCCATTGAAAACTAAAGTGTATACAGGGGCTGCATCAATGCCATTAAAAAGTCAAGGTTCATTTGAAGCAACAATGAAATACAAGAGAACGACTGTACAAGCACCCAATTATGTACTTCAAGGTACATCACCAAGTACCCATTTGCTCAACTTCAGCGCAGCTGCTGATATGGGACTGATTTCAGTGAACTATAACATAAATGCTCATCATGAAAAAGTAAGTCAATTTCCTTCATGGTTTCATGGGTTAGGAAAACTCAAGACTATAAAAGTACAACTACATATTAATGAGGACATCCGTCCTCTTACTCAAAGACACACACAAACTGCCCTTCATTTACAGGAAGCTGTTGAAAAGGAACTTCAGTCATTACTCAAACATGATGTAATTGAACGTTCCACTGTTCCAACGCCCTGGGTTTCTCCCATAGTGGTAATGCCCACAAAGGACAGTGAAGGAGCCGCACGCATCTGCGTTGACATGCGTCAAGCGAACAAGGCAATTGAAGGAGAATGACATCCAGGTCCGCACATCGCCAACATAACCCAATTGAATGATGCGAAGGTCTTCTCTCGTCTTGATGTGAATAAAGGATTTCATCAGTTGGAACTCAAGGAGAGTTGCATGTACATCACAACCTCTTCTACACATATTGGTCTGTGCCGATACAAAAGAATACGTTTCAGTGTGTCATCAGCTGCAGAGCTGTTTGAAGATGGCATTCGACATATCATACAGCTTGTCACCAATGCGTTTAATTATAGAGATGTTACATTGGTTTTCGGAGAAAGAGCATGATAAAGCTCTCCTGCAAGTTTGTTGTTTACATGGGGATGCAGGTTTGACTTTGAATGCCAGCAGATGTGAGTTCCATAAGACAAAGCTAAAATTCTTTGGCCATATCTTTACTGATGGGGGTATGACACCTGATCCAGCTAAAGTGCAATGGCTGCCAACTGCCAATTTCCCACAAGACATTTCCATGTAATGTTCCTTCTCTTGTAGGGGATTTCTGTGTATAGTCATAAGCTTGTGAATAGTCCCGCCCATGTGCGGGGACCCTGGAGCACTTCTTTAGATATATCTTCTTAAGTTGTCATCTTTCGCCTTTCTTCGGGAAGGCCTGTATAGACACTTAAGAAATAAACAGACAATAATGCAGCCTACCTAACTAGGCTACGCTGGCCATTACTTCATCTTGAAGTGAAAAAAGGGCACCAGCAATGTAAGTATAGTTGAATTTAAGGAGGTTAATTACATAGAAAAAGCCTCTTCACAAAATCCCTTTTTTCATGATAGAGGTGAAAGGATAGGACAGAGAAGCCCCCCCATAGGCTGCCATTATAAGTCTGAAAATGGATACCGTGCCTTTAAGAGTCTCAATGGACCACCGGTATCCCATGACGCACAGCTAGTGGCAGTTACTTCAGTTCTTTTTTCCGGCTCCTGTTAGCAGGACCCTGGAGCATTGAGCTCTACACTTTTGGTGTTTTTTTCCTCAAAAATCATCAGAATTCTCTTTTTTGTGCTTCACTCGACGTTTTTGGTCTTTCTTTCTCTCTGGCTGTCTTTTTCTGACAGAAAATCCTCAGTGTTTTAGTCAAAATGCCTTCCCTTTTTGACAAGTGTCCTGAGTGTGGAAGAAAGAAGGCCAAATCCGACACACACACAGTGTGTATTCTTTGTGAGTGGAGAGGTGTGGTGCAGCGGCCAGGGCAGCTGACTTCGGTGCACAGGGCTCACGGTTCGATCCCCAGCTCCGGCGGCAGCTCAGCTCAGCACCATGTGACTCTGGGCAATAGCTCACTTAATTTCCACGACGGCCCCCAGCGCCTTGAGACCCGTAAGGGTGAGTAGTTCGCGCTTTACAGATACGGATTTACATTTACATTTTTGTCTACCTGCTTCTCATGTACCTGTGGACTGTCAGATATGTAAAACCTTTATCAGGCGCACCCTGCGTGACAGGGAGAAGATCCGGCTTCAAGGTATGGAAGCGAGGCGAAAACAACAGTCCAAGTCGTCAGGTGGGACTTCTGGGCTAGGAGAGGGTAAGTCCTCTACCAAAACCCTGTCTTCAGCTTCTGGGGGGCTCCCCAAGCGAAGAACGGCCGAAAAACGAGGCCGGTCCCGGTTGACGTCGAAGACCACGACGACGTCGAGAGCAGGTATGGCGGCGATCTGTTCACCGTCGACTCAGGGCTCTGGGTCGAAGCGCCGTCGACATTCGACGTAGAGGGCCAGAAGGTCGAAGTCTCTGTCGCCGTCGTCAACGTTGACACATCAACGCCGATCGACTTCGACTCACCATCGGAGGTCGCCGTCGAGCAGCCACCGACGTTCGCCGTCGACCCGACGTCGTCGGTCGTCGTCGAGGAGACAGCGGAGGTCGCCGTCGAAGACTTACCGACGGTCGCCGTCGAAGGGCCACTGGCGGTCGACGTCGAAGGAACACCGACGATCGACGTCGAAGGGACACCGACGATCGACGTCGCAAAGTTACCGGCGTTCAACGTCAAGACGACACCGTTCAAAGACTCGTTCTGTAGTGAGTCTGTCGACGTCGACTGGGAGTTCAAGATCTGGACGACGTCGAAGATCGCCGTCGACAAGTAGATCGACGTCGAGGGGGAGTTCTCATACTAGATCTCTGGCCCCTTCCTCGCGTCAGGCGGCGCGCAAACGAAGACGATTGGTATATACTTTGGACTCTGACTATTCCCGAACGTATTCACCCACAAGGTCACCATCTAAGGCGGTCTCTCCTGGACCATCAGAGCATCCTCCTGCACCGCCGCCTCCACCCTCGCCTCCTCCACCTCCTCCTCCACCACCTCCGCCTCCACCCTCACCGCCTCCACCGCCTCCTCAAAGGCCTGCACATCGAGACGAGAGGTCTAGGTCCCGAAGGCGGGATCATTCCCACAGCCATCGGCGTTCGTCCACAAGGTCCCATCATCGTCATCGCCATGAGCAATCTCATTCCAGGCACACCAGGGACACCTCTTCCACAAGTACGGGACAATATTCTCCGACCCTTACTGATTCTCCTCCTCAAAGAGTGTCTCCCATTGATGACATTACTACCTTCCAAGAGGTTTTACTGCGAGGAGTGTCCAAACTTAATATTCCGTTGGCCACCCCGACTCCATCTACATCAGTCATTTTTGAGACACTTCAACAGAGGCAAGCGTCTCGACCCTTGCTCCCTCTGGTACCTGGCTTATTGGAACCTGCTATGGATTTATTTCTGACTCCTTCATCCATCAAATCCGCTCCATCTAGGCTGCAGAAAAAATACCGCCCTCCGGAGCAGGACCCAATTTTCCTCCGTACAGATCCTACCCCAGACTCTGTAATTGTGGTGGCGGCTAAGAAGCAACATGCTACGGCTCCAACATCCACAGTACCTCCCGATAAGGAAAGCCGTAAAATTGATTCAGTTGGGAGGAAGGCGTGCAACATGGCAGCCACTACTATGAAGGCGGCTAGTGCAACAGCATTGTTGGGCAGATATGATCGCTCCCTTTGGGATTCCCTCCAACAATTCGTAAACGCCCTGGCTAGGGATAAGAGACAAGATTTTACGGAGATCTTAAATGAAGGTCTTATGGTGTCTAACCAAATAATTAGCGCAGCGGCGGATGCATCACTCCTTTCCGCACATGGGTATTGTCATGGAGTGGCTCTCCGAAGACACGCATGGCTTCGCCTTACCTCACTTAAGCCCAAGGCTCAACAGCGGATCATGAATCTCCCTTTTTCCGGCACGACCCTCTTTGGAGCTCATGCAGATGAGGAGAGGGCCCGCATGAAGGCGGAGATGGAGACATTAAAGGCGGTAGGTCTTGAGAAACCTAAAGAACAACGGAAGACCTTCAGACCTTTCCAACGGCGCTACACGTCACAACATTTTCAAAGGTACCAGGGACGACAGAACACTCAGCAGCAATCCTATCAGCGGTCATTCCAACCGTTCCAGAAACGTCAGCCCAGGGGACGAGGAGGTCAACAACCTCAAGGGAATAAGGCACCTGCGGGGTCCAAGCCCTGAAGCCTTTCTTCCCCCTCTTCTGTTACCCACTCCGGTAGGGGGGAGCATCCAAAATTTCCTGGCAGAGTGGCAAAAAATAACTCAGGACAATTGGGTGCTGAATATTGTTCGCAATGGATACCCGCTATGTTTCACTAGCCCGCCTCCATCGATCCCTCCAACACACTCACGTTACCAACTACATCAGTTGCAATTGGAGGCCAACATCCTCTTACAAAAAAGGGCAGTAGAACCCGTTCCAGTCGCTCAGCGCGGAACAGGACTGTACTCCAGGTTCTTTCTGGTTCAAAAGAAAGACAAGAACGAATTCAGACCCATTCTAGATCTGCGACAAGCCAACAAGTGGGTGCGGAGAGAGAAATTCCGAATGTTGGCTCTACATCAAATCTACCCGAAAATTCACCAAGGAGATTGGTTATGCGCGATAGATCTACAAGACGCGTATTTCCACATTCCCATAGCAAGGAAACATCGCAAATTCCTGAGATTCACTGTGGGGAACAGTTACTATCAGTACTGTGTTCTTCCATTCGGCCTAAAGTCAGCTCCCAGGACTTTCTCAAAGTGCATGGCAGTGGTCGCGGCCCATCTAAGGAAGCACAAGGTATTCGTCTATCCTTACCTAGATGACTGGCTGATCAAGGCTTCCACGTCTCAGGGAGCTCGACTACACTTCAAGTGGACCTCCGATCTTCTCCTTCGCTTGGGTCTCCACATCAACTGGGCAAAGTCTGTCTCAACCCCTGTCCAGTGTCTTCAGTATCTTGGAGCCTCAATAAATACTCGCACTGCAAACGTGTATCCTTCGGAGGAGAGACGCTTATCAATCCTTCGGAAGGCTCAGGCTCTCAGGACCATCTCCTTTCCTACGGTCAGGAAAGTTTCCTCTCTGCTGGGCTCCATGGCATCTTGTATCTTCCTGACGCCACATGCGCGTCTCCACATGAGACCCTTGCAGGAATGTCTGGAGGATCAATGGGACCAGAAAGTAGGGGATTGGGAAGACAGGATTCAGCTGTCACAGCATGCCCTTCAGTCCCTCAGATGGTGGTGTTCTCCTCGCAATCTCCTACGAGGGATCCCCTTCCACAAGGAGATACCGAAACAAACTTTGGTAACGGATGCTTCTCTCCTCGGCTGGGGCGCACACATGGACCACCTTCAGATACAGGGCAAGTGGTCCGAGAAAGAAGCCACATATCACATCAATCTACTGGAGCTGCGAGCAGTCCACTTGGCTCTGAAAGTTTTTCTACCGTCATTCCACTCCAGTACCATGCTTGTCCAGAAGGACAATACAACCACAATGTTTTACCTCAACAAGCAGGGGGCTCCAGATCACCCCCACTGTCTCAGGAAGCCCAGACCATCTGGAAATGGATCTTAGCCAGAAATCTGACAATCACAGCCACTCACCTCCCCTGTGTAAAAAATGCTCAGGCCCACGCTCTGAGCAGAATCCTGCAAGAAAACCACGAATGGGTTCTAAACGACGAGGTTCTGCTTGATATCTTCAAAACATGGGGTACTCCAGAGGTCGATTTATTCGCTACAGCAGAAAACAACAAATGCCGAAGCTTAGCCTCCAGGTTTTACCAACCAGGGACTCTGGGGAATGCCCTGTGGATCAACTGGTCAGGCAGATTTCTTTACGCCTTTCCTCCGATACCGCTGATCCCGGCAGTCCTCATCAAACTGTCGCAATCCCGGACCAGAATGATCCTCATTGCTCCGGAATGGCCACGTCAGTGGTGGTTCACGGACCTGCTCCACCGGTCTCTCTTACCACATCTCCGTCTTCCATGTCGGCCGGACCTTCTCACCAAATTCGGCGGTCAGATGGTGCACCCCAACCTCTCCTCCTAGAATTTGGCGGCATGGCTCCTGAGTTAGTGCAGTATGGACACTTGAATTTACCGCAGGACTGCATGGAGATACTTAAAGAAGCAAAGAGACCATCCACACGCACTTCCTATGCGTATAAATGGAAGAGATTCTGCAGATCCTACTTCCTGTCAGGAAGATGTTATCCTTCCATACTTATTACATTTGGCACAATCGGGCCTTCAATTTCCTTCTATTAAAGTATATCTAGCAGCTCTGACTGCTTATAGGAAAGGCCCTTCACAAACTTCCTTTTTCAAGATCCCAGTCATTAGAGATTTTTTGGAAGGTTTGCGGAAGGTGTTCCCTCCCTTTAGACGTCCTTCTCCTCCTTGGGAGCTTAATGTAGTTCTTTCTCGGTTGATGCAGGAGCCTTTTGAGCCTATCCACAGGGTTTCTCTCCAGCATCTATCGTGGAAAGCAGCTTTCCTTGTAGCAATTACATCTGCCTGCAGGGTGAGCGAACTCCAGGCACTATGTTGTCTAGAGCCTTATACAGTTTTTCATTCTTCCAAGGTGGTCATGAGAACACATCCGAGATTCCTTTCTAAAGTGGTTTCAGACGATTTCACTACCTACCTTTTTTCAGAACCCCATGTCTCCTGCTGAGAGGTCTCTGCATTCACTTGATGTTAAAAGGGTCTTAAAGTTATATTTGGACAAAACTAAAGGCATTAGGCGAGCGGACCAATTGTTCGTAAACTATGGCTCGGTTCGCACAGGTCTAGCTACCTCTAAACAGTCCATTTCCCGATGGATTGTATCATGTATCCAACAATGTTATCAGAAAGCAAACAAAACGCTTGTGAGTAAACCTAGGGCTCACTCTACCAGAGGGAAAGCGGCTACTGCGGCTTTACTCCGTAATATTCCCATCGCTGAAATCTGTAAGGCTGCCACCTGGAAGTCAGTCCATACATTCACAAAACACTACACTACTGCCTGGACACTGATGCCAGGGCAGACGCTCAGGTTGGACAGGCTTCCCTTAAGAATCTTTTTGCCTAAAGGAGATGTTACTTCTGTTTCCTTCCACCGCTGGGATGTTTTTGGGATGTTTTTGGGATGAGCTTGCTACTCTATTCACAAGCTTATGACTATACAAGGAAATCCCCTACAAGAGAAGGAATAGTTTCTTACCTGTAACACCAGTTCTCTTGTAGGGGTATTTCCGTGATAAGTCATAAGCAGCCCTCCCTCCTCCCCGGTGGAAGAAACAGATTTATCCAAGATCTAGTTAGGCATTCACTTCTCTGCGCCTTCAAAAAGAACTGAACTAACTGCCACTAGCTGTGCATCATGGGATTCCGGTGGTCCATAGAGACTCTTAAAGGCACGGTATCCATTTTCAAACTTATAATGGCAGCCTATGGGGGGCTTCTCTGTCCTATCCTTTCATCTCTATCATGAAAAAAGGGATTTTGTGAAGAGGCTTTTTCTATGTAATTAACCTCCATAAATTCAACTATACTTACATTACAGGCGCCCTTTTTTCACTTCAAGATGAAGTAATGGCCAGCGTAGTCTAGTTAGGTAGGCTGCATTATTGTCTGTTTATTTCTTAATTGTGTATACAGACCTTCCCGAAGAAAGGCGAAAGATGACAACTTAAGAAGATATATCTAAAGAAGTGCTCCGGGGTCCCTGCACATGGGCGGGACTATTCACAAGCTTATGAATTATCACGGAAATACCCCTACAAGAGAACTGGAGTTACAGGTAAGAAACTATTCCTTCCTTGTCATGGCCAGCTACAGTTCTAGATATATGCAGGACTTTGCCACGATAAGTGCTCCTTTGAGAGACTTGACGAAAAAGAACGTTTCATTTCATTGGTCACATGTATGCGAGCAAAGCTTCAAGAAGATCAAGCTATCGAGAACGCTACTGAAATGGCATACTTTGATTCAAAGCTTCATACGGAGGTTGTTGTTGACGCTAGTGCCATAGGGGTAGGCGCAATTCTTGCACAGCACAGAGGACACCACAGCAGACACCCAAATCCTCAAAGACATTATGGCATATGCAAGCAGAAGTTGGTCCCAAACTGAACATGCTTATTCCCAACCTGAGAATGAACGTTTAGCAGTGGTGTGGCTTGTGAACATTCCCACATATTCTTATATGGAAAGTGTTTCATGCTTGTGACAGATCATCAAGCGTTGGTGACCATTTTTAGCAATCCAAAGGCCAATATGCCTTCTCGCATTGAACGTTGGGGTCTATGATTACAAGAATACAATTACACAATAGTGCACCATCCAGGGAAAGATCAAAACTCTGCCGAATACTTCTTTTGAGTGCTACAGTGACATGGTACCCCTTCTAAGACAATTGAAGCCTACATAAATTTCATTGTGAACTCCTGCACACCACCTGCCATTTCGGTGGAACATATTGTCACTGCCACGAGTCAAGATAGCGACATGTTAAAACTGAAAGACATTATTGCACATCAGTCTTGGAACCAGCACACTCGATCTCTTACCAGTGACAGTGAATTCCAGAAGTTTAAAATCAAAGATGAACTGTCTGTTACTCAAGAAGGCATTATCCTGAGAGGTTCAAGGATTGTTATTCCGGAGAGTCTGCTACAACAGATAATTGAAGTGGCCTGTGAAAGACATTGTGGAATTGTTGCCACAAAACGACCTTTCCAAGACCGAGTCTCGTTTCCCCATCTGGATGAAAGAGCTGAAAGAGAATTGAAGGCCTGTCATCTATACAGCTGTCTTTCATCAAAAACCACTCAACACACCTTAAACATGTCAGAGTTGCCAAAGCATGCATGGGAAAGAATTGCCCTTGACTTCTTTGGTCCTCTTGACAATGGACACCACCTGATGGTGATTGTTGTTGAATAATCCTGCTTTCCATTAATAGAAGATCTCTCATCCACCACTCAAGACAGAGTCATTGAGACATTAGATGGCATCTTTGTGACGTGGGGAGTTCCTGCTTACCAAAAATCTGACAACAGCCCACCTTTCAACAGTTAAGAATTCAGAGACTTCCTCAGCCATCTTAATGTGAAGCATCAGAAGAGCCCACCTCTTTGGCTACAGGCCAATGGCCTTGTTGAACGTTTCATGAGTACTCTCAAGAAAGCTGTTCAGTGTGCTGTGTTGGAAAAACTCGACCTTAAGATAGTCTTAAATTCTACTCTTTGAGCTTACCGTGCGACCCCTCAATGGACCACAGGTGAAAGCCCTGCAACCTTGATGTTCAGGAGAGTCATGACAACCAAGTTACCTCAATGGGCCAACAGAAGGTCAAGTACTAAGGAAGAAACCGGCATAAGGGACTTGGATAGTAAAAGAAAAATGAAGGCCTATACAGAAACGCGCTGAAATGCAAAAGACATTAGGTTTACCAAAGGAGATCAAGTGCTTGTCTGTCAGCCTAGAAAACGGAAATCTGACGCTCCCTTCGATGTAAAGCCCTTTCATGTTGTGACCAGCAAAGGACACATGGCGACTGCACAACGTCCTGGGAAGTCTATCACGTGAGATTCTTCGCATTTCCGACATGTGGCTCATTGCTCGTCAGGTGCTGATGTCAATATAGACACTGGGTCTGAAAGGACATTTGGAGGCTCCCTGACTGGTGGTGTTCCTACATCGCCAACACAGATCATGGACACCACCACTGCCTGTCTGCCGTTTCCTAAGACACGGTCGGGACGTGTGATCAGTGCGCCATAAAGACTCATTGAAGAGTTATAATTGTTTACATTTGTAAAAAAACATTTTTTTTTATTTAACAGAGGGGGAGATGTAGTGTTGTGTGAGTTAAAAATAACGGAATCCTTTTGGCTCCTGATGGACTCCTTAGAACTGTAATGTAAGCATTAGAGCGTAGTGGATTGAATGCAGGTTTAGAATGTTGAGTTTGCGGTTACACACAGAAGAATAAAGACGTGTCCCACTAAGCTCTGTGTGTGACATAGTCATTAGCGGGTACCCAGGATGGGGAGGTCGCTACACCAGTAACTTCAGGAATTCGAACCAGGCGCCCCTTTTCCATGCACCAGCAGGGTCTTTTGTCCTCCAGATTCCCTCCCTGAAGCTTTGAAGTTACATGTGAACCATCTCGTACAGCTTGACCCTCTGTGGCGCCATCTTGTATTCAGCCAAAGCCACCAATGCTATGGGCTCCTTTGGTTTCAGGCCTTAGCTGGAGCAATCCACATCTGCAGTTCATCTCTGCAAACGTCCACTCAGGTGCCTGAAGCAGAACTGACATGCTTGCAAAACATGCAGCGTTCACAAACAAAGCACATCTGCCCCGCTGTCCAACAGAGATGCACTGTTCTAGGGTTGTCGCTGGAACAGCTTGCTTCAGGTTTGTAAGTGCAATTGTTCACAGATAGATTTTCAATGCATCCGTATGCAAACAACGCAGGAATAGGTTGTGTGCTTTTTGCTGTGATGTCTGTTTCCTTTGCTTCATTGCAAAGTGTTTTTCTATTTTTATTGTAGGCCAACTGAAGTAGTCCTCCTTTTGCAATCATGTCACAATTCTTTTTATTTAGTGGGGTGAGGTGAATGACTTGTGTGGGGTGTGAATAATGAGATTTCCAAAAAGCATGCATCCACAGTCAAGCCAAAGGCACTGGAGTATCAGCCAAGACAGTGACTAGGCTAGGACAGAAACGTTTGCGGTTACTTTGACGGGGACATCTATATTATCACTTGTGATTGATGAGGAGCGTAGGGGTTAAAACTTTCCATTGGACTTTATTCGTTACGTCGAAAGTGACATGTCCCGGCAGAGATCCGCACTAAAGATGTTATGTCCTGTTCCCTTGCAATACTTAAAGTGTTCATGTTTCTACCACACCTTTCAATTCCTGTGGAAGTCACGCACTGAAGTGAGTGAATATAGAGCACTCAGTTCTATGGAATGATCTGTGCGTGATCGACATCGTTTGCAGGCGACATTCCATATTTGGTTGTGTGTTTTGCCAGTACGTAGAGAATGAATCACGCAGGTGTAGGAAACGAGGCGACATGGAATGCGGGCTGATCACCCCAAAGGAATATTCATTGAAGCCCAGACTTTAAACGTCAACACCAGCGTTATAAAAATGTTCACAATTATTTGTATTAGTCACTTTCAACTTTGATCGTCTAGAGACCTACTATGTCGTCATTATTCAAAAAAGAAATATCAATCACAAACGAAATTTCTGCTGCACTGCATAGAGGTGAAGAGAATACAGTATGTTCAAGGTTGTAGGTCTGTTCGTTATTTCATTACTTTAATTTTACTCTAATTCACTGCTTCTGGTATATTTTCTTTCTATAATTTTAAATTATGAGCTGCTTTCTTTTGATTGCATAATTTGTATATATCTCAGTTCACATGGGCTTGCACTGGGCCTCTTTTTTCAAGTGTTTCGTACTTTTTCAATGTATCTGGCAAATTTTTTATCAGCCTACTCAATCAGATGTGTCGTGTCCGCAGGCTGGGGGGCACGACATAAGGCCGCAATGATCAGGGGCATTGCTTCAAAGGGGGTGTTTGGGGTGTTACACACCCGTAAAAAATGTATTGTGTAGTAAATAGTTGGGTACAAGTGCTTTCAGTCGGATACTGTGAAGTGTCTGTCGGATTTCACCTGTATTTTGACATGCCCACACTTATTAAAAAAAACACACACTCTCTCTCTCTCTCTATTTCCTCTCTGTTTTGAAGGCCTTCAAAAATGATTGGCAAAAATATTGTATTTTAAGTACCCCCTAAGAATCTACACTCCTCTCCCTTTCGACTGCCTCTTAAGCCCCATTCATGTCCTGCTTCACATATAATGTATTTTAAAAAGATACGCCATCAAGATTGTTGGGAAATCTGAAGCACACCCCCCCCCCTCCCCCCCACCCTCGTGCATAACTGCAGGTGACTTACATGAATCCTCCGAAGTGGACACTACTGGAAAATCTATGTTAACCAGATTGCTCAACCTCTTCCCGGTTTGTGACCTACATGGCACTACAATAAATACCATGGAGACCAATCTGGCTAAGAGATCAAGTGGTTTGCCTGATAGACAGACAGAGTCCCCACAACCTGCTACATGAGAGAACTTCTTGGACACTGTCACATTTAAGCTCCTGGGTTGACCATCATGTTTAATTATTTTAGTGGTCCAAAATATGAAGGCATCTACTCAAGCCACCCAGGTTACTTAAAGTATGAACAGCTGCCTTCAGTTTAGGTAGAGAATATTCCTTTGAAACCAGTTGAAGTATTTCCTATCAAGTGACATTGTTTCCTTTAGACCTCATTTAAAATGCAGTCCCCTCCTCAGAAAAGGATCTGATAATTACTAAAACTAGTTTATAGACTACCCTCAGAATAGACAGGAAAAAGGTGCAATGTATTCTAAAGAAGGGCAGATTTGAAAGCTGTGTCAGTTAAGCTAGTGACTGAATCAGCTGCCCATACCTTTAAACATGCGGCTTCCTTATTTCCCACTTGCTACTGGTAACTGAAACTTTAAGAGCTGAAAGCTAATCTCAGATTAAAAAAACGCATCTTAAATCAAACAATATGCCTAGTGCATTGTCAGCAGCTTGACAGAGACCTTCAACGGCTCGGCAAATAAAAGTGAATGGAGATTCTATTAATCATAGTTTGTGGAATCAATCATGAAACCAAACTGGTTGTACCCTGCAGATCCAAAAACTGCTTACCAGAGGAGTTAATTCAGGGCATTTTGTAACCAACACTGCGAGAGTTTTTGTATGCACCCAGAACCTCTTCTGTCGCACAGGGGCTCACATTTGTCAGGTGGGCCGCGGGCAGGAAGTTTGGAAGGTCATTAAAGTGAGTGGTGACTAACCTAATGAAGGAGGCATGTAGTCTTTGTAGCCTCAAGGCCAGGGGTCTCCAATCTTTTCTGTAGTGAAACCTACTTCTGATCAGTGAAAATCATTGTGAGCTACTGCAGGCTAAGCCATTCGTGCAATGTTACCTGACACCCTCACAACCAGTTTAATTGAATTTAAGCCTATCTATAGAGCCAAAGACTATGGTTTGAACAAAATACTTTGCCTAGGGGCACTATGACAGGGCTGCCATGTGTGTCACTAAGAGTATGGTCTTTGGGGATGTATGAACATGTGTGCATATGAATGAGATATATGGGTATGGGTGCATGAGAGTCTGTATTGTATGTACTTGTGGCACAGGACATACCTTTTGCCATATGGGCCACTGTTACATGTATAAGACAAACATACAACCATTTATTATTAATGGGAGGAATTTAAAGTGCAGAACAATGTTCTGCAAAACCTATTCATAATATTGAAAACATTTCTGCACATCAGGGTGGAGAGATTAACTCCACCCATCTTAATAGTATTCAGATAGAATTTTGGAGGTTTGTGGAGAACCCAAGAAGATGGCACAGAGAAATAGGCTCCCATCTCCCTGCAAAGCATCATTACTAGGCAGTCAACTAAGTAAGGATATCAATAGATTTTCTGACTGCAGCCATGGGCAAGCTGCTGTCAGGGGCCATTGAATTTGCATATACACTTTGGGCAACATTGAGACCAGAGCTGAGCTGGTAATGCTTCATTTGTTTCCAAATTTGGAACAAGAAATGGTCCTCAAATTAGGAGACAAAGTACTACCTTTATCCCTTTGAATTCTAACCAACACCTTTTTGTAATACAAATAGCTCAAAAACTTACCGACTGGATTTCCACCAAACCCAAAAAAGCTCCTATTCTTGGTAAACCTCTAGTTTCACAGCAGGCTTGGTGTGATTTCAGTCAGCACTTCTTGCTGTACTGGAGAGCATATAGTCCTGCAGGCAATAGAATGTAAAATGCTTTTTTCTTGACCCCCAAAAACCTCTTTAACATTTCTCCCTCTTGATGGATTTACAAAAAAATCAGATGTTACCCATTATGCATGTATAATACTACATGTTTATTCTTTTTATAGTTAGCCTGAAAATGGTACTTTTTAAAACATGTAAATGTTTATTGAAAACAATAAGTAAAATGCTAGAATTTATTGTGGGGAAAAAAGCATACTTTGCATTTTTGCTTTCTAGGGCAAGGCTTCCTTGCATAGACATAAAAAGAAAAAAGCAAATAACCAACTAACAAATTGCTCTGAGGTACTTACTCACAGAACATTCCAAGATTTTGAAAAGCTTCCTTTTTTTCAGATTAACAATTCTATTGGTTTTTGGCACAAAACACGTCACATTTAGGTATCATAGTGCAACCGCTACATCTTGCATCTTGAATACAGCTAACACAGCAAGCCACAGTGGAGCGAGCAGAGTAATTAAACAGCCATCATACAATTATAGTTACAGTAGCGGATCCAACCCAGAGTGCTCCCACCATTTACCCCAAATTTGTTCATACTTGGAGGGACATCCTCTGGCCTCAAACACCGGGTTCTCTTGCTAAGCACACCAGTTCACTCCACAACGCCACTGAGACAGTGTAGGGGTTTGGGAGCCCTCCACCTTGCTGCTATATCTGGTTTGGCCACCATGATAGCTGTACCCAGCAGTTCTCGGTCTGCTCTCAAGCCACCCGCACCCTCAAACTTACCCAGGATCAGCATCTTCGGTGAAAGTTCCACCTCCCATCCCTTTACCACAGACAGTTCCTCAGCTACAGTGGTCCAGTATCATGTTATCACAGGACAGGACCAAACCATGTGGTAGAAGTCAGCAGGAGTCTGTTGGCAGCGAAAGCATGTGGGGTTGGGAAGGAGGCATTCCCTACGCAATTGATCTGGAGTGAGCTAACCACAGCAGAGGTAGTAAGTGTGTACCAAACGTAGTCTGGAGGAGATCTTGAAGACCCAGGGGGCCATCACTGCATCCCGCCAATCCTCGTCCTCCAGTGGTCCCAACTACCCCTACCATCGGGTCCAAAGGTGTTCCAGTGGGTAAGGGCACTGATAATCGGTGTGCGGTATATTTGCGAGACACCACACTTCCCCAGCGCACCCATCAGGAGATTAGCCTCCAATCAATCAATCAATCAATCACAGAATTTGTAGAGCGCACTACTTACCCACGAGGGTCTCAAGGCGCTGGGGAGAGGGAAGGGGGGGGGGATGCTGCTACTGGTCGAACAGCCAGGTCTTGAGTAGCCTCCTGAAGGTCAGCAGGTCTTGGGTCTGTCGTAGGCTTAGTGGAAGGGTGTTAGACTTGGCATCTTTTGGCGTGTTTCCCCTGACTTTTTGCTTTCTGACCTCCCGGTTTTGACTCTGTTTTTGCTGGTGTAATGATTCTGCGCACTTTCCTCACTGCGGTCCAGTGGGAAAGTGCAAGTGCTCCTGTATAAAATGCGTTATGGATTGGTGTTTCCATGATTGGCCTATTTGGTTTATGTGTCAGTCCCTTGTAAAGTGCACTGCGAGTGCCAAGGCCTATAGACCAAATGCTGTTGGTGGGCTGCAGCACTGGATTGTGCCACCCACGCAAACAGCCCGTAAAGTGTAACTCGGGCCTGCCACCGCAGAGCCTGTGCGCAGCCTGGGGCTGCCATGTCGACTTGGCAAGTGCACACACTTGCAAGTCCCTAAACCTTCCCTTTTCTACATGTTAGTCACCCCTAAGGTAGGCCCAAGGTACCCCTGTGGGCAGGGTGCGGTGTATGCGAAAGGTAGGACATGCCCGGGTGTGTGCGGCATGTCCTGATAGTGAATTACAGCCTAGTTCGTTTTTCACTATTGCAAGGCTACCTGTTCCCCCTAGGCCAGAACGGGCAGTTTTGATTATTACAGCTTATAATCCTAACTGACCCCGGGAACATGGTAGAAATTCGAGTTTAGTACGCCTGGACTCAGAATGATAAAATGCATCTTTTAGTGAAGTTGGTTTTAACATTCTGTGTTTGAAAATACCACTTTTAGAAAGTGGGTATTTTCTTGTCTAACCATCCAAGCCTGCCTCTGCGAGGTTGTGTATTCCTTGTCTGGAGTGTGAGTGACAGGGGCTGGGGGATGCCAGGAGACAGGGTGAGTCAGCACAGGGCTGAATAGCAAGATCTACATGTAGATGGGTGGGAGGGGTCGCACCTGGGCCCTGAATAGGACAGTGCCTTCCCTCCACAATGCTGGCTCCACCTCCTGTGGTGCGTCTGATGTCCCTGGCCTGCTCTCTGAAAGAAGGGACGGAGACTTGTCAACAAAGTGCTCCAGAACTGGTTTGGACTAGGCAAAGGCCTCTCTGCCTTCAGAGAACTAAGGATTTGGGATATAAATATTGGGGCCCTGACCCCATGAATTTAGATCTCGCTGGAATCAAGGAACCTGCCAAGACGAAGAGCTGGAAGAGCTGCCAGGAGGAGTACTGCCCCTTTGCTGTGTTGTTGCTTTGTTGGGTTGGCCTGCAGTTGCTGCTTCTGTCTTGGGCAGTGAAAGGACTGGACTGAACTTTCTACAAACTTGTGCTGAGTATCTCCAAGGGCCTGAAACCGAGCTGGCCTCCTGTTAAGAAGTCTCAGGGACTACAAAGACTTCACAAGCCTCTGGGTACCGCTTCTGGAACGCTGTTTCAGTCGCCACAGAGGAAGGGAACTGCAACCGACTCCGTCAACCGAATCCATCCCTGGCCGGTGACCTGTTTGCACCGCAGACCGCATCGCCCCGCTTCGCATCGCAACCCTGGTCTCACCGTGGCGACGTCCGACGCCGCCAACATCGAGCCGCTGCTTGCACCGTGACCTGTGGGCACCGCAGTTCGCATCGCATCGCTTCACTGAACCAACCGGACCCGACCGACGCGGTCGCTGCAACTGGCTCAAGAGTCGTGACCGCACCGCATTTGGGGCACCGCTCGCACGTCTGCGACGCACCCCTCCGACTCGCACCGCTGTCCGACGCCAGCTCCCGCACTCCGGCTAGGTCGCCTGCATCGCAACCTGTCAGCACCGCATCGAGCATCATCTCACCCTGCATCGCACGCCTTGGACTCACCGACTCCGTCTGCACGACGCTCATCGAGCCGCTGCCTGCACCGCATCGAGGGACACCGCACCTTGAATCGCTCCGTCTTGCACCGCAACCGCGACGAACGCCGACCGGCTCGTACACTCCGTACCAGCCACAACGAGAAAGGTACTGTAACTGAGTCTGTTCATGACTCTGCTGGCCCGTATCGACGCGGTCGGCTGGAACTGTTAGACTCTGGGGTTTTCAGCATCACGGTAGGCTCGGACGGAGCTACCGACTCGTACGAACTTTGCTTTTGTGCTATTCCTGCAAAGAAGAAGTTACCGTATCAAGCATTCATTCGTAAAGTATAGTATTGTGGATTTTTGTCGTAATTGGTCTTGTCTTGAGTATATAAAATATTGGTTATTTTTCTAAACTGGTGTGGTGTCCGTTTGTAGTGCTTACACTGTATTACTGTTGGTTATGTGCAAATGCTTTACACACTGCCTCTGAATTAAGCCTGACTGCTCGTGCCAAGCTACCACGAGGGTGAGCAGGGGTTACTTCACGAGTGTAACACCCTTACCCTGACTAGGAAGAAGGGTCCCTACTTGGACAAAGGTGCAAGCCCTTGCCAACTAGAGATCCCATTTCTAACATTGGTTGTCAGCGGTGAGGATAGGACTTGTGTTTGCACTTGACTTACAGTGATTGGTGTGCACTACTACCATATCGCAGACCATTACGTACCACATACTGGTTCTTTTTCTTTTGACCTATTTTTGATCTTGCCAGTTTCAACTCACTACTTTTGTCATGCCTGAATCAATTGCATCATCCGTTGCATCTCTGGAAGTTATCTTTGAGGAGGACAGGTTGGAATCCTACGCCGTAAAGGAGTTACGAGCGATTTGTAAAAACCTGAAAGTCCAAATTAAAGGCCTCACAAGGAAGGAGGTGCTACAGAAGGCGCTGAGGGCCTGGGTAGCAGCCAGACATGCCAATGGGCAGCCTGGTGATCTCAGTGAGGAGGTGGAGGAGCCTATTTCCAGGGTGGATGTGCTTTTGGGTAGGGGGAACCCGCCAGGTCAGGCAGCAGCAGTCTGTCCCCAGAGGAGCTGGAGGACAGGCGGGAGGCAAGGCAGTTTGAGCTGCAGAAGCTCAGGCTGGAGAGTGAGCGGGAGGAGAAGAGATTGGCCATAGAGGAGAGGAAGATGCTCTTAGAGCATGAGAGAGAACTGAAGGAGCTAGAACTTAGGAGTAAGTCAGGCTCAGATGGTGGCAGCAATTCGTCCAGAAAAGCAGACAGGATTGTGCACATTCCCAAGAACGTAGGCAAGGAGTTCAAGAAGGGGGATGACATACAAAGGTGGTTTCAGGGTTATGAGGCAGCCATACACATGAATGGGGTCCCTGAGGAGAATTGGGGAGCAGGATTGTGGCCACTTTTCCCGGAAGAAGCAAGGGATGCTCTGATAGCTTTGGGTAAGGGGTATCACCTCACCTATGCTGACATGAAGGATGCCCTTCTCACGAAGTATGGTCTTACTCCTGAAAAGTACAGGGATCAGTTCAGGTCCAGAAAGAAGTCTGATGCCAACACTTGGTTGGAATGTGTGGATGTGTTCTGCAGGTCTCTGGATGGTTGGGTGAAGGGCAGTAGTGTAACAGATTTTCAGGGGCTCTACAACTTGATTGCATGGGAGCACTTGTCTAGTCTATGTTTTGCAGATCTGCGCCAGCACCTAGTTGATAGTAAGCTAACTGACCCCAGGAAGCTTGCTATGGAAGCGGACCGCTGGGTGCGTACCAGGGTCCACAAGAAAGCGTTTGGGGGAGACTCAGCCAAAGGTGGGCAGGGTCCCCAGCAGAAAGGTGGGGGGACAAGGGTAAAGCACAGGAGTTCTCTAAAGGGCCCCAAACTAGTACCCAGGGTAAAGGTTCCCAGCCCCCGGTGATAAGAAGAAAGGGGTCTCTACAGGGAAGCCTATTGAGATCGGCCCCCGCAAGTGTTATGCATGTGACCAGGTAGGTCACTTTAAGGGGACCCCAAGTGCCCGAAGGGGACACAGCCACCCACCGGTGGACAGTCCAAAGTGTTGGCTAGTGTAGCGCTTGGGGAGGAGGGGTGCCCACAGGAGGGTGGGGATCCCGCAGAAATGACCCTTGTCTCACTAGGGGACAGTGAGATGGTCCCAGGAAACCAGGTGCCCCCTAACACAAAGAAATATAGCACCTGGGTGACCATTAATGGGAACAGGGTAGAGGCTCTCAGAGATACTGGAGCCAGTGTGACCTCAGTCCGGTGTCACCTGGTGTCTGAGAAGCAAGTAGTCCCCGGGGCATTCCACCAAGTGGTTGCTGTCGACAACTCAGAGCGCCAATGTATGGTGGCGCAGGTTCCCTTTGAATGGGGGGGGGTCTCAGGTCCCTTGAGGGTGGTTGTGAGCCCTACCATGCCTGTAGATTGTCTGCTAGGAAACGACCTGGAGCAGTCCTCGTGGAAGGAGGTTGAGCTCAGGTCTCACTTGGAGATACTTGGGTTGCCAGAGTGGGCATGCGTGTCTACTCGGTCAATGGCGGCCAGAAAGGGTGATCAAGAGGACTTGGAGCCTGAAACCGTGGCCCAAGTCCCTGCCAAGAGAAAGGGCAGGGGCGCGGGAAACCGGCCCCCGAAGTTCCCACGGACCGGGAGGAGGCGGACCTCGAGGGGACGCCCCGGTGCCTACAGGGGAGCAGGTAGCCGAACTGGGAGACATCTCTGAGCTGACCCATTGGCAGCAAGAAGGGGGTCCCACCAGGGAGGAGTTCTGCAGGGAGCAGAACGAGTGCCCTACTCTGGAGGGTCTGCGGCGGCAGGCTGCAGACCAGGCAGCTGGTAATCAGTCCGGGTCACATCTGATCTACTGGGAGAGTGGTCTCCTATACAGTGAGCCTAAGGTTGCTGAGCCTGGGTCAGCCCGTGTGCTGGTGGTACCCCAGCGCTTCAGGACCTTCCTACTGGGTCTGGCTCATGACGTGCCTTTGGCAGGACATTTGGGGCAGGACAAGACCTTTGACAGGCTTGTCACCCACTTCTTTTGGCCCCAAATGCGAAGGCAGTCAGATGCACACTGTAGGTCTTGCCAAACTTGCCAGGCAAGTGGTAAGAGTGGGAGGAAGGTCAAAGCTCCTCTCCAACCTTTTCCTGTTGTTGGAACACCCTTTGAAAGGGTAGGAATGGATATTGTGGGGCCACTGGATCCCAAGACAGCCATGGGCAACAGGTACATCCTGGTCTTGGTGGACCGTGCCACCCGGTACCCGGAGGCAATCCCTCTCAGGACAACGACGGCGCCAGTGGTGGGCCGGGCGTTAATGGGGATCTTTTCCCGTGAGGGATTCCCCAGAGAGGTGGTTTCTGATAGGGGGACCAATTTCATATCCAAGTATATGACATCCCTGTGGAAGGAGTGTGGTGTAACCTACAAGTTCACCACTCCTTACCACCCACAAGGAAACGGTCTGGTGGAGAGATTCAACCAGACCTTGAAAGGCATGATCAAGGGTCTAACAGAACCCATGAGGCGTAAGTGGGACGTCCTCTTGCCATGCCTACTCTTTGCATACAGGGAGGTGCCTCAGAAGTCTCTTGGGTACAGCCCCTTTGAGCTCCTGTATGGCCACCCTGTCAGAGGACCTCTGAGTTTGGTAAAGGAAGGCTGGGAGGCAGCTCCCAGGAAAACTCCCCAGGATGTATTTAGCTACATGCAGGCCTTTAGAAACCAAACTGCCCGCTTCAGGAAACTCGCTCAGGCGAACCTAGAAGCAAGCCAGGAATAAATGAAGAGATGGTATGACCAGAATGCCACTCTGGTCGAATTTCAACCTGGGCAAAAAGTGTGGGTCATGGCCCCCGTGGCACCTTGTGCCTTGCAGGACAAGTGGACTGGGCCATATGAGGTGAAGGAGCGCAAAAGTGACGTCACCTACCTGGTGGATTTGCAGGCTCCAAGGAACCCTTTGAGGGTCCTTCACGTGAACCGCCTCAAGCCCCACTTCGAGAGGTCCGAAGTGAGTATGCTCTTGGCGACAGATGATGGGGTGGAAGAGGAGAGTGAGCCTCTCCCTGACCTCCTGTCTACCAAGGAGCATGATGGGTCAGTAGAGGGTGTGATCCTCTCCCCTACTCTGACTCAGGAGCAGCAGGGGGACTGTCGCCAGTTGTTGGGACAGTTCGCCCCACTGTTCTCTCTGACCCCGGTGTTACTCACTGGTGTACCCATGACGTGGACACTGGTGACAGCCCTCCTGTAAAGCACAAGATTTACAGGTTGACTGACCGGGTCAGAGCCAGCATCAAGGAGGAGGTTTCTAAGATGTTGGCGTTAGGGGTGATTGAGCCCTCCCACAGTCCTTGGGCCAGCCCAGTGGTCTTGGTCCCAAAGGCTGCGGCGCCCGGTGCCACTCCAGAACTCCGGTTTTGTGTGGACTACCGTGGGCTCAATGCCGTCACCAGGACTGACGCGCACCCCATCCCCAGAGCTGATGAGCTCATTGATCGGTTGGGAGCTGCCCGGTTCCTCAGCACGTTTGATTTGACGTCTGGGTACTGGCAGATTGCCTTAACCGATGGGGCCAAGGAGAGATCAGCATTCTCAACCCCAGAAGGTCATTACCAATTCCGGGTGATGCCCTTTGGGTTGAAGAATGCCCCTGCCACCTTTCAGAGGTTGGTCAATCAGGTGTTGGCTGGACTGGAGGATTTCAGTGCCGCCTACCTGGATGACATTGCTGTGTTCAGTTCCAGCTGGGAAGAACATGTACAGCACCTTGAGAAAGTGTTGAGGGCTCTGCAAGGTGCAGGCCTCACGATCAAGGCCAGTAAGTGCCAGATCGGGCAGGGTTCTGTGGTGTACTTGGGACACCAGATAGGAAGCGGCCAGGTGGCGCCCCTACAACCCAAGATTGACACCATTCTGGCTTGGGAACCCCCCAAGCCCCAGACAGAGGTGAGAGCCTTCTTAGGTCTCACCGGTTATTATAGGAGATTTGTTAAGGGCTATGGCACCATCGTTGCCCCCTTAACAGAGCTGACCTCTAAGAGGCAGCCCAGGAAAGTGATCTGGACTGAGTCCTGCCAGAAAGCTTTTGATGCCCTGAAGGCAGCCATGTGCACGGCGCCCGTGCTCAAGGCACCTGACTTCTCCAAAGAATTTGTCGTGCAGACTGACGCTTCAGAGCATGGTGTGGGAGCGGTGCTCTCACAACTGAACGAAGAGGGCCTGGATCAGCCTGTAGTCTTCCTTAGCAGGAGACTACTTCCCAGGGAACAGAGGTGGAGTGCCATAGAAAGGGAAGCTTTTGCTGTGGTCTGGGCACTGAAGAAGTTGAGACCATACCTGTTTGGGACTCACTTCCGGGTTCAGACAGACCACAGGCCCCTCAGATGGTTGATGCAAATGAGGGGTGAGAATCCAAAACTGCTGAGGTGGTCCATCTCCCTACAGGGAATGGACTTTACGGTGGAGCACCGTCCTGGTACAGAACACGCCAACGCAGATGGTCTGTCCAGGTTCTTCCGCCTTAGTGAGGAGAACTCCAATGGGGTTGGGTAGTTCTCCCTACTTTCAGCTGGAGGGACATGTGTTAGACTTGGCATCTTTTGGCGTGTTTCCCCTGACTTTTTGCTTTCTGACCTCCCGGTTTTGACTCTGTTTTTGCTGGTGTAATGATTCTGCGCACTTTCCTCACTGCGGTCCAGTGGGAAAGTGCAAGTGCTCCTGTATAAAATGCGTTATGGATTGGTGTTTCCATGATTGGCCTATTTGGTTTATGTGTCAGTCCCTTGTAAAGTGCACTGCGAGTGCCAGGGCCTATAGACCAAATGCTGTTGGTGGGCTGCAGCACTGGATTGTGCCACCCACGCAAACAGCCCGTAAAGTTTAACTCGGGCCTGCCACCGCAGAGCCTGTGCGCAGCCTGGGGCTGCCATGTCGACTTGGCAAGTGCACACACTTGCAAGTCCCTAAACCTTCCCTTTTCTACATGTTAGTCACCCCTAAGGTAGGCCCAAGGTACCCCTGTGGGCAGGGTGCGGTGTATGCGAAAGGTAGGACATGCCCGGGTGTGTGCGGCATGTCCTGATAGTGAATTACAGCCTAGTTCGTTTTTCACTATTGCAAGGCTACCTGTTCCCCCTAGGCCAGAACGGGCAGTTTTGATTATTACAGCTTATAATCCTAACTGACCCCGGGAACATGGTAGAAATTCGAGTTTAGTACGCCTGGACTCAGAATGAAAAAATGCATCTTTTAGTGAAGTTGGTTTTAACATTCTGTGTTTGAAAATACCACTTTTAGAAAGTGGGTATTTTCTTGTCTAACCATCCAAGCCTGCCTCTGCGAGGTTGTGTATTCCTTGTCTGGAGTGTGAGTGACAGGGGCTGGGGGATGCCAGGAGACAGGGTGAGTCAGCACAGGGCTGAATAGCAAGATCTACATGTAGATGGGTGGGAGGGGTCGCACCTGGGCCCTGAATAGGACAGTGCCTTCCCTCCACAATGCTGGCTCCACCTCCTGTGGTGCGTCTGATGTCCCTGGCCTGCTCACTGAAAGAAGGGACGGAGACTTGTCAACAAAGTGCTCCAGAACTGGTTTGGACTAGGCAAAGGCCTCTCTGCCTTCAGAGAACAAAGGAATTTGGGATATAAATATTGGGGCCCTGACCCCATGAATTTAGATCTCGCTGGAATCAAGGAACCTGCCAAGACGAAGAGCTGGAAGAGCTGCCAGGAGGAGTACTGCCCCTTTGCTGTGTTGTTGCTTTGTTGGGTTGGCCTGCAGTTGCTGCTTCTGTCTTGGGCAGTGAAAGGACTGGACTGAACTTTCTACAAACTTGTGCTGAGTATCTCCAAGGGCCTGAAACCGAGCTGGCCTCCTGTTAAGAAGTCTCAGGGACTACAAAGACTTCACAAGCCTCTGGGTACCGCTTCTGGAACGCTGTTTCAGTCGCCACAGAGGAAGGGAACTGCAACCGACTCCGTCACCCGAATCCATCCCTGGCCGGTGACCTGTTTGCACCGCAGACCGCATCGCCCTGCTTCGCATCGCAACCCTGGTCTCACCGTGGGCGACGTCCGACGCCGCCAACATCGAGCCGCTGCTTGCACCGTGACCTGTGGGCACCGCAGTTCGCATCGCATCGCTTCACTGAACCAACCGGACCCGACCGACGCGGTCGCTGCAACTGGCTCAAGAGTCGTGACCGCACCGCATTTGGGGCACCGCTCGCACGTCTGCGACGCACCCCTCCGACTCGCACCGCTGTCCGACGCCAGCTCCCGCACTCCGGCTAGGTCGCCTGCATCGCAACCTGTCAGCACCGCATCGAGCATCGTCTCACCCTGCATCGCACGCCTTGGACTCACCGACTCCGTCTACACGACGCTCATCGAGCCGCTGCCTGCACCGCATCGAGGGACACCGCACCTTGCATCGCTCCGTCTTGCACCGCAACCGCGACGAACGCCGACCGGCTCGTACACTCCGTACCAGCCACAACGAGAAAGGTACTGTAACTGAGTCTGTTCATGACTCTGCTGGCCCGTATCGACGCGGTCGGCTGGAACTGTTAGACTCTGGGGTTTTCAGCATCACGGTAGGCTCGGACGGAGCTACCGACTCGTACGAACTTTGCTTTTGTGCTATTCCTGCAAAGAAGAAGTTACCGTATCAAGCATTCATTCGTAAAGTATAGTATTGTGGATTTTTGTCGTAATTGGTCTTGTCTTGAGTATATAAAATATTGGTTATTTTTCTAAACTGGTGTGGTGTCCGTTTGTAGTGCTTACACTGTATTACTGTTGGTTATGTGCAAATGCTTTACACACTGCCTCTGAATTAAGCCTGACTGCTCGTGCCAAGCTACCACGAGGGTGAGCAGGGGTTACTTCACGAGTGTAACACCCTTACCCTGACTAGGAAGAAGGGTCCCTACTTGGACAAAGGTGCAAGCCCTTGCCAACTAGAGATCCCATTTCTAACAAAGGGTGTTCCAGGTCTTGGCGGCGAGGTGTGAGAAGGATCTGCCGCCGGTGGTTGTTCTTCGAATGCGAGGGACGGTGGCGAGGGAGAGGTCGGCGGAGCGGAGCTGGCGGTTGGGGACGTAGAAGAAGAGTCGTCTGTTGAGGTAGGCTGGGCCAGTTTTGTGGAGTGCCTTGTGTGCGTGGATGAGGAGTTTGAAGGTGGTCCTCCTGTCGACGGGGAGCCAGTGCAGGTTCCTCAAGTGGGGGGTGATGTGGCTGTGGCGTGGTACGTCGAGGATCAGTCGTGCGGAGGCGTTTTGTATGCGTTGTAGTTGCTTGATGAGCTTGGCCGGGGCTCCCGCGTAGAGGGCGTTCCCATAGTCCAGTCTGCTACTGACGAGGGCCTGGGTGACTGTTCTTCTTGTGTCTGTCGGGATCCACCTGTAGATCTTGCGAAGCATGCGGAGGGTGTTGAAGCAGGAGGAGGAGACTGCGTTGACTTGCTTGGCCATGGAGAGCGTTGAGTCGAGGATGACTCCCAGGTTGCGTGCGTGGTCGGTGGGTGCCGGGGCTGCTCCCAGCGTCGTTGGCCACCAGGAGTCGTCCCAGGCTGAGGGGTTGGAGCCGAGGATGAGGACCTCCGTTTTGTCCGTGTTCAGCTTTAGTCGGCTAAATTGAGGGAGAAGCGCGCCTTGTGAAATGTGGGTATGCAGCACGTGTCACAATTGTAGATATTTGTGAAATTGTGTCGAGAATAATGTGTATGTGTTTTGGAGTTCCTGAAAGGAGCACATGTGTACTGCACCAGACGTCGCCCAGTTGTGTGATGCCTATGGCATCCCAACGAGCAAAGCCCTCTAATACAGCCATCTCACCCAGCCATGTACCTTGCCACAGGGGAGTCTGGAGGGTGAGCCTGGAGTTCCACCCAGTGTGACGGAGTGCAGCTCTCCATCCAAGAAAGACCACCTGGGGTATCTCCGGTATTGGGGTGGGGAAACTAGCGCTATATAGCATAGCCATGACCCAATGAAACCCCAGCGAGGTCAGCTTCACCCTGTAGACTGGATCAGATCATCCTCCATTTAACCAATTATTAATCACTAGAAGCTGCGATGCGAGAAAGTAAAAGTTAGCCATACTGAGGGTGTCATTGTACGGAACACGCTGACAAATTACAAGTGCTAAGCGCAACCTGGAGTTGTGCCAGAGAAATGAGATTGCCACTGAATCTATCTCACAGAACCAATGGCGGGGCATTAGTTGCAGAAAATTCTGTAAGACGTATAAAAATCTTGGCAACACCATGATTTTATATAGGGCTATCCTAACCATTACATTCAGTGAGAGGGCATGCCACCTCTTGAGATCTGCTTTAATTCTACGAGTCAGTGGAGTAAGGTTAAGGGACCAGGTCAACGCAGGGTGCAGTGCCACTTGTATACCCAGGTATCGGAAGCTCAACTGATGCATAGGAATGGCTGTCTGCCAATCAACAAAGCCCCACAATGGTGACAGGGGCATCAACCTCGACTTAGCTAGGTTAATGTGTAGGCTAGATGCCTCAGCAAAGATCTGGAAGATCCAGAGACAACGGGGGCTGCTCGTCTTGGGGTTAGAAAAAAACAGGAGGGCATCATCCACATATGGCGCAATACGGTCCTCATGTCCCGTGTACCACTCCTATCCTGGTAGCTGCACATCATAACGAAGTAGCCATGCAAGGGGCTATATGACCAGTGCAAAGAGGAGGGTCAATAAGGGCAGCCCTTTTGATTGCTACAACGTATGGGGTACCCGTAAGAGACCACTCCGTTGATCTGTGTACGTGCGGTCGGGTTTGAGTAAAGCACTTGGACGCGGCAGTGGAAGAGTGGAACAAACCCCACCCTTCGCAGTACCTGGGAAAGGTTCCCCAGTCCACTGTATCAAATGCTTTCTCAAAGTCTATGAGAAGCAGAGTCTACTCGAGCATGAGTAAGTGGTGTCCGGCAAGGGCAACATGGAGATGTTTAAAGCAGTGTCTTATGCTCCTGGCGAGCATAAACCTACAGTGATCCGGGTGTATAGGGGTCTGGAGAACTCTTCTGAGACGTCTGTCCCAGATTGTTGCAAAAATCTTAATCTCTCCATTAATTAAGGAGATCGGGTGGTAGGCTGCGCAGGAGGTGGGCGGGTGGTACACTTTTGGTATGACAACAATGGTTGCCATGTCGATTTCTCGCCAGAAGTAGATGCCAAGCAAGTAAAGAGTTAGAACCTCCATGTAGTTGGCGTAAAACTCAGTAGGCTACCCATCGGGCCAGGGAGTCTTTCCGCGCCGGTCGTCACAGGGTCCGCAACAGAGAAGGGGAGGTGAGAGTCCTGGCCGATGAAATTGTTTGACCTCAATGAGCCAGTCCCAAGCAGTCTCTGGGGTGTCAAAGAAGTCCCTCTTATTGGCGTAGATTACTTTGAGACGTGCCGGGAATAAGAGCATGTATGATAAATTGAGGTCCTTGAGCTTTTATTTAACCGCTGCATAAGAGTGTTGCTGTGCCTGCACCTCTTTAGTATAGTCTGGGAAGATGAGGATCCTGGATTCTTGAAACCTCAGGTCCAGGAGGGATAGGACTTCCCTCAGGATAGAATCTCTGTCTTTAAAGTTTAGGATGCGAGCAATCATGGGACTGTGTGCGGCTCCAGGAGGGGTTTTAGGCGTAGGGGCCCTGTGTGCTCTTTCCACGACAAATCAGGATGAGATTTTGCCCGGTGGCATCCAGGATTTAATCCATTGCTCCTGGAATCTGGTGGTCTGCGTCGGCTCTAAGCCCTCTGGAAACCCCACGAATCTGAGGTTATTGCGCCTTGAACGATTTTCGGCGTCTTCTGCGCTGTGATGTGGTTCAGCCGACTGAGAGAGGAGGCGAGAGAGCTTTGCCTTCAAGTTGGACACCTCATCCTCCACGGTGGAAACATGCCCCTTGGCCTCAGTGAGTCTACTAGTGATGTTGCGCAAATCCTGGTGAAGGAGCGCCACATCAACTTGGACCTCGCTTATTTTAGTTTCAACAGCAGTTTGAGAACAATGAATGACCTGCAGGAGTGTGGCCAGGTCCCCCTCAGTTGGCAACGTCTTATCCACCGTGACCCCTCCAGCTGGTCCAGGATCCATGGTGTACTGATGGATTCAGGACTATAAGGAGTGGGGTCGAGTGTTCTTGTCCTTCCCCATACTGGCGTTGGGAGGGCACCAGAAATCGTGTACACCAGGGCCCAGCCCTCTTGCCACTGATCACGCAGCAGCATGAACTGCCAGGCACCAGCGAGAAGCATCCACTCCACAGTGAGGAGTCAGGCAGCAGGAGGGAGATATGCAGTGAGCTCAGGAGCGAGATGGTACAGGATCATGCAGACTGCCTCATCAGAGTGACTAATGGAGCTACCCACTCCCAGTCAGACGGAGCAGCCTCTCGCCGAGAAGGCAGACGTCTAGGAAGATCAAAACCTGCATCACTGAACACAAAAGTACAATCCGCTGTATGAACAAAACTTATCACACATTTTCTAGAGAAAGGGCACAATGCAGAAGAACTGACTTGGACGGTGCTGGACAAACCCATCATTTACCATAACATCATAAACGTAACCCAATATCTCTTCAGGAGAGAGTAACGATGGGTTTTCACACTACAGAGTGACAGCCAAGGTCTGAATGACGACATCCTGTGGTCCACCCTAGCACAATCCTGACCCTTGACATCTTGAGATACAATCTTATCTGAACTGTCTAGAATCACATCGTGTTCACTATTTAATCCCCTATATGTACAGTTATACTATACATCCACATCCAGATATGACTCTAAATGTCTATACACTGATATAGATGCCTTTTACTCCACATTGAAGTAGACATCTGAAAGAGACACGTTAGTGACAGATTCCTTACCTTAGAATATCGCCTGGGGATATTCTAAGGTAAGGAATCTGTCACTAACTACTGTCTCTTACAGATATATCGTTACACAAGTTAGTAACTTGTGCATTAAGTAACATGCAAACAGCTTAGTGGGACGCTTTATATCTGTATGGACATAAACACCACTCTGACAAATATGGTTTATAATGAGCGGCATTATAACAGCTTGCACACCCGTTTCTACACCAGTAATGCCACCAGCTCTGATATATGAAATAACATGCAACCATGTCAAGAGATCATACTGTGTCATCACACAAAATGACCTTTATGATTTGTGAGCTGGTTTTAATCACTTATTACTTTGGCCGCATAGTCAGTTATTTGACATATTACAAGAGGTGTCTTTATGATTTGTGAGCTGGTTTTAATCACCTATTACACTGGCCGTATAGTCAGTTAATTGTCATATTGCAAACGGTGTCCCCCCCCTTGTTGGCATCCACTTTAGAAACTACATATCCCAGTAGTTTGTAGTTCTAGTTGCCCCCGATGGGGTTCCTACTTTCGTTTTCCTGTATGAACTACAAAGTCCACCTTCTCTGTAGTTCTGTTTGTAGCCATCTATTGGTGCTCATTCGAATGGGCGTACCATACCATTAACGTTGGCAGACTGCTAATGTCAACGGCCATAAAACGCCAGGTTTCCCAGTTACCGGTAACCTGCTCGAAGCGCGATGCAGCGTCCGCTACACTTCGAGGCTGAGATATGTCTAAATTCTGGTGGTTTTGACATTTTTTACATTTATTATTTTTGCTTTGAACTTTGCAATCGCCGCCACGTTCCGCGGCAGGCTTCTTTTCCTTATGTATGGTCTTGCGGCCACCCCTCTCCTTCGACATGAGACATGAGGTAGCCCCCAGGAATGCTGCACTCGTGCGCAGACTAACTGGAAACATTGTCAGGTTTATGGACACGGTTTTTAATCCGGCCCGACATGAACACAATGCGGGTCTCCCAATTCAGTTTGTCTCCGTCAGCCTTTTAAGCTGGGCGGTTCCCCACGTCGTCTTCCCCTTTTTCTGTTATACTGGGGCTAGTTTCTGTACTAGACTTTATCTTCCCTATTTGGACTGTCTAAGGGCGTAAACCGTCCCTCGAGCCCAACACATCACATGCTATTGCGCTGATTACCATTCTTCAAGCAACAACCCTTGGAGCATTATGTGGTCACTATGGAAGTGACATGAATTAAACTATAATGAGTCACACCCATATTGATTTTATTGCTATAATACACTTTTAATATGGATATACTTATGGGTACCCACACCCTTTCTGGGTGACTACCATAAGTACTACCATTTATAGGATGTCTCACTGAATACGACTTGAGTCAACTGCTTACAATATACTGCCTTCTATGTTGGTTTCTTCCAAGCTGTGTTCCCACTTGTCCTTTTGGTCATAGGACTGAGAGGTACCCTCGAGATTGCGCAGAGGTTAAGGTGACTTTGATTACCTGACATTGCAGGTAAGCTTGAACTGTATACACATGAAACATGTTTTCTGAAACTGATGAGTGTGATAGATAACAATTCAGTACCTGGTATATATACAGCAATAGCACATTTGGTTAAGATGCTGAACTTTTGGAGTGAGTGCATTGCATAAATTATGCGTGATATTTTGATACGTGTCTTTCTTTCAGGTAATACACGTACCAGTGGATCTCTGACAGAGTGGCGTTCCACGCTAACCACTGGTTTTGTATACCAATTTTTTATGGTTGAATATGTTTCTGGGATGAGTTATATGATATACCTCTCTCTTTGGTCCTGAAGAAAGCCGCCACACCTCCACAGATGGTTTAGGGCTGAAACATGTCGACCCTCACTGCTCTATGACAGGTTGAATACCTTCCTGCCAAAGGTGACCTTCACTGCTCTATGACAGATTGAATGCCCTCCTGCCATAGGTTTGTCTTTTAACCCTGACCTTAGGACACCCCAATAAAGTTATTTGTGTCTTCGGAGTTAGTTTTACGTCACACACACTTCCTTTCTTTTCTTGCTCCTCACCACACCCTGCTCATCTATAGGTTTTAGGATACCTCTTTCCAACAATAAAAACATCCCTGAGCTCCTCCCTCTCAAAGAGGGGGTTGTAGCCCGCATTGTGACCAGGTTCACAATGCGAAGTGGTTACCCCATGATGAAGCATGCCACCTTCGGGTGGGTGGGTGAGGGAAACCGTCCTATATAAGTATAACCCCTCCAGATCACTTAGACCCAGGGGCCTTTTTCGCGGTTTGTGATTGTACCATAGGGGAGTCGTCTCCTGCTGGTCTCTAAATCTCCTCAGGCTCTTTTTTATGTTAGATGTAGGACTGTCCCACGGCTCTCATGTGAAGCAAAAGCCCACGTGCAATCAGTCCACTCAGGCTAGCAGGGGGTCATATACTTCGCAGGGACTAGGTGCAGACCTCTGCACCAGTGAAAGGCTTTCTTATTTATTTTCTCTCGATGTTTGCGTAGGCCAGGAGTGATTTAAAAGTAAAAAAATCTATAGAATTACTGAACTATGTTACTGCCACAATTCTGACTAGGGTTGCATTTTTAACAGTGTTTCCTTTTTCATTCTGGCAATCACCGACTAAGATTAAACTAAAAGAAAGCAGTTTCCTTTCGCTTTTTAAATACAGTTTCATTTACTTTTCAAATACTGGGAATGCTCTCTGGGGATCAGAGTCCCATATAGAACTAGGTTAATTTAAAAAAAACCTTCAGAGGTATCATACCCCATATACGAAAATCACTACACAACACAAAACCTCAAAAGATGGAAAATTCTCCAATAAAGATTCTAACTTAGTCTGACCTCTCCCCAGCATCCACTCTCTAAAAGGTAAGACATTATTTCACACTTACAATAACACAGAATGTACCTATAACAAAAACAGTTATCAAATCAATTCATATCTTACTCCATCAACGTAGTGACTAAAATACTCAGCGATACGGGGTTAAGGTTACATTAGTTGATTACAGTAAATGTTTCTGTACTAAAACCAAATAAAAAACACTCACTCTATAATACCTAAACACACCAAGGGGCCTTGTCTTCAAAGCGCTGTGGTTCTCACACTGTCTGTGTTTGGTTTAGTTAGTCTTTGCCAACACTAAGATGACCGGTTTGGGTCCTAAAGTATGTGTTTATGCATACACTTTCCCTCTTCCTTTGTTGGCAATGGTAACAAGCTTTGACAAAGCCCATAGTATTTTTGCCTATGAGAGCTATTGACTTAGTTAATATTTTTTAGCCATGTTGTACAGTAGCACGACTGCTGTGAAGCACGGCTGAAAATAAAAAGTGCTATGACGCGGCAAGAGCTGCCTGTGTCATATCTCCTCTTTCTTAATGTTGGTGGGATAGGAGCGAGTGCAGGGTAGGAGACAACTTTAAGGCAGGGAGGTATGTGGGGGCAACATGGACAGTGGTTGGTATGACATAGCACTTCTTTAATGTGGGGTGAGAGGCAACATAGAGGAAGGGAAGCAACATGGAAGGAGGGTGGAGAGAGAGAAGGAGCGCAAAGGGAGGGATGAGCCAGGAGGCTACACAGAGGGATGGAAGGTCGGAGGGTAAGAGGCAACACAGAGGAGGGAGAAGTACATAAGGGCGACAGTTGAAAACTATCCACTTTCATAGAGTGTTTAAACACAAAGAACAAAGTGCCTTAAAAACTGAGCAGTGGAAGTACACAAGTAATGCGTCCATGCTTCAGGGGAGGGACAAACATGTGAAGAGGAAGAAATGCCTATGGGTTCTGACCAATTAAAGAAAGCAGATGAGACAGACAATGAAGCCAACCAATAATAAGCAATTGGAGGCTTCTAAGTCCACTGTTAGAAAACAAAATATCTCACAGGCGACAGGCCATGCGCTGCCTTAGGCGAGGCCAAAAAAGGATTTGGTTGTGAAGTTCGTAGTTCAAAGAAAGGTCTGTTGCAGTTAAGTGGCTGTAATTTTACATTTGCTCATTTCTTTGTTAAAATAAACCTCTATTCATGCGCTTCTTAAACAGAAAGACATTTTTGCCTGCTTTATCTTCCACTTAGAAATTAACATTTCATTACTAGTGAATATTATTAATATTTTACCCATGCAGTTATTATATTTGATAGGCATCAATTTTGCTTTCTATAGCAGAGCAGAAGTCGTTTCCTGAAAGTTTACAAATGTGGGCTTTTGATGGAAATTCTGCAAAAATGTTATTGTTTGGCTCAATTTTTTCCAAATCTTGACAAGATATTGTGCACTTGCCCCAGATGTACCTTGGGAGAATTGGGCTTTCTTGCAGTACTATACTGTGAATTGTCTGTGAGTGAGTGTTGTGAGAAACTGCGTGGTTGGATGAAGGGGGTGAACCCTATTCAAGCAACAGCCACAATCCCTGTCAGGGTGAACCACAAGAAGTCACTAAATTAACCTATGCTTAACCCTCTGGTAACTTGGCACAAAAGTAGTCAGGCTGAACTTAGAGGCAATGTGTAAAGTGTTTATGCAGCACACAAACAACAATACATTGAAAACAAAACACAAGAAAAATCCCATACCAATTTAGAAAAAAGAGTAAAATGTAATAAATTATTTGACACCAAAATCACAAAAATCCAATCAGTAGAACTGGAGATATGCAGTTTCAAAGATGTAAGGTAAGCATAGCTTTTAAAAGAACAAAGTGCCAATCGCAGGAATCTGGTCATGCGAGACTGTGGTAAAGTAAAAAGTTAAGGCTGACCGCGATGGAACGCGGGCTAGATACAGGGACCAGATTAATCCAGCTGAAAAAGTTACCTTCTAAAGTCCAGCACAAAATGTTTTTCTGTTCCCGGTGGAGGAAGGAGAGCGTCACAGTTAGTCTTCGCTGTACCGCAAAGATCCTGTCAGGTGTCGCAGACGGTTGTTGCTGGTGCTTTGCATAGGGGGTCACCGCAGGCTGGCAGTGCTGTAGCGCGAAGTGCAGAGCTTGTGTTGCCGGCTGTTGCTGTAGTGCGAAGAGTCAAGTTCACCAGAACTTCGTGTTGGCGGTTGGCCCAGGAAGCAAGATTTTGGCACAAATGGATCCACTCAATGGTCTTGAAGAGCCCAAAACTTCAGGATTTCTCCATTTCTTCCAACTGGAACTCAACTGATGCCACACCAAGTGCCCAAGACTTGGGAGGCACTTCTTGGGGATCAGGAACTTACTGCAGCAGAGGCCAGCAGGGCTCAGACAGGTCCAATGCAGCACGTCAGCTGGGCAGTTGCAAGGAGGTCTCTGGAGCTTGTTGTGTCATTGTAGCTCAGAACAGGAGGCCAGCTAACTAGTCCTTGAAGTCACTCCGTTAGGGATGAAGGGTGCGGGTCCAGTAGTCCTTCTCTGGCAGGACGGCAGTCCTTCTTCTGTAGTATCCACAGGTCTTGCAGAGTACTGAAGAGTGGGTCTGAGGGTCCCCTTTTTATATGTGGTGCCCACTTTGAAGTAGAAGAAACTTCTGGAATCTTCCCCCTCCAGAAGTGTCTGGAGTTTGCAGCCTCCCTTCCGTGGTCCCTGTGTGTCTACAGGCACAATAGGCTAGTGTGAAGTCCTTTGTATGTGTGCTGAAGCAGAGTCCTTGAAGTGCAAGTATGGAAGGTGACAGCTCCACCCCCCTCATCAAATTAGGATGGCCCATGCAGCCAATACCTAGACCCTCTATTGTGTGGCTGTCTGGGAGGAATACACAAAGGCCAACTACACCTAGTCACATGACCCAGGAAACAGCCTGCAGGCACCAAATGGTTAGGACAAGCAAATGGCAACTTTCTAGAATTGGCGTTCTCAGAATTGTGACTTAAAATCTGACTTTGCCAGTAAAGAGGGTTTTAAATTTAAATTCCTCGGACACCAAACATGACATCCCCACCTGCTCCCAAACAAAGGTTATCACTTATTAACTGTAATAAGGTAGCCCAGTGTTATCCTATGGGAGGGGTGGGCCTCACAGTAGTGAAAAACAAATTTGTGAGTTTTTCAATACCAGGACATGTCAAACTTAAAGGTACATGTTCAACTTTATAAATACAGTGACTCTTGCCCTATGGGCTGTTTAGAGCCTACCTTAGGGTGACTTATATGTAATAAAATGGAAGGTTTAGGTCTGGTAAAATGTTTATTTTGCCAAGTCGAAATGGCTTTTTAAAAACTGCACACACAGGCTGCAATGGCAGGCCTGAGACATGTTTTAAGAGGCTATTTAAGTGAATGGCACAATAAGTGCTGCAGGCTCACTAGTAGCATTTAATTTACAGGCCCTTGGTACATGTAGTACCACTTTACTAGGGACTTACAAATAAATTAAGTGTGCCATTTGGATGTAAGCCACTTTTACCATGTTTGGAGGGGAGAGCACAAGCACTTTCGCACTGGTTAGCAGTGGTACGTACACAATGTCCTTAAAGCCAACTTAACTGGGTTCAGAAAACAGGAGAGGTGAAGGCAAAATGTTTGACGGTGACCCTGCAGAGAGGGCCAGATCCAATAAGTGTCCTTTCAGAATTGCATATGAAAGCTATAGTGCTTTATCCGGTGTGAAAATTATGTCCCAATATGCACCATTACTCCCTCTCTTTTTTAAAAACATTTTCTCAGGGAGGGGATGAGAGCCTCTTCCTCCACTCTTACAGAATCTAGGCTTGTTTGAAAGGCTGGCCCTAAAGATGTGATGAGTTACTCCCCCACCACTTACGAAGTTCACCAGCCGCTACTGCTTGTTGGAACAATCAACCTTTCTCTGTTATCAATTAAACAAATGTAAAAGTGTTTGCTAACCCTGTTAAAATCAATACTGTGGACATCAGTCAAGATGTGACGTAAAGAGCAATTTTATGAATAGCAGAATGCCCTGGGTTAAGGTGTGGCTCCCCTATCTGCTGTGTCAACCACCCAAGGTGTGACAGCCTACTGAACAAGAAAGATCTATTGTGCAGTACAGTCTCATTTCGGCACATATTTTTGCTTTGGGAAACCTGGTGAAGTTACAGGTAGACAGATGGAAAGGGGGGCCCACATGTAACTTGACCAAGTACCAACTCTTCTTTTAGACTGTATTAGTCATGTCAACCATTTTCCAATGATATGTTTAGTTTAAAAAAAAAAAAAAGCACTTTCCCACACTACCGACAATGGTGGGCAGAAGAAGGTCCTTAGGGTCAGTGATAAAAACACACAAACTCGCGTGGGGGAAATCCTTAAGTCTGAAATCAGTGAGGACAACGTAAATCACATAAGATACATATAAAAATGCATAGTAACTAACTATTGTGCATAGATGAAACGGGGAGGGTTTGCGGCATTGCGAGCAGATGTGCTGACCTTGAAACTGGAGAACCAGGTTCAAGTCTCGGCGTCACCTCAACATTCTGTGATTCTGGGCTAATCCCTTCATCTACCCGTGCCTAAAAAAGAATATGACCTTGTGTAATGTAACTGGTGCTCGTGTAAAACGCTCCAATACCTTCGGGTCGAATTTGCTGCAATATAAAACTGTAAATAAATGAAGCAAAAATATTTCATGTAAGCTATGCTGGGGCCATCAAAATGAGTTGCATTTTTCACAGCTAAAAAGTGAATCGGCATGAGTATGCATCGTTGTTTATTCCACAAGTAGCGAGTACGGTGCAAACCAATTTTGCTCAATTTTATACCCAGCTAAAAAACTTTAAGAGGGAAAACTAACAGATCTGCAGCGGGAAAGGCAAAACAGACAAACTTTTCATATGATCTTTATCAAGAAGAGTAAATGCAGACTTCGAACACACCCAATTTAAAACATGTTAATGTTATTAAAAGTGAGATAAGCAAATAACGCCCCCATTTGGAGTATCATTTGAATTCGCAAAAGGCCCGTAACAGGAGTTACTGGCCCTATCATAATTCCAAGACCTGCAGTAAATCTAAGGCTCTTGTGTCTTTCGCCCGAAGAATCCATCTGCATTTAAGTAAAATACTGGGAGCAAATGAGGGCGAAGGGCATGAGGAATTACAGATTCCTTGGGTAATTCCTCATTTGTAAGGCCACCCTCATTGTGTCTTTTGAGGTAAGTTGTCCATACTCTTTCCTTGGAGTATTAGTAACTCTTTGGGGTGAAGTTACTAGCTGAGTTTTCAGGTTCCCATTCATTATAATTACCAATTGCACATACTTATAATAAAAGGAATATACATTGACATAAATAGATGCCAATAAGTATTTGGCATTGTAAAAAATAAATCCTTACGCACCAATACATTGCACAGATTTAAATTAAAAATTAGAGGAGAATAATGCTAAGGACATATTTATCAAGCCATAAATGCAGACGAGAGAGGCTTTCTCATGAACCCAGCAATCCAGCAAGCAAAGGCGCCAATTCACAAACAGTTTTTGCAGACTTTTGTACAACTGAGGTGCTCAAAAACCATCACCTATGATGGCAAAATTCCATTATGATTTCCAGACATATGAATAAGAGAATTCTGCCCTCGGAAATCTGATCTCCTAACGTGGAAACTATCACCATGGTGGAATTTCTGTGTGAGTTTGTTGGTGCTGCTAGGTGGGTCCACCTGTAAAAACATGCAAGTTCTTGGGTATTCACTAATATTTTCAAGGTACGTTTGTAGAATTCTATTATCCGGGCCCCCTAACATACCTCCGTAAAAATTGCTTTCCAGAGATTTTCATTTTGATTTGTGTTTTTGGATCATTAGAAAAGTAATTTCGCTTGGGTAGACATTGCTGATCTGGGCTGTTTTTTTCTGGACGACATTTTTAACAAGCATTTGCATAGTCAATAGGTCTCGCCTTTGGGAACTTTTAAGTGTTTAGCCATGCAGCACATGCATACACAGGAGGAAGGACACTGAAAAAAGACATGCAAATATAATTTTTTTTTAAAAAGACAAAAAACATACTTAGATATCTCTACTCACAAAGACCAACAGACCTGCAGCCAAGAACACTAACTTACCACCTAATATGCAGAGACTTTGTGCTCTCGTAACTCGCCGCATGCTCAAAACTAACACCCAGCACTGCTAGTGTGCTCCAGAGGCTTCAATTATAGCAGTAGTTCACACAGTTCTGGAGACTACGAACAGGCTCCCGCTTCACCATAACCATTGGGTTGGCGATCGTCCGTAAAGCAGCTCCGGACAACAAAAACACGTGTAGGCGCATCTGAAGTACCTGCAGCAATGTGATGCTGAAGACACAGCAGCCTGTCCTGCGTTGCACCCCAGGCACAAGCAATGGGCTGAGCCAAGCTGAGGGCTGTCCTGCGGGTAACTTGCGGGAAAGGGTCACCTTAGAAAAAACAAGCACCAGCACTTTAACGAGTAGAGTCGGAGAGCTGTGCGGCAGGCTAACCCATCCACCTGAGGGCCCGGGCCATCACTGGAAGCAGGGTTGAGTCAGGGTGAGGCTGCAGATGACGACAACCGGAAGCTTTGAACCCCAGCACTGCCTAGGCTCGACATAAAAACCAGATGCAACTTTCACCAGTCTCTTAGCATTGGAGGGCCTCTCTCAAGTACTGCAAAGTATGAAATGAAGGTCAAAAAAGCCCAGGGTGAGTGTACAAAGGCAGTCCAGGTCCATGCCACGGCATATTTCCCAGCGAACATTAATCATAACGTGCACAACAAAAGTATGGATAAAAAAAGCCATTATAAATAAGTTCCTAGTATTTATGATAGTTCTGTGCTTCCAAAGTATACTTTTTCCATTGGAATGTTATTTTCCTATTTAACTACTTGCCCTATAATCTTTAAAATGCTTTTATTACCGCAAATGTTCGTCATCTTTTAGCTCCATGATCCTAACTAAGCAGTGTATTGTGAAAGGTTGTGATCTGCGAATGTGGCCCACTTTTTTGGGCTACCCGGGCCTAATTGTGGTCCTAATCTAACCCTGCATTTAGGAACAATTCTATCAACCCCACATGCAACCCAGAACTGCAAGAATCAGACAGGCACAGAGAGCTATAGGGACGCAGCAGCAATGCACATCACAAATACAGATACTGACACCATGACACTGCCGGGGCCTTTACCTTTGTAACTAATACTTAAAATTCGCAAAAATATTCAAAGCTGGAAGCGTAACTTTTTAATGATGAAATGTATGGATCTCGCTGATGCGTCCCAGCTAGTTTTGTTTTTGTTTGGCTTTTCTGTCTCTGAAGTGTCCAACGTGAGCATATGCACACAAGAATATAAGAGGGCCTCGCAACAAATCCCAACAAAGGATCAGAAACCACCCCCATGAGCTCCATCTTGACTATGATGCCGCTTTCGAGACATTTTTGCCACATTGCCCCCACCTTTCAAAATTAGCACAATCATTGCTTTTCCCGAAAGAATACAAAATATTCACCACGTTGTCTTGGGGACTTGCGAGAACTCGAGTTATCATAAAAGTATGGAACCCAGTGCGGCTTCCGCAACAGTAAGGCACCTCAGTGGTTCAATCTCTGTCTGGAGAGATCTGAGTGCAAAATAGAAGACGCAATTCCCATGCAAGTGATTCTACAATAAAGCTGATAAACCATATAACTGAACTGAAAACCAGCAAGAATTTGGAAATCATATGTACTTTTAGGTCAAAGGCATCAAGCATGCGGACGTTTTAGTTGTAAAAAAATGGAGACGGTTAATATGAAGAAAAAAATACCTGTCATCCGAAATCCATCGTATGCGTTCACCGTAACACAGGTGTAAAATTAATATATATTTTCCCTCTTTTGAAAACTACGTTGTCTGACAGTCATGACTGACCGCTCTCTTGTCTGCCTGCTAACACCCGGGCAATAGTAAACAAGCATTTGCAATGCAATAGGTCTCGCAGTTGTTAGAGTTTGGGCTATTGGCATTGTAAATGGAAATGCCTTTTATTTATGTGTTGGTTTTTAAAACATAAATAAAAGGCATTGTCATTTACAATGCCAATAGGTTAAACTCTCGCAAATGCGAGACCTATCGCCTTTTTAACCTTTTGATTTGCCATACCTTTTAGCCACGCTGTACATGATCCACCGATGCTGTGCAGCATGGCTAAGTATGAAAAGAAAAGGGGGGGGGGGAGGCCATTGCATTATTGTGTAAGCATGAGCATCACTCATTTGCATGCCTACAAAATTAAGTTACTACTTTTTTTTTTCTTTTTATTGATCGATCCAACTTAGATCAGCAAATAAAAAGACAAAAAAAAGTAGAATGGGGAGTGTGGAGAAGCATAGAGGCGAGAAAGCAAAACGGGTCGGGAAAAGGGTAAGAGAATCACAGAGGGAATGAGGGGAGAACCACACTGGCGACAGAGAGCAGCACAGAGAGGGGAAGAGAAGCACACTAAGAAGACAGCTGGAAAACACATGCACACTCGTGGAGTGCTTAAAAAAAAAAAGCAGTGCCTGCAAAATCGAGTAGTACAAGAACAAAGTAAGTATAAGAATGCAGTAATGAATCCACGGTCCAGGTGAGTTGACAAACACAAGAGGAGGAAGGAAAGACCACACACTAATGAATAAGCAAGGAAGCAAATGAGAGTGACAATGAAGCTAACCAATAGAAAGCAATGGACGGGCTATAAGTCCACTGCAAAATAACAATACATCACACAACAGACAGCACATGCACTGTCTAATACACAGGACAGAAAAATGACCTTCTCGAGTCAATGAGTAGGGTGGTGGAAGTTCAGGCCAACTGCAGCTTTACTTTCATCACAACAAGGGAAGAAGACAGTTTCATCTGTTAGAGTTAGGCACACCAAATTTGAGGTAGTGTCAGTAGGCTGACAAACTAGCAGAAAGTAAAAAAAAAAAAAGAAGCTGGGGACAGATAGACTAAGGAAGGTACGAAGAACCAAGAAAGGTGTCAAACTAAAATATTTAGACAGCAACTGCTACAATATACATCATAAAGTATGTCCTCTTGACCATAGATGAAGATGATTTCTGCCTCCTGATATTGCTTGACCTCTCTGCTTCGTTCAACACAGTCTACCATCTCACCCTCATTCACACCTGGGAGCCTTGCATGGGATTCACTGACAATGTCCTTCACTGGTTCTCTTCCTATCTTTTCAACCAACATCAGTTTGTTCACACGAGCATGTCCAGGTCACAAAAAATGCCCATCATCCGTAGAGTCTTGCAGGTCTCCATACTTTCTCCTGTCAACTTGAACCTACACATGGAGCTGCTTGTGTTCTACTCACAGGTAACAAATCAAGATTCACCAATATGCTGATGATGCACAACTCTCCTTGAAAGTCCCCTCTGCTTCAGACATCCAACATCTCAAACAGTGCTTCCGCATCTTCCAGATCTGGATATCCAGTGCCTGCCAGAAGGTCAACCCAATCAAGATAAAATTCCTGTTATTTGCCAAGAACAATAAACCCGATACAGTTCAAACCTAGCTCAATGTCATGAACCTCGATTGCGTCGAACCCCAACATTCACTGAAAGCTAAGTCATTTGGATTCGCTCTGGACACAAACCTAACCTTCAAGGAACACACTGTCAAAAAGCATAGACAGCCTGGTTCCAGCTCTCTCTTCTAATGAAAGTTAAACCATTTCTTCCAGAAAGTGACTTCAGAATTGCTGTTCAAGTTCTCAAACTCTTGCATGTGGATAAAGGGAATGTCCTACTCCATGGCCTCCCAGTCACCATGCTGGCGCCTCTAACAGGTGTCCATCATGCTGCAGCACATCTCATCCAGGGCCTGAAGAAATATGATCACATCAACCCAGTCCTGATGGAACGCCATTGGCTCCCCTTGTTGGCCCGCACAATCTTCAAACCCAGCTGCATCACTTACAAAGCTGTCACAACCAGCACCCTCACTTACCTTGCAAACAAGCCCACTACCTCTGGTGCAAGACTTCTGGAGGTCAACATATAAAAGAGAGATAAGAGATGAAAATATAGATGTCCGTCAATTAGATGATATTCAAGAAGATTTAAAAGAGGACTGGTGCCATGAGAGTGCAGTTATGTAATGAAAATAAGCAATGGAGTATGTTGTATATGTGAGTGGAGACTGGTGTCCTTGTTTATGGCACCTGCCTCAGCCTTCTCCCAAGCAGGTTGATTATTACCTCACCGAATAGAATATGCTGAAGTGTAGGTGATGAGGGTGGGGCTTGGGCGCCATGGACAATGTTCACAGATCCTCTTGTACAGTTGTGGGCCTACATACTGCTATCAGGAGATAGGCTCACAGCAATAATGGCTTGCTCTATGATTCTCGAGTGGATAGGTCATAAGTGAATAATTGGAGCAGAATCAGGGCTGAAACCAATCGAAGGATTTTCACGCACAAATCGATAGGATCAAGGCAACGTATTCTTCCTGAGTAAAATTGTCAATTCATTTGTGAAGGGAAGGTTAGGCTTTGTTGTATCATGGGTACAAAGACCTTACATCAGTGGTTCTTAACCTGTGGTCCCAGGACCCCTAGAGTTCTGTGACACCTATGCTTAGAAAATTAAATATTACTAGATTAATAAAGTGTATATAAGCAAACAAACAAAATTGAAAATTGAAAATGTTACAATGTTCTGTAAATGTGAATGAACTTGAAATTGGAGGCTAATAATTAAGTTGGTTTCCTCAGATTTCTTTTTTAGAGTAGTGCAAGCACATCAAACAAAATAGCATGGACAGTGGGGTGGCCCCAACTGAATTTAGAAAACCACAATGTTCCCTTTAAATAAAATGTAGACATGTTCATATTTGTTTGTGATTCAAATAAAATATTTCATAATTTGTGTATTTGTTTGATAAATGCTTGTTTCTGAATTTGTGTGTATTGTTTTATGGTTCAAATCATTGAAATTGCTTAGGCCAGGTTCCCCGGCTTCCAGTAATGACTCAGTGGGTGTCCCCCGATTGCAATAATGATTCAGTGGGGGTCTACTAGATCCAATAATGATTCAGTGGGGTTCACAGAAGTTAAAATGTTAAGAACCACTGCCGTACATCATTCATGAAAGGGCAGCAGTGTGGTAAACCTTAATCTGCTGTGCCATGTTGGACAAGAAGGACCAGGTCCTTTGGGGACCCAAGAACTGGACAGCAGGCACCAATCCTCGTTGAAATACTGGAATGCAAACACCCTCAAACTCTTGATGTCATGGAGTCCATCTGCACCAGGCGAGAAGTTGCAGGAGAAGGAGCAGAGTTGGTGGACTTGAAGCTCACGGGTGACCATTAAGTGGGAAAAGCGTAATGAGTTACCACGGGCTACCAAACCCAAGGGAGACATACAGGGCAATGAGGGCTAGGCCTCTTAGTTCCAAATAGGATGTTCCCTTTTCACACAAACAGAAACCCACAGCCACTATTTCACATCTCTGTAGACTCAGATTGGGGTCACTGGCATCAGCAAACACATAGGTGACACAGAGAGGTGAATTATGGAACATTATTCCGACATCTATTCGTAAGTTGTGTTTTCACTCTTTACAGTGCACTACACAGTGAACGTGTAGTACATTTCTGTGTCACGAAAGATTATCGGGACTCATGAAGGGTTGAAGTGCCCCTGACAGAGGAGTAGACAGAATGTATTTACCCCACTAGTGCAACTGAACCACTAGCTAATGTGAGAGTGGAAATGAGCTTATTATGGCTTAGTATGTCTTTCTACTGTTGCGCACGATCCCATCTTTGGGAGAGTAGTATGGTGATATTTTCTATTGTTTCACCCTGCTGTGACAGGGGATACTGTGAAGAAACTATAGGCATAGCATCTAAAGTATGTCTTTTATTGAGACATAAGAACGATGTATATTTCTTCCCCACAATACAGAACGGAGAACGCCCTCACTATCAGAAGAGCTTATAGACCAAGTAGTGCGCTTACTCGTGTGAAAGTAATGTCAACCTATCCTTAAATCCACATGCAAAAGTGACACCGAAAAGAACAGTACAGTGCCCATAGTGGGAAACCCGGTCACCTGTGTGCAAAGCCGGCGCCGGAGTTAGGGATTCGCATTTAGTCCTATCCACGGGGCACTGCTGTTGCTTCTTGACAACGGGGTCTGGTACTTCGGGTTGGGAAGGTAGATGAACTGCGGTGCCACTAGCACCCTAGTGTAGCCTAGATGAACTGCGGTGCCACTAGCACCTTAGTGTAGCTGATCTCTGTAGATAGATGGTGCCATGAGGATACAGTGCTGATGAGAAAGCTATCTGCTTGGAGTCTGTTTAGTTGCGGTTTTCCACTAGGAACTCTTGAAGACCTTTGAGGAGGGCGGGGTGATGCCGAGGTCTCTGTGCCAGCTATGGAGCACTTTTTTTTACGAATTCTATTGGGATCTTTGTGTAGATCGATAACAGGAGGCTATGGAAGGGATTTCTGAAGAGTGAGGTGATGGGAAGGGGGGGGCGGAGGGAGGGGGTTGTGGCGGTTCCTCCGGTAATTTGGGATCTGGGTTAAGAGATGTCCTGAGGGAGCATCGGTTCTCTGTTTCGAACGAGAAGACGAGGGTCACGGACGGAGGGAACTCTAAACTACGGTCAAAATGTCCAAGGCTGAACAAGTTGTACAGCTTACACTTACCTTTAGCTCCGCAGTCGGCACACGCCCGATTTTCTTCCTCCCGTAGTAGGGTGCTGAGAAGAGCCTGGTAACGCTCCACGTCCCGCACGCATTTTCCAGTCATGGCTGTACAAATAGGACACGGCAGTCTCCAGTCACGGGTGTCCTTTCACCGTCTTACTCTTTAAACTGGTGCCTTCTGACTCACTGCGCCTAAAGTCCTCCCGGTGCTCTTGTCCTCAAACGATAAAGGATTGAGCTCCACTCCAGCAGCTGACACCTCTACTTCCTGCAACCGGGTCCCGTTCCCCTCAGCTCACTGACTGCGGGAAGGCAGGTACCGCTTCCGCCCTCGAGACAGGGACATTGATGTCAAGGAATACGCACCCACCACTGACAGCCAATACGAAAAGAGCGGAGCTGGGTTTAAGAAAGCACAAGTAACATTGATGTTGAGTACGCGCATCACTCTACGTCCATGCACGTAACCGCGTCCTCTAAGGCAGCCAAGTTGGAGTCAGGCATTAACAGGCAGGCTTCTCGAATCTCATATTAGAGAACATATCTTCCCCACCGATATTCTGCATAATAGTATTAATATGACGTAGTTGCCTGTCCTTAAGATGAACGTAAGTAGTGCGTGTTCGAAGCCCGTGGGAGGTATCGACATTAAAAACAAGCACGGAATCGAAACCTGTGGTGCGCGCGCACCACAGAGGAGCCGAACGCGCCGGGAATCGAAACCAGTGGTGCGAGCGCACCACAGAGGAGGGGGGGGGCGAGGGAGCCTGACGTCTGTGCCGCGCGGTGATGCGCGTCCTAGACACAGACGGGAATGGGCAGGACATGCGCCCGCCTTTGCCCAATTGCGTGCCGTTTAAAAAAAAAAAATGCACGCTACAGCCAATGTGGGCTTCCGGAAGCAAAACCACACGCACAAGCGTGTGGTTAGCTTTCTGAAGCCCATACAAGAGGTCTCGCGCTGCGCGAACAGTGCTACGCACTGCAACGCTAGGCGCAAGACCTAAAAAGAGACTTCAACGATGCAAAAAAGAAACCAAAACATATCAGAGTCTCTCCACCCTCCATGTCACATGACTGCGACCTCTCTCTGCTTTGATACATTCATTGTATCTATTTTCGGGCAAGTTTCCTACCATTCAGCAACAAAAGAAAAGTGGATCTTTACGTGAAACGTTTACTTAATTACAGTGGCCCTGGTTTTAACCTTTAAGAAAACTCAGACTTACCAATAGTCCTATCATTATGTCTGCATTATATTAATACAAATACTCCATTCCCCACCCATTTTCCTGTCGTTTTTCCTGTCCTCCGGACGCGCAGTCAAAGACTATACAGTTTTTGTTTATCTCTAACATAATGCAGCCCAAGCACGTTTGTTTAATTATGGCATGGCATTTGCGAGGCTTGCATGCTTCTGTGCCGCGCAACTCCCCCTCCTATATGATGATTTGATGTGCTGAGGCGGAGAGATTAGCAGAGAGTGCACCAACGAGCATTCCCGGGCCCCCACCAACAGCACAGTGATACTTGAGTAACAGGTGGGGGAAGGCGCAGGGGGTGTTTTCCTGATAATCAAGTCTGGTGAGAAGAGACTTGGTTGTCAGTAAACATAAATAAAATGGAACTGTTTGAAGTCTCACTGTGGTCCTATTTGGCTGACGTCTACACTGCCACATTGACTCACGTGCCGGTTTCTTTGAAATATAAATGAGTCTGTGTTATTGATGCCACGCACCAGCAGTTTTCAGAAGGGAGGTTGCTTGCATTTCTCAGTTGCTATTGTTTAAATACACTTTGTAACAGCAGGAGCGCCTCTCTCCACTGCCACAGCATTAATCAACAGACTGACAGTGATCGAAGCACTTCCGTGTCACCCCGGGGGGCTGATATGGCATCCGAGACAGAGCTGCAATATCAGAAAAACAAGGGCTGCCCGGGGCAAAGTGAACAAACACAGCACTGCGTCGTCCACCGCAAGCGCTGTTTAACAGAGTGCACGTAGGGACTGCGTGCGCATAGCTGCTCGTACCCACGGCAACACTCCATGGGATTGACCTTCTCAGAAAAGGTGGGACATGCACCCACCATTAGCCATTTTCAGTCTATCATTTTTAAATGACAAACAAAAAAGCCAATCCAAAGCATGGGAGGAGTCAGACCTCACAAACTACAGACAACAGATCGCTTAACAGCGCAAGCGCTGTACAGGCTCGACCTAAAAATGGCAGATGTGTTGCAGTGATGATGTAATATTTCAGGAACCATGAGACCTATATACTTCATTTTGGTGTCAAAACATAGGTTTTGGGGGTCAAGTGGTCTTATATAAACAGAAAATAACTCCTCAGAGCAACCCTTCTGCCATTTTCCAATATGCCAGCTATAATAGAGGAAGAAGAAACATATATAGAAATGAAACAAATAATAATGGTTTTTAATCCTTTTATGTATACACCAAACAATGTTTATGATCTGAATATGAAAAAAATAATGTGTATCACTCTTGTTTTAAAAACATTTTCATAGTTCACTCTGTTTATTTGTTTCGGCAATCGCTCGTGGTATATTTGCAGAATGTTGAACATTTCAGAAGAGCATATCGATACGGACAGCTTTTTGTAGCACAGGTTTTACAAGTACATGTACGAGTAAGTTCTGTGGGTAGAGGCTTTAGAAATTTGATAGGTTTTAGCACCCAATCAATATCTTCCCAACCAAATTCACAGTGATATTTCTCTACATATGCATGGTCCAAAACATTTACACAATATTCTGATCAAGTAGAACACTCTTTTAATGTGTTCACGTACAGGATATGACGTCGGTGGAAGGTCGCTTAGCGGGACTGATCTCTTGAACTCACTGTAACCGAAGATCATCAAATGTGTGATAGTCAGAACTCGTTTTCCACACAGGCACAAGGTATTTTCCTACGTCTTTAAAGTCATATTCGTCTTCTGTATCAGCAAATCCTTTTAGAAACTTCACAGGTTCAGCAGTTAAAGCTCAAAGCTCTGTTCCAATTTTGCTCATAGTATCATCACCCGTAAGAATATGTGCCTTGATAAGAACACTGGGCATCTCTGAGTCAAGTTTCTTGTACAGAATATGATGTGGGATTAAGTGTCTTTTCTCGCCTGTTCCATAACGTATCCATAACTCTGACAATCCGTGACTTATGAACATTGCAACAAATCTGAAGCACAATAATATCTGTGTCCTTTGACAGTACAGTGACTCGATTGGAACCATTTCGAACAGCCCATTCAACATGTGGCACAACAGGAAGGTCAGCTTCCTCCAATTTGCTGTTAAGTTCTTGAACAATTAGGCCCATACCTTTTAAATATATCTCTGCAGGCACCAACTTCTTATTGACAATCATTTCACTCGCAATAATTGGAAATTCAGTGTTGACTGAAACATCAGCAATGTTTTGGTGAGTTAACATCTCCAAGTTCATCTTGTTCGATGTTGATGACCAGATTTTATCAAGTTGCACAGGTACAGCTGTCGAATTTTTGATGGAGGCAAGGTCAATTGTTACACTTTTAGACATTCGGCTGATTCTCTCACATTCTTTGACAGATAGTTCAAAGACAATGTGCAGTTCTTGCAAGGTGCATGTAGGAGAGTAGGATCTGCCTCTTATGTTGCCCCCATTTTGTTTTCTGATGTTTACACTGGTTTCTGGCTATAGTCAGGCTGGGACACTGCTAATCAGGGCCCCAGCCTCTCTGTTCTCTCTAAACGATTTGGAGTGCACTCTAGGTGCACTAGTGATTGGATACTGTGGTACCTTATGAGTCCCTAGTATATGGTACCCTAGGTACCAAGGGCATAGGTACTCCACAGGCCTACCAGGGGCTGCAGCATGTATTATGCCACCCCTGGGAAGCAGACTAAATCTGACACCACAGGCCTGCTACTGCAGCCTGAGTGAGGAAGTGCTAGCACTCCTCACTGAGATATAGGTTCCCTATATCTCTCCTGCACACATATAACCCTATCAGTCACCCCTAAGGCAGGCCCTATCAATCCTGAGGGCAGGGTGCTTGGTTCTATGTGAGGGGGTGCCTCTGCCTGAGCAGGGCCCCTCTGCAGCTCTCAGAGTCCATTCTCTGGTGCTGTTTGTGGATGCGGTTAAACCATATATTTTTAAGTGCATTATATCCTCGCGGTAAAATGCTAACTTTGGAATGGCTGCATCGAAACATGTCGTGTTTGGTGTCAAACACCTTGGAATACTACCTCCCCGCCAGTCCTGGCGGCGGGGGTAGCATTCCACCCTTCTAGAGGGATAGACATGTACCTACTGTGGAAACGCGGTAGAATCCGACAGAGCCCTGGCATCACAAAATGGATGCCACCAGTCACAGACACTGGGCTGCCCTCCTGCTGATGACCAACACTCGCAGTGGAGGGAGCCCAACAATAGATATCCTGTCCCAAGGGGGTGTGACCACCTCCCAGACAGGGTTTAGTGTATTGGGGCTGGGTGGGTGCACTCTTAGAGTGCTTTGAAGTCCTGCACTGGGGGAGCAGAAGGCTCCCTCTGTGCATATGCCAGTTCAAACCGGCTCAGGGGCTACCTGTCCCTGCTCTGGCGCGAAACTGGACAAAGGGAAGTGGGTGTAGCCACCACTCCCCTGACCCTCCCATAGGTAGGGTCATAGAGCTAGTCCCTCCCCTCCTTTTAGTATAAGAGGGGAACCTGTGCATTGCACCCTAGATTTTCCTGGACGACGCTCTACAAGAAGAATCCCGGACCTTCGACGTTCCACTACCTTTGGAAGACTGAAGAATCTCCCTTGGAGTCAAGGAGTGACTCCCCTGCTTGGCAGGCACCAAAAACTACAAACGACGGTCGCAAACTACGCCGCTCCCGCCGGAGTCCAAAGTCCCTGCAGCCCAAGAAGTGGATTTCCTGACTTCTCAAAGGCCATCGTGAGTCCCCAGCGAAGCTGAGGCCAGTGGACCCCAAGAGTAACGAGGAACCGCGACCCCTGGGTACCGTGCACTATTGTCGAGTGCAACCCCTAACAACGTTCCACGAACTTGTGCTTTGGACCACGTGTGGTCCCAGCCTCCAGCAGGAATCCCTCCTAAGATCAGAGGCCTACCACGTCCCGAGTGACCGTGGGCCCCTGCGAGAGAATCCTCCCGAGGCGTCTTCGCGATCCCTTGCCAGCCAGCTTGAGGGTCCCCAGAAGACTTTCCAACAAAACCAAAGGGCTCCCCTGGTTGCTCCAGGCCTGCCCTGACTTACCCTCGCGGGGTGAGTTCCACAGACCTTGCTGGTCTGCGCCATCGCCTCTTCACACTTTCCCCGAGACTTGCTGTTACCAAGGCTTGTTGGCTCCGATCGAGTCGCCGACACCGCAGTAAACCGCAGACATCGTGGGACACGCCGACTCAGCTCCTGGTCGTGCGCCGACGCCTCCTGGACCTCGTGGCTGAAGAGTCAAGGCAACCGTGAACGACCTGAACCCTGCGACGACGGTGGGCATTCATCTTCCTTGCCCCGAGTCACTGCCAAGTGACTTTGAACACTGTCCCCTCTGCTTTCAGGTCTTCTATCTTCCGAATCCAGGCTTGGATTCCTCCGGACACTTCTCCTGTCGCCGCAAGCAGCAAGTCTTCACTGGCTCCCATTGAAAACGACGCCGCGACCCGACACCAAAGAACACCTATGCACCCGGCTCCCCTGGGTGAGGTAACTTCAGCACTACGGTGCTCCTGTGGGTGTGGGCCCTAGAACTACTTACCCTGTAAGTGACTTGCTTGTAGCTTCCCTCGAAGTGTCCTAAAACTCTAACTTTCCACGTGCATCTATCGCACTGACTCGTACCTGGTTCACGTCTGTGTTAGACACACCGCGTCCAACTCCCTTGCAATACCATCTGTAACCGCGTCCTTCGACTCGTACAAGGACCGATCGGTGTGTTCGCCTCGAACACGCAAGGGACCTTTAACATTGATATTTCAATCGCGTCTGAGTGCATAGACTCGTACAGGATTCGCATCGGTGCCAGGTCACCGCGTCCGTCCCCTGTGGGTCTCCTACAACTACCTGGGGTGGTTCTTGGGGGTCCCTCGATTCTAGATGCCCTAGACCTAGGTCTAGCAAACTAAGATTGTAACATTCAATTGTGCTAAACTTATCCTGATAATATTTGACTTGTACATATGTTCCTGACCTCTAATCTCATAAAGAGATTAGTAGAGAGTGTTTATTAATAAATACATATATATTTGATATATATACCTGTGTGGTGTCTTTTCATTTGGTGATTCAAGAGATTGTGTGGTAAAACAAGCTGCTTTACATTCCTTCAAGACTTAGCCTGAAGGCTGCTCTCCACAGCTACCACTAGGATAGCTTTCTATAAAGGTTGTCTTAAACCTATCTACCATAAGAGTCGAATTGTTCTGGTGCAAGGTGTCCACTTTAATTAGTGAACAGCATATACCAGGCCAACTTCTCACAGTGCACACTGACTTTCATATCTGTAGAACAGTCTGAACGACCTCTCTGACGTTTACATGGATGAAATCTTGACTATTCGCAATTGAAACATATAGTCCACAGCAACAGCAGTTTTCAATGAAGACACCTTTTTTAATTGAAATTCTTCAGGGGAAAGGTTTTTTTTGAGCTCTTGCACAAGTTTGTGCTTCACTGGTTTGGTTGCAGCATCTCCATCAAATAATTCGTTTGTTGGAAGAAGATCATGCAACACAATGTCCTAGATAAATTCACCTCTTTCTTTTGCTACATCCATCTCTCTATGTGCTTGCGAAAGTTATTTTCTTGTAACCTGTTTTGTAGTGGCTGGTTGGATGAAACTCTTACTATGGCAATTAAAGCGTGGAAGTTTAACTTTAATGATTATATCAAACAGCTTTTTCTCTTTCAATACAAATCTATCCTGCTTCAGTTCTGCGTATAGTTTCAATCCATGTTCTAGGACATCTAGTAGACGTGTGTTTATATCGCTATCCACATATTGTTTGGTCACAAAATTGTGTAGTTGCACAGGCTCAGTCATTTCAAAGGGTTTCCCTTGATGGTGCATGAAATGAAGACGGCAGTCAACATGTTTATTAAAGTGTTCCCCTCTTTCCCACAAGTTCGCGGTGAGGAACAGTTTCATGATGGTTCATTAGTTATGAATTTGTCATCTCTCTGAAACCATTGCAAATAGAAAGGACATCATGGTAAACTAACTGCCACTGAGTAACATATTCACTTTTATGTGTCTGACCAACAATTCTGCTGGAGCTTTTCTGCGATCTCTGGATCATCTGTACCAGTTTCATATCTTGAGCCACAGCACTGAAACTTCCCTCTCTGTCTTTCACCACAAAATGTCTTTGGTTGAATTTTCTGTAGAGGTATGGTTTTTCCTTCTCTAGCTTCTTCACTCTTTCCAAATACCAGGACCCAATCTCAGGTAGTTTATGCAATTGAATTAGAGAAACACAGTAATCAGTGACTCCACAGTCTTCATGTGCAGCTCTTCCCAATCAGCATGTACCAAGTATTTCACTAGCGGTATCATGTGTAAAACATTTCCCCAGTACTTTCAAAGTTCTGATTTTTCTTCACATTCTTTGACAAACTCTAAGAACTTGGTTTTCTGATTTTGAACTGGGTGTATTGAACATTGCCTGGCTTTGCATTATGTCTTTTGAATGAAGTGCACCCTGTGCCTTGTTCACTTCTGAGATAAGATATGCAAAACCAAATTTGTCGATCTTGTTCCAGAAAGCATTCCAGCAGGATGTTTCTATAGCCTCAGATATGATGAGCATTCCTTGTAACGAACTAACTTAATGAGTTCCGCTCAATACTGACTGGAGAGATTTGCTTCCAAAGATTTCAGCCTCAATAAGTGCATCGTCTATACCACAACCACTTAGATAACTTCATGCACACCGTAACACAACTTTTATCATATGGAAAATGCCCATCATTGGATAAAGATTATCAAATTGTCCTGGATTGCTCATAAAAATGTCCGCTATAATACGGAAAACACCTTCATCGCAGAAATTGCCAGGATAGGCTGGTCTTCAAGCTGAGCATGCACAATTTGGAAATTGTTTAGAGTGGTGCATACTGTTGCGTAGTTTGTGACTGGAGATAGTACTTCTAGTAAAAACCCAACCTTCTTCAGTGGGACAATATTCTGGGAGATCAGAGCATGAATTCCAGCCCACGGAGTAACTGGTTTTCCTCCATACTTCAGTCCGCACCTAATAAGCAATATAATAAATTCAGTTAAATCAGCTTTGCGGACCACTGCATCAGGTAGAAGATCCATATCCTCAGCCACTTTGAAACTTTCTGGTAGACTGGGAAGTGTTGATGGCTTGTAATGATTTTTCAGATGTTGGCAAGGCAGTTGGGTTATAAGTTTGCAGCTTTGTTTGTTTATGCCTACAGCTGACACAGCTTGTTTTTTAGCAGCCACTTCATTGGTACAGTCTTGAAAAAGCACCATTGCAGTATCATGTGTACTGGATGTTCCAGCAAAAGAAAAGCAGTCATCAAAATTATCAAGAGCAGCAATTGTAAACCCCTTCCTGGTAAAGTGACTTGGAAGTGGTGTGCTATTGGATTCACAAGATTTTACAGCATGAGCTGCTAAAATGTTCCTGCACCGCACCATGTCAATATAACTTGTTGATACACCAATCCTATTAATTGAAGTGATTAGCTCTCTACTTTTGTAATTGTCATAGAAAGCGTGGGCAGTCATCATGTATAGCAAAGTTTTCTTTTTGCTGTGATGTAATTGATATTACATTATTCGGAAAAGAAAGTACATTTGAACAGCATAAGCCTGTCGGTTCATGGGATTGTCTTCCACTTCTTCGCTTATATCTTCAAAGCCATCATCAATGTTGTCGGCTTCTGTTCCGAACTCAAGAACTTTAGCTTGTAACAGTTTTGCTTTACTGATATTAAACAATGATGTAAAAAATGTTAAGACAACATCAGGCATTCTTGTTGAGTCCCATGATTTGCGAAGCTCTGGGGCCTCACAAAATTTGTCATTAAGTCCAAAATTGAAATCTTTCAGGACATTTCTTAAAATGGTTCCTGCTGATTTTACTGCATCCTGCAATCTTATTTTGGCAGCAAGACCTTTAGGAGTCAAATCATCTGAGAACACCATAAGTAGTTCATTCTTTTTGTTAGACTGACAAAAACGAATTCTGTCATTGTACATTCTCACCAGAAAAAAATCTTAATTTTATTATTATTGATTAATACAGTTTCATCAATGTTGACCATTATTTCTCTGATCTCACTAAGTGTAAACCCGCAACCAGCACTCAAGCGTGGCTTTAAAGTTTCATTTGCTTTTTCAAAGAGGGCAAACTTAACATTAAGGCTAGCGATTACGTAGCTGCTGGGAGCTCATTGTACATTCATACTTTCGAATGCATGCACACATGCAGTTCGGGTGGGCATACAAATCCCCTGCAAATACATTCACCTTGCTGTTTAGATCAGCTACTCGGCTGAAAACTTCATCTTGGAAGAAACACGCTGCAGATAAAAACATGATTGCCCTTTGAGACTCATATACTCTGTACTTTGTTCTTTCCTCAATCCCTTTGGCCCTTGTTCTGGCTAAGTCACAGATAACACATTGAAGATCCTCTGCTTTCTGATCAGTTGTTGGAGGTGGACGAGGGGTAGCAATCGATCTTCTAAGTGGATAGACATTTGGTTTGGTTGTTGTCACTTTCTTAGAAGACTATGATTCTTGTTGTGATTCACTGGTTTCTACTACTTTTGAAAAAACATTTCCAGTCTTTTTTTCTTTGTATACGACTTGTAGCACTTGTTGTTACAATGATAAAATATTTGATCCTCTTCACCCATCAGGTTCAATCTTTTGTGAACTTCGTCTTGCGTATTTCTGCAGCATCTCGAACTCTCTTCTGTCCAACCGCAGTTCATGTTAGCTTTTCTTTCGGATTAGTTTTTCACATGACACATTTTTCTTTGTTGAAGCAGTCCTCAGATTTTGTAGTTAGCAACACTCAGTCAGGAGGTAAAGATCCTCTGCTACCACCTGTTTCACTCATGTTTACGAATTTGAATCAACGGAAAACCTGAAAAAAAAATATTAAAATAAATTACCAATATGATGGCTAAAACACATCATCATATAGCTGCCATTTTGTAAAATGGTGGAAGGGTTGATCTGAGGAGTTATTGTCTGTCTCAATAAGACTACTTGACCCCCAAAACCTATGTTTTGACACTATGTGTTTATGTTTATGGATTTATAGAGCGCATAGCTGCCCGAGGGCTACCCAGCACTGAGGAGAAGAAGAAGTCTGGCAGAAATTATTTGGGAAATAGCCACGTTTTTATTTTTTTCCTGAACACCAATTCATCTTTTATCAGTCGTGTTTCTTTGGGTAGGGAGTTCCACAGACTAGGTGCAAGGTGTCTGAATGAAGTATATAGGTCTCATGGTTCCTGCAACATATCTGCCATTTTTAAAAATGTCGTCCAGAAAAATTCGGCCCGGATTAGCAATGTCTACCCAAGCTAAATAACTTTTCTAATGATACAAAAACACAAATCAAAAATGAAAATCTCTAGACATTTTTGTTTTACAGAGGTATATCAAGGGGCCAGGACTACTAGTCATTATGCAGGATTTCTAACCTCTATTAGGCCAGACCAATGACTTTAGATGCCTGCCATGTAGTGGAATAATAAGATATGCTTTACAATCATTTTTGTTTTTTTGTTTTATATAGCTCGAACTTGACCCGAAGGTATCGGGTATCAGAGCGCTTTACATAGCACCAGTTGCGTTACATGAGGGCATATTCATTTTTGTTAGGCGGGGGAGATTAAGTGATTTGCCCAGAATCACAGGATGTTCAGCATCATTGCAGAGACTCGAACCCAGTTCCCCAGATTAAAGGTCGACCGCCGTAGCCGTTAGGCCAACTCCTCTCCCCAAAGATCATTCATTTGTAATGTTAGGAAGTAATGCTCATATTTTGGTTCATGATGGTTTGAAATGCTTTCATAGCTTACATGTATTTCTAGTGAATTCGTTTAATGTTTACCATTGCTTTCATTCAGCATTTGTCTTTGCTTAGCAGTGGTGTGTACAGATTTGTATTCTGCCTAGAAACGTAAAATTCACACACTGTTTTCCCATTACTTCATGTAAATCGCGTGATCAACTTTGGAAGTGTGACATGCACATACACACTTTACTTTCCCATTATCAGTTCAGCACTTATAAAAATATACCTCATAAATTTTTCTCATGCAACATAGTAAATAAATTCCAGGTTTTAGGTGCTAGAGATATATCATTCAGTGGCAGGGACCACTATGCTGGACTGTATAGCGCTCCACATATCAGCCTAAATTATAACTCTGCGACGGGTGCGCTCCCTCCAGCAAGCTAAGGGAAGTGATATCATAACGTGTGAATTCTGTTCCTGTGGGCTGTGCTAATGTTGTACTTATTAGTACCATAATTGTCTGTCATACTTTATACTCTGTATTAAAGTATAATACATATTTACAGCTATGTAATTGGGATGGTCATTTACTTTTCAGAACCAAAGTGGGATGCCCCATGTATTTAAATTACACTAGTATCTTGCAATGTTGTAGTAGCCTCACTATTGCACGACCCCCTGTGACTTAGCCATAGTGGTTCAATGAGACCCCTGCTGTTTCCCCACCTCCGTGGCTCAAAAGGCTAGGCACACGTGTTTCGAGCAGAAGATAACCTACCTGAGGGGGCAAAATCTCTTTTGGCACATGTCAGTTTTCAAGGGCAGGAGTTAATGCGTCTTCAGTGTGGGAAGGCAGTGCACCCCAAATGTACAAGGGTGTAGGATAAGGGGTTTCTCTATGGAGAAAAGTATTTCCCTTAGTAAGAAATAAGGAAAAAGGTTTTGAAATCTAAACATTCTTTTTGCGAGTATACATAAATGCAGATCTTTTATATTTCCGTATAAGGAAATATTTGCACATTTGAGTATCCGAGGATATCTACAACATGGATAAATATCGAGGGACTATAACATGAATGCTTTGCCTCTCTTTTCAATGAAGTCACACTGTCTATCAGGCACATGCTTAGTATTTCCAGACGTTAGTGCAGGTGCTCTGGATGTGAGACCTAAGAAAAATGGACCAGCAAACGCCCCTCTGTTTTTCTGAGTTGTTCTGTCGGAAACTCATAAACAAGCTTGTAGTGTTATTAACTTAGCACCTGTTTCTCATAAAAACTAACAATCTGTACCTGCAGGTTTCTGACCTCAAATGGGTGCAGATTTCTGACTTTTTGGGATTGGCAAAAGCTTTCCCGGTAACACCGGGAAAGTCTGACAGCTGGAAAACCTTTATGAATTCTATTTTTCTATGTATTAATATACACATGTATATTTCCACATGCAAAAAAGGTTAACTAGAGTGACAGCTTCACTCCATGTCCTCACAGACACTGTTTTCAGTCCAGTCCTTGAAATAAATAAATCTCACAACATTTCCAATGTGGGCAGGATCAGATTATTAGGGACTGTAGGAAAGTAGGATCTGCTTTCATGGTCACCCACACTTTGCTGGTGTCATTATGTTTTACTGATTAGTCTGACTGGGATCCTGCTAATCAGGACCCCAGTCTCTGTGCTTCCTCCCTAAATTGGAGATGTGAGTACTTAGGTACACGCCAGATTGGCTAATGGTGTTCCCTTGTAAGTCCCTAGTATATGGCACTAAGGTACCCAGGGCATAGGTACACCAGGGGTCCTCCATGGGCTGAAGCATGTACTATGCCACCCATGGGAGCTGACTCAAATTGTGGCGACAGGCCTGCCATTGCAGCCTGTATAAGCTGGTACTAGCACCACTTACAACAGATATACGTTTCCTTATATCTGAGGTCACTGCACTTAAAACCTATGTCACCCCTAAGGCAGGCCTTTCAATCCTGAAGACAGGGTGCTCAATTATACATGTGAGGATGCCCCTGCATGAGCAGGACACCCCTACAATCCACGGAGTCCATTCTCCCGGGTTGTAAGTGCATCAGCTATTAAGATACATAGAGTGGCCATGCGTCATTATACGATGGCTATCTCTAAACTGGCTGTCGTGTTTGGTATCAAACATGTTGGAATCATACCCCAACACTGTGTTGGTGGTATGATTCCATGCACTGTAATGCTCCTCCGGGAGGCCGTCAGTGCTCCCGGTACCAGTCTTCTAGACCTGGACAGCAAACTATGGCTGCTGCCGACCAGAGGCACAAAATTCTGCCCTCCTGCTGCTGAGCCAAGCTCGAGCAGGGGAAGGCAGGACAAAAGGTTTCCTGTCACAGGGAGGTGTGACCACCTCCCAGACAGGACTTAGTGTATTGTGACAGGATGGGGGCGCTTGCCAGCACCACTAGACTGCTTTGAAGGGCACATTTGGTGCCCTCCTTGCATACTCCAGTTGAAACCAATTCGGAGAGCTGTTGGCTCCCGCTCTGGCACGAAACTGGACAAAGGACATGGGAGTATCCTCCCCCGTCCAGCCCCTCCTCTGGGAGGGACCCCTGAATCGTCCCAACCCTTTCCTTAGGGTACTTAAGGGCTTACCTGTGGGTGGGTCCCTAGATTCATAGTGGGTCAAGATTCAGATCCGAAACCACTTCATCTTCATCTGTCTGGGCATTTTGGATTTTGCTGAACTGCGCTTTGGGAACCGAGGCTGCAACTGTGAAGACTCCGGCTGCTTCTTGTCTCGTCGTCCTACCTGTCTTTTGCGTTGTCTGTGCCTGTGCTCCATACAGGTTCTTCTACTGGCCTGTGGACATCCAAGACACTCATAGAAATCTCCCTGGAAGTGAAGGAGTCACTTCCCTACATCTGGAGGCACCGCAAAGAAGCTGACCGTTCTGCTGTTCCAGAGCTCCTACGGTCTCTGAAAGGTTCAGCAACACAGGTCGTAGTTCTGCAACTCCCTCGAGGCCTCCACTGTTTTCACAGAAAGTTTGAAGCCACTATCCCTCGTCGGAACTGCTGGAGCAGTACCCCTGTGCACTGCATCGACTTGCCGTTGCCAAGGCTTGTTGACTGTCTTCACCAGAGATGTTTGTGCTCCAAGAAGCTCCAGCCTCAAGCATCTCCTGCAGCCAAGATCTTCGCCTGCACCGCATCCTCTGCACCGCGGGCCTTCATTCTTTGGTGAGCTGCTCAAGGTCCGCTTGCGACTCCTGTGCCTCCGGCCCGTGGGTCCTCTTGAGGGTCTTCTTTGGCTCCAGTGAGCTCCTCTGCTTGCTCGGGGCCTACTCTGACTTACCTGCTCGTGGTGAGTCGCTTGGACCTTGCTGGTCCCGACAGCGCACCATTTTTGCATACTACGTTGGTTGCCGTTGCCAAGGCTTGTTGGTGCTCCCGACGGACACCGTCCCCCTGACATACGACTTGGGACAGCTCGTAAACGGCTCCTGGTCTTCCACAGCTGCGCCTGGTCCACACAGCTGTAACTGCAAGGGCACCGTCAACTCTACTGCATCTCCGACATCGGTGGGCATTAGTCTTCCGTGCCTCATGGTCACTCCTGAGTGGCATAGACTCTGTCACCTCTGCTTGCAGGTACCTCTCATCTTGGATCCACCTTTGGGTTCCACCGGACTCTTTCTCCTTCTTTGCCAGCGGCATCTTCACTGAAGTCCTCTATTGTGGTCTACGGCGGTTTCCGACGTCACTTCGCACCTATGCACCTGGCTCCGCTGGTGTAGGTATCCTGGTTCCTGGGGTATCCACGGATGCGGTGACTCTGCAACCTTCCATCTTCCACTGGGCTTCTACACGGTCCGCTGGGAAGGGTCCTTCTTCTTTAAAACTGCAACCGCGACTTACCCATTGGCTTGTATTGAGCACGCGGTCGTGTTTACACTCTGCACACGGCTTACGTGGGGTTCCTGGGTACTTACCTTGGGTGGTTCCTTGGGTCCCCGACTCTTCTATGTCTTCTGGGTCCAGTCTCGACTTAGGTCATGGTTCGCATTCCACTATTTTAGTATATGGTTTGGTCTCCCCCTGGAGACCAGTGTGTATTTGTGCTACTTACGTGTTCTATTATCAAAGTATTGTGTGTATTGTGGTTATATCTCCGGGTAGGAGATATTGCAATGTGTTAGTGAGTGTTTATAATAAATAAATAAATATATAACTACACTGTGTGGTTCTTTTTCACTTAACCTACGCCATAAGATTAAGTACTAGTGAAACAAGCTGCTTTACACTCCTTCTGGACTAAGCCTGAAGGCTGCTCTTCACACATACCACTTAGAGAGCTTTCTAAGGTTGTCTAAGACCACTAAAATCACCATAAGGGTTGTCTGGATTAGTGCAGGCTGCTATCCTTACATAAGTGTGCACCTTATACTAAGCCTGCCTCCTACAGGGACCACTACCAGCTTTTCAACAAACTCTAACAAAGTAAACTTTCTTTTTTAAAAGCAACCTTATTTCATTTAAGGAAAACAGACTACTATAAAAAAGAAAAGTTTACTTATTGAAAGGTGATCACCGACATGGTGGTCACCTGACTCTAGCGGATACCAACAGCTATAATGACCACCAGTTGGAATAAGTCACAGTTTGTGACCTACCTCATTAATATTTATTAGGTCGGTCAGATTACCACCCACTCAGATTTGGAATTATACAATAGGTCATATTAGTGCATAGGTCAGTTTATAAAATTCAATTATTTTCACAAAACTACTGGTTGAGTATTGCGACCAATTTTTTGCAACTAATGTTTAGTACATCATCATATATCCTCAGTGGACATGAAAAATAATTCTGGCCAAAACACAGTGACAATATATTTTTTTAAAAGCCTTTTATATAATACTCATTAGTTGCTACATTGATACCTACAACAAAATATGTAAACCCTAATTGTAATCCCTCTTCTCGCTCAGACCTCCCAGAAACCTAGGGCCAGATGTATAAAGCAATTTTGTGGTCGCAAAAGTTCAGATTCGTAGTTTGCACCTGCGGAAATCCTTTTTGCAATGTACAAAACTACAAAACTCATTTTGCAATTCAGTAACAGATTACCAAATTGCAAATTGGTTTACAAGAGCATAACAAATCACTATTTGGAAAGGGCTTGTCTAGGGCATCCCTTCCAAATAACGACTTGTTATGCCATCTATCAAAGTTTTGTGACCGAAATCTTGTTGCAAAACATTAACATTTTACCGACTCCCAACAGTGGATGGTAAGCCCGAGTCCTTGGGGCTCCTTCCCCTTTGTGAATGTAAAAAAAGTTTATTGGGGAGTAGACAGTGGTTTAATCTGAGCCCTGTTTCTTTTAAGGAAAATAAACAGCTTAGAGAAAAAAGTTTACTTGTTTGAAAGCCTACCACTGTCATAGTGGTCTGCTGTCCCTACCAGGCCACCATCTTTATGATGGTCACCAATTCCGACCTACCTCATCAATATTCATGAGGTTGATTGGATTTGGAATTTCATGAACCGACCTATTGGTACATAATTCGGTTCATAAAATGTCATTCAGGTCAGAAATTGTGACTAGTGTTTAGTACATCTGGCCCATTATCCTCTTAAGGGCATGAAACTTACTTGTGAATTTGCGATCATAAATTTCTTTTACTTGTGCATTAGGGTAAGTAGTAGCTCAGTAAACATGAAGGGATTTCCATATGTGACTTGCAAATAGATCTTTTCATCAGTTGGACTGTACGTCACAATTTCATTAATAAAGATTAACTATCAGGTCATAGAATCCCCCAAGTACATCTGCAGTCACATAACACTTTAAACCTTCAAATATTGAAGGTAAATAGGTAATGAATTACTCAAGATATGACTTGCCTTAATTACCTTTTAAGAGCCAACCCTTTGCCTACTGCAGCAGCAAGAAGCACAAAATCCCTAATATATAATTTCTCTGTAATGCCGACCTACGCTTCAATGCTTACTCTTTCATGGATCATGGCACGATGCTGCCACATTGGATTCCTATTGACCAGCAGACAAATATGGAGACACAGATGCTATGTCATACTAGGCAAGTCATGCAATACATCTACTAAGACATAACCCACAACCATCCAAGAAGCCAGCAATAGAAGCAGAGAGCTGTTCAAGGCAATCAAGCACGTCATCAACATCCCTGCTGGACTCCCTATTCCTCACTCCACAGAAAGGTGCAATGCCATCAACCTCTTCTACAGTGCAAAAATACAGAAGATACCATGCCTGCTTCATCTCTTACTGTCACCACCTCTTGTCCAATCCTGCAATGGTCAGCCTTCAAAACCTCATCTTTCAAGATCTGACTGGCATACTCAAATCCCTCTTCTAATGAAGATGATGTCCTACCCCTGTCTTTCATCAAAGATTTGTCTGGGGATGCACTCTTACCCCTACTTACCAATGTCAATGCCGCCCTCACTCATGGCATCTTCCAAAACCCTTCACATCTGTGCTAACCATCTCCTGCATGGCTACTATTCTGGCTTCAGATCACGCTGCAGCATGGAGATCTACACTTTACACATTGTAGAAAATGCCCTCTTGACCACAGATGAAGATGACCCCTCCCTCCTGATTCTACTGGAACTCTCAGTTGCCTTCAACAGCCCACCCTCATAAGCACGCTCGAGATGCGAATGGGTTCCACTGGCAGTGACCTTCACTGGTTTTCATCCTACATTTCCAATGGTCACCAGTTTGCTCACATATGCACCTCCAGGTCACAAATGATCCCTATCATGTGTGAAGTACGCCAGGGTTCCATACTGTCTTCTGTCATCTTCAACATTTACATGGAGCTGCTTGCTGTTCTACTCACAGATAACAGCATCAAGATTCATCAATATGCCAATGATACACAACTCTACTTGAAAGTCTCTTCTGCTTCAGATATCCAATGACTCGTCCACTACTTGCACATCATGCTGACCTCGATGTCCAGTGCCTACGTGAAGCTCAACCCAAGACAGAATTTGTATTATTTGCCAAGAACAATATACAGTGCAAACCTGGCTCAATGGCATGAACCTTGACTACTTTGAACCACAACTCTCACTGAATGCCAAATTACTTGGATTCACCTTGGACGCCAATCTCTCCATCAACACTACCAAAAACACAAACATGGCCTGGTACCATCTCTCTCGTCTAAGAAAGTCAAACCGTTTGTTCCAGAAAACGACTTTAGATCTGCTGTTCAAGCCCTTGTGCTTTTGCATCTGGGTGGTGGCGATGCCCTACTCCATGGCCTACCAGACTCCACACTGGCACCCAAGTGGGGCATCCTACATGTCACAGCATGTTTCATCCAGGGCCTGAAGAAATATGATCACCCTCATCCTAATAGAAATCCATTGGCTCCCCTTGCCGGCCCACACATCTTCAGAACCAGTTGCGTTAATTACAAAGCCATCATCACCAGCACCCCTATAAGGAAATGTCTGTTTTTGCATGATCATCACCAAAGTTTTGGACTGATGTTGCTGGTTTTTTGACTCTGAGAATGCACTGAGGACTGCTTTGCAAATGTCAGTGCCAGTGCTCTGACCCTTAAAAGTATATGTTTGTTTGGCTTATACCCAATTGGTATAACTTTACTTACTTATAAGTCCCTACCCAGGGCTTGTAAGTTAAAGTGTCCCACCAGGCTGCAGCACTTATTGTGCCACCCTAGATGTGACAACGTGAAAACATGCAGTTTTAATCTGCTAACTCAACTTTGTTATTTAAACTAATGGCAAAGCCCAAGCCCCCCCTCTTTAATATATATGTAACCCCACATCACCAGGCCTATCGAGTCATAGGGAGGGGGGTGTATATTAAAAAGTAGGACATGTATTTTTATATTTCATAACAGTAAAATTCCCATATTGCTATTTTTATGAAAAGCTAGCAGCCCCATGGGCAAGTACGGGGTTACATACTGACAACTCAGCTGTGCTAACTTCTCAATTTGACTACTAAACTTGGTACATCGAGGTATCAAAGTAATCGTTACATTAAACCTGACTTGATGCTTATTTGAATTTAATGTAACTTTTAAAGAAATGCAATTTCCCCACAGTTGTCACTCTGCTGCCCAAGTTTTCCAGTAGCCATTCACAGATGCTGGCCACAAGATAAGCTTTTGACCTCCTGGTGAGAGGTGTGAACGACTCCCAGGAACAATAGAGGCCTGCCATTGGAAGAGGTGTTACCTCTCCCTGGCAGAAAGCCACACAGGGTGTGAGCCCAAAGGGGGAGCTTCCTTTGAAGGGCAAATGGTGGACACACACGAGAGGGGCTGCTATTTTCTTCCGACACAAGGGACGGCATTGGGGACAAAGAGGGGAGACCAGTTGCCAAACCTTTTTTTTTCCATGGGCAGTTTGCCCTCAGGTAGCCGCACCTCTGGGTGGGCTACCAAGCTCCACACACCAAGAAAAGAGTTTTGCCATCTTGGGAGTGGGCAGAATAGTGCCCTCTGGGATAGCTAGATGCCCAACATTGCAGGAAGTTGTCATCAGACGGGAAGGCTTCTAGTAGCCCATTGGCTAGTACATGTTGCATCACCCAAGGGCCCTTTCTGGGCATAAATATTGCATCCCTGGCACCCAGACCTCCGCTCTCATCTGGACTGGAGAGAAAATCGAAGAAGGACTGCCCTGGTGTTCCCTGGACCTGGCAAGAGAGGCTGCACCAACAGTTGGACTGCAACTGCTGTCCTTGGGCTAGCAAAGAGAGGACTGTGCCTATGGTGCCTAGCTCATGGAAAAGTCACTTCTGAGCCCCAGAAGGAAGAGGTAAACTCCAGGAGTCAGTTGGCTGACTTCCTGTTACGGCACCAGAGCCACAGAAGCTTAAGAAGCCCGTCCTGGCTTTTTAGTAGCTACAATCGCCTGATTGCCACTGAATGCTGATATGCAGTCGGGGAAACCAAGTCACCATGCTCAAATGTTGCATCCGAGTCTGCTGGACCTAGGATAGTCATCAGAGTGCAGTTTGGTTGTCCAAGATGGGGAGTAGGCTTCACCAAAGGGAACCGCTGGTTTTGCTGTGACCGGAAACCAATAGTCCAGTGACGACTGGACTTTTGCTGAACCCAAGAGGACTACGAGGGATATCGATCCCTAAGGCCAAAGTTGCCTCATCAAGACCGAGGAGTAGCCCCAGGAAGCCCCATGTTGACCACACAGCATCCTGTTTCCCTTGCCTAAGAACCCTTTGACTGAAATCTATGGCGGTTCGCCCATAGAGCCTGGAACTGGACTTGAGACTGCTTTGGTGACAAGGTAACTGTCCTACAACTCTTTACCTTTCTCCTTGACCATCTCCCTGTCGGAGTTGGTCGCCCAAAGCAGCCCAGAATAGCCGAAAACAACTTTATAAAAGTTTTGCAAACATGCTGATTTTTCCATTCGGTTTTCTTGCAATCCCAATGGTATTGAGCCAATCTGAGGCCTCTACGGGCTCTATCACACCTTCAGTGCACAATCTCTGTAGTTCCTCCTTCAGCGGATCTCTTACAGCTAAAGGAATATTCTGCACCTTGTGTACGGCCACCTTTTTCAAAATAATCAGTTGTTCAAATTTCTTTAAACACCCCCAATTTGCTCCTAAATAAATTGCAAAATTTTGCAACCCTCTCTTCAACATCCTGTGTTTCCATCAATAGAACCTGCTGCGGATGGTTGGGATTAAGTACTATCCTCAACATACGTTTTTCCTTCCATCCAAGGAGGGATTTGCCCTTTTCTACCACAAACATTTTCCTTTCAGTCTTCCTGTCTTGAAGTCTTACTCATGCTGTAAAATATCCTAGCACAGGTAATTTGTCGCCACAATATCCTTCTAGCAATACATTTGTGGGACACAATATACTTGATTGCAAACCTTGCCAGATGGATTTATCGATTATGGTGAAAGGCAAACACGAATCAGCCCATACATGCACTTCTTACCCATTCACCAGGAGAGTACACTTCGGTGGGCGATATTCATTGCAATTCATTACAGAAATGTCCCCTGGCTGATTTTGCCCAACATTCACCATCAACACTTCCACATCGTCAACATCACTAATGTCTGAATTCTCGTCTTGATGCTGCACGTATGAATTCTTCACCAAATTCACCGATCTCTTGGTGACAGTTGAATCCCCCATTCTACACACCCTGGAGAAGTGGCCCATTTCCTTGCATTTAAAACACTTGCTTTTCGCAGCCGGCCAATTAATTGCATCAGCAGTGTGTCTCTTGTTACCACATCTGAAACATGTTTTTCTTTATTCACTATCAGATTTTTTTACTGCATCTTTTTTTCATTAGCATTGGGTGCAAACCTCTTACCAGTGGACACTTCACACACTTTTTCAGACTCAGCTATACGTTTGGACCCAGACCCACCCAACTCTTTCACATAACCAGAAGTATTTTCTATTCATTTAGCCACACCAATCATTTTGTCTAAAGAAGGGTCCTTAAGATCCAATCATTTTTCCTGAGTTTTCAAATTAGAAATTCTATTTATCAATTGGTCCCTTATGATCTAGTCTCTGAGATCCCTAAACTTACACGTAACTGCCAACCTCCTTAAAGTAGCCACATACATACCAAAGGACTCCCCAGGCTCCTGTGCACAAGAAAAGAATCTGTGCTGCTCCACCACAATACTAATTTTCCTCCCATAGTTATCCTCAAGTGCTTTAAGAGCATCCTTATATACTTCTTCCTCCTCATTGTCTAAACAATCCCCATTCTTTTCCACCACTTCAGGTTTTGGCAGAGTTTTCAAAACATTTCTTCCCTCAATCCCAAACAGTGTTTAAGAATGGCTAATTTCCTTTTGGCCACATACACATCCCCTCCAATGGCTTCCAAATATGTTTGGAATTTCTCCTTCCAATCTTCCCACACCATGAAGGGCATACCAGGACCTTGTAGGGCACAAGGTGGAGCAGAAATAGATTGGGAAGACATGGTTGGCTCAGACACTATGTGTGAATGACACTCATGAATATTTCTCAGACAACTGTCTCGATATGTGCACTAGATCAAGCCAACACAGAAATCTAGCGAGGCAATATCACTAAGCAACTAGTGCCAGTCAAAACATAGGTAAAACCAAGTTAGTTAAGAATATCCCATGCAGACAGTGCCTAAACGCAAAGCAACTCCTCCACACCGGTGATCCAAAATTGCAATGGGCGATTGGAAAATGGTAAACAAACGGTAGTACTGTATCAATCCCTTGAAGCGTGCCTGTCGCTGATGTGCTGTCGACAGGCTGAACTATGGTGTGCCCATCACCACAACCAGATGCGCAAGTTCCTCTGTTAGGCTGATTCGTGGTGTGCCTGTGCGTTCCTCTGATAAGCCGACCGCTATTATCCTTCCTGATGCCAGTTTGTGATGCCAAGGTAACACGGTTAAATTCAGGTCTTTGTGCCTCAACCAATATGGCGGCATGCAAACGTGTCACCAGTTACCAAGGCTGCAACACGCCAGGGATGTCGCGCACCCTGCGCCAGGCACAACGCACCCTGCGTCGGTCACGTCACGCCCACCAAAGGATTGCGAGAACACAAAGCAGGCTTGCTCTCTGTACACGCGGGCAGAGCAGCGCAGCGCAGTGCAATCTCCCCTTCAAATGTCACTGCTATGGACCCCATACAGCGCGGTCAGTCCAGCACTCTCTTACTTTCAAAAGTCACTGCTATGGTGAGTAAACACAATAGGGCCCACTCAAGTCACTGCCAGACTTGCTCTGGCTCTTACACTGCAACTCTTGCTGGCTTAAATCAAAACACCCGGGTTTACACAGAAACTCGTGCAGCACTCTACCCCTGGCAAATGTCACACAAAAAAAAACACAGAAATACAGAGCCAGCCCAGTTCCGTTTGCTGGAATGATAGCTACCACTTGACAGGGCGATTTTTGGACCTAGGGTTGGAATGTCTCTCAAAGATTGCTGAATAAATCAGGGGTGTGGAATTTACTAAAATATCTACTTGTCCATGGGGCAGGTTGCTTCATAAATCTACTTGTCCTGTGACAGAATCCACTTGTCCCTTTGGTGCCATGTAGCGCGGCAACAAATTATGGCAGCAATCTCATTATATAAGAGCTCTGATATAGCCTCTCTGATTATGCCAGGGCTCATACCGAAGTAGTGTTTGAATACTTGCAATCCCCTTATGTTGCCACATTTCCGCAGATCTACATACTGGGGCTGAAGGTAGTGGTAAGCAGTAGTTCCAGGGTTAGAATGCCCTTTTGAGTCTGTGCAAACCTACTAACTTGCATGTTTTAAGGGTTTTCAACAACTCTTCTCTAATCTTTTCCCATACTGAGAAATGTTGTAAATTTACTCCTGACAATAGCAGAAGTAACCCTTTACACAAGAAAAGGGGGAGAAGGACAAAACCTTACCTCTTCCTCCTCCAAGACAATATATACACACAAAAGGAAGTAAGGTGAGTACAAATCGCAAATTTTAAGTATGTATGAAGTTATGTCTGGAGCACAATCACTTTATAAAAACTGCCCTCACCCACAACAAGTTGTGGCATGCTTCATCATAGGGCTGCTACTAAACGCCTCTGTGCAGACCAACGCTAGAGGCGGAGCAATAGGGAGGGGTAGACAATACAAACAATTAGAAACAGGAAAAGAAAAGGATCCTAAACGAGTGCAGACAAATAGTGTTAAAACTGACTAAGAGATATCGTCATAACAATTTTAATCCTTGATTCCCTTGTCAGGAGTAAAAAAGGGTATAAGGATACCCTCGGATGGTGGTGGCGTGAGTGAATTATGCACTCTCCACCCCTCCGTTCTGCATAGAGGTAAACATGTTTCTGCCGGATTCCGTCTCTCTACCGTCATTCATCAGGACAAACGGGATCCCTATGCTACTTTCCCAGTTGTTATAAATCCACCTTGGTATTTCCACTGTACTAAGTATTACTCCACCTGTAAGTCTGGAGCAGTCCAGTACACTTACTCATCAAATGACATCTGTAAGTGGAGAAAATAAAAACAGTGATAGCCATCTGTACAGTGGTACACCAACAAACACATAAATAAATAATACAAGTGAAAAGATGGTGCTCTCAGGGATAACTTCATAAAAACAACCCATTAGGTGCGACTCGGGTGTATTATAAATCATAAATAACACACCCTTTCAATGGGCAAACAATGGCCCTCTCTCTTGAATCAAGAACACTTATTGTGAGTTTCTAATATCCAAACATACTGTGCTTAAGTATCGATGCTATGGTGAACACATCCGTCAAGACATGGTGTGGTGGCACGACGTGCCCCAACCCGTACTCATAGTTTTAGACGTATCATTAAATGTGCTCTCTTAGGGTCATACATATATCTTTACTCGGCACGCCTTACCGAGTTTATTATGATGAGCGCTAGAATAGGCACGGGAGTAGAGGGCAACCCCCTGTAGTCACACTCTGTGAGGAGAAATGGTTAACAGGTAAATACTAGCACCTCCAGAGTATGCACGCTTTTAGGACAACCTCGTCCACTACAAAATGCCAGTGTTCAATAGTACCGATGCTGAATGGTACATGGATAGGGCCATTCACATCTGCTGATTACAAGGCCGGCACCGAGATGGACTAATCGTGGCCCCCGGCGTAGTGCGTGTGCACACAACTGTCTGTATTCAGGGAAAGTAAACCCCCCATTCCTCCTTACTTCGTCAAGGGTGGTCAGCCGCCACCTAATCGGTCTCTCCGGGTGCCGCGTAGATACACGGGCCCGTGAAGGACCGGTGTCCATAAATGAAGGATCGCTTCCCGTCACGTGGGGTGCGTGTGACGTAAGCGCAATGTATTACGTCACACGCAGGGAGACCGCGACTAGAGCGGTAACTTGCGTTCGTCCCCTACAGTGACCTGTTACAATACGCACTCGCGAGCGCGATGGCTCGTGATAGTGAATGCCATAAGCAAGTGAAAGATGGAGAGAAATGCTAAAAGCACCGCCCGAACATCGTGATTAAAGGACGGGCGTGTAGCCTGTTATGTATGGTAACGTGAGTAAGCTTCAATAAGCGAGCGAGATGGCTCGTGATAATCAATGCCACAACCATGGGAATGATGGAAAAAATTGCTAAAAGCCCCGCCCGACCACTGATACTCTTGGTAGGGCGTGTAGCCTGCTATGTATGGTAAGCATAAATAACAATAAAGTGTGGCATTCATGAATATAGTGATGTTACTGTCAGCAAAAACTTTTTTGTTTCCTAATGGGTACAGCCAGTAGCTTACACCAGCCAGATTGGGACATACACCGATAATAAGAGTTTGCCTACTCGTGGAGTTTTTTAGAGGAACCGACTGTTATAGTCACTACATCTCAAATGGAGCAGTGGCTAAGAGGCAGTATGGATTACCCCTCAGACTTAATGTGTACAAGGAGACATAATGGACAAGCCCATAGACATAATGTATCCGAACAGACGAAGTGGTGATAGGAGGCCACAGTGACAGTAGGGGGGTATCAGCGTAGTCAAGAGAATACCAGCTTGGAGTCCTCTGGTACTTTCAGAATAATGTATTCGAAAAAGGGAGCATATCGGGAGTCTACTTATAAGTAGGGAGACAACTACACCCCGAAGACTACAGTGATAGAAGGCTATCGTCACGAATAAGTTGCAGAGTGGCTCTAGAATCCTATGACCTACCCAGGGCAGTCCATGGGATGTCGCCATTTAGCCCTGTCTCATGACTGCGGATCCTGTAGACCCACTTCTGTTCACGTATGAACAAAGCTCGGGAGGGGTCCCTAGTGTTGGATGAGATGAAAGGTTGTCCAACACGGTCCAATACATATCCTCAACAGTGTGTCTCTTCTCAACATAATGTAATGTGAGTCGTGTTGTGGTCCTAGCACAGCGGATGTTGCTCCTGTGCTCCATTATTCTCACTTTTACCTTCCTGCAAGTCATACCCACGTAGATCAGGCCACAAGGGCACCTGATCATGTAGATGACATTAGTGGAGTTGCAGTTAGTGTGCACTCGCTGTTCCCACGGGTAACTGAGGCCCACGTCGACATTCTTGCTGTTGGTGGTCAACCTGCAAACATCACACGAGCCACATCTCGTGTGTCCTGTGACAGGTGGAAGATCCCAGGCTCCCCGAGGAGCCCCTCAAGGGCAGGTTTGCAATCTAGAATGGACCAGATGATCCCTGATATTCGAACTCCTTCTGAAGGAGAACAGGGGTTTCTCGAGGTGGAGGCCACTGGAATTCAGTATCCGCCAATGTTTTAAGATGATACGTTTTATAGCTGTAGAGGCTGTGTTAAATGTAGTGACACAGATAGTGGTCTTCTTCTCTGGTCTCTCTACTTTCTCCAAAAGGGCTTCCCTATGGCAGTTCCATGCTCTCTTCTGTGCCCTACGCACCACTCGCCTAGGGTAACCTCTGTTGTTTAGTTTGTCAGACAGGAGGGCAGCTTCCACCACATTAATTACTTTCATATTTCACTATACTAATTCAACACTAATTCTTTATGGGTCCCGGAGTAGCGCGCTACTCGCCGAAAAAGTGCTTTGACGAGTCGTCAGGGGTAGTAAGCGCTATATAAATGCAATTACAATACAATACATAACAGGCTACACGCCCGTCCTTTAATCTCGATGTTCGGGCGGTGCTTTTAGCATTTCTTTCCATCTTTCACTTACTTATGGCATTCACTATCACGAGCCATCGCGCTCGCGTATGCGTATTGTAACAGGTCACTGTAGGGGAAGAACGCAAGTTACCGCTCTAGTCGCGGTCTCTTTGTGCGTGACGTAATACGTTGCGCTTACGTCACACGCACCCCACGTGACGGAAAGCGATCCTTCATTTATGGACACCGGTCCTTCACGGGCCCGTGAAGCTACGCGGCACCCGGAGAGACCGATTCGGTGGCGGCTGACCACCCTTGACGAAGTAAGGAGGAATGGGGGGTTTACTTTCCTTGAATACAGACAGTTGTGTGCACACGCACTACGCCGGGGGGCACGATTAGTCCATCTCGGTGCCGGCCGTGTAATACCAAAGGGGATTTATAACAACTGGGAAAGTAGCATAGGGATCCCGTTTGTCCTGATGAATGCCGGTAGAGAGACAGAATCCGGCAGAAACATGTTGACCTCTATGCAGAACAGAGGGGTGAAGAGTGCATAATTCACTCACGCCACCACCATCCGAGGGTATCCTTATACCCTTTTTTACTCCTGACAAGGGAATCAAGGATTAAAATTGTTATGACGATATCTCTTAGTCAGTTTTAACACTATTTGTCTGCACCTGTTTAGGATCCTTTTCTTTTCCTGTTTCTAATTGTTTGTATTGTCTACCCCTCCCTATTGCTCCGCCTCTAGCGTTGGTCTGCGCAGAGGCGTTTAGTAGCAGCCCTATGATGAAGCATGCCACAACTTGTTGTGGGTGAGGGCAGTTTTTACAAAGTGATGGTGCTCCAGACATAACTTCATACATACTTAAAATTTGCGATTTGTACTCACCTTACTTCCTTTTGTGTGTATATAATGGCAGAAGTAAACCTTTTTCCAGAGTTGGCAGGAAAGTGAACTTGCAAACACTCAGATTTTCGCATGAGCAAATCTGCACATGCATATTTGCTCATGCTAAAATACAGGTCACAAATATTTTCTAGGAGTACTATTTCTTGTCCTAATTCTGTAAATTCTTGGAAATCCACTAAAGCCGTGTAGCTGCACTTATTGCAAGGAAATATACCATGGGTGCACTTTTGAGACTTTCTTTAATAATTGGGCCCTAATTTGGTCTGGCATTGACCATGACCTTTGCGTTCATAAAAATTCTGTCTCTCTCTATATCGGCTGGCTTCACTGTGAGTGACAGCATTCTGCTCTTTCACAAGGAGCATATCCTCATAAAGGGTCATCCATCCTCATTGCCAATTTTGGAAAGACGAGGCACAGGAAACCTTGTAAAAGTGATTTTTATTGAGCCAGTAAGAATGACCCCTGGTCTGGCCTTGATGCTGATCAACTGTGTCCTTCTCAGCTTCCTAAATCCACACACCGCAATCCAGAAGTGGAAGCACATCACCGTAGAAGCAACCTCATACAATAAAACTAAAGAAATATGAGGCTATGACACTTCACTTTTCTGTTTCATGGTTTATTGAATAGAAATGCCCTTTGGTTTGCTCTCTGACATAGTCCTTTTGGGATTTATTTTAGTTTTATTTATATATTTTAATCTTGTATAAAAGATTTTTGCAACGAGGAGAACTCTAAAGAGCACTAGGGACATCCTGGAAGCAGGAAATGAGAACAACTGGCTTCTGTAGCAATTTAGGGCTAACTGCTTAAAGGAAAAGGCTAACTGCTTAAAGGAAAAGGTGTGTCTTCAGCTGCTTTCAAATGAGTTGATGTTGGGTTCATTGAAAAGATACAGGGGAAGAGTGTTATGGGGGAATACGCTTTGATGATGCATATACCTTCCCCCAAACTATTTCTGTCTAGATGGGCATAGAGTGACAGAGGTGGTTAAGGGAAATCTTTGGCATCTGGTCAGGTAATAAGGTATCATTCAGTAATAATTTGGAAAACTAGTCTGGATATGTACTGTGCAATGATATGTGTACCAGGACCAGGATTTTTAAATCAATTCTTTGTTTCATGGGCAGTACGAGGAGTGTATGAAAGTTGGATAGATGTGTTTTGAACCTTTTAATTCATAGATGAGACCCTACAGGTAGAATTGTATTAGTTGATGCGAGATAGGGCTACTGCTAAGACAAGAGTGATACGGTACTGGGTTTAAAGCAAAGGAAGCAATGAAGGTGGATAAATATGTTTTGGTAATAGAGTTACCACGGGGAAAAGTATTTATCAAAGATGACTCCGAGATTTCTGACTGAGTTATTGGCGGTAGGAGAGGAGCCAGATTGATGCAAGAGTCAGGGCTGAAGGGAAGGATGTCAGATTTTATGTAACTAATGCAGAGCCAGTTTTCATAATTTCGTTAGTGAACTGGAAGCGATTTATGCATGTCAATACTATATTCTTGCTATTTGTAACCCTAATGTATATTTGAGCATCGTAAACATACACATTAGTTCTGAATCACAAAGGTGAATCTGCATGTTTAGATTTACTCAGATGTAAATCTACTACTGTATTCAGGTGTAAACCTATAAGCTTTTGCTTTTCACCATTTCCTAGTGTATATTTGCACTTAAATGTAGACTTACATGTCTCCACCACTGGTGGAACCTCCTACAACAGGATTTGGGATTACAAATTTACTACTAGTGACTTTTCACTCGTAGGTGGAGATCACCACCACTGCGGTGGAGATCTCCCTATGGGAAAGTATAGGGAAAAATATTAAAGTTTATTAATCTTAAAATATTTAATATTTTAACATTAAATATAAAAGTAAAATATTTTTAATTTACAAATATTAAATTAAAATGCTACAGCACAAAAACTGGTGTATTTAATAATTAATTAAAGTATATATACTTAATTTATAAATAATTTCTTAAAGAATATATACTTTTTTCCTACGTGTTTTTATTAATTTCAATTCACAAAGGACTCACTGCATTCTCCCTCCCCTCTTGCCCACAACCCTTTAAGCATATACCATCAGTGTTATCTAAGCAGCTAAGCAGGTACTCAGCCCTTGCCCCACTCGTACTACCTGTGCAATGCCTTCCCGAGGCTCCTGTCTCATGCCATACCTGTCCGCGCTCTCTCTTGTAATGTAATGTAATGTAATGTAAGGTACACTTATATAGCGCAGCTGCCACCCCAAGGGTATCCTGGCGCTTAAGTTACCAAATCATCCACTGCGCGTAACTAAGCTGAGATAGGCAGGAGTCAGTCTCTAGGAAACAGTCTGGTTTTCAGTTCCTTCCTGAAGCGTGACAAGGTGTTCAGTTGTCTGAGTTCCGGGGGCAAAGCGTTCCAAAGTCTAGATGCTGTAAAGCTAAAAGATCTGCCACCCACTCGCACTTTACTGACATGGGGAACGCAAACCAAATTAGCAGAAGAAGAACGCAAGTATCTAACAGGGGAATACCACACAAATTTCCTTTGCAACAATTTAGGTCCAGTTTTATGTATTGCCCTATAAACAATACAGAGTGCCTTATATTGGACTCTTTGCGCAATGGGCAGCCAATGTAGGTCCTTTAACGCCAGTGAGGCCGAGGCTCTACGCGGTCGGTTTAGCGCCAACTTAGCCGCCATGATCTGTACTCTTTGCAATTTTATTATCAGGGACGCTGGGGCACCTAAAAGGAGTGCATTACAATAATCCAATCTGCTTAGAACTATACTCCGCACCACTTGAGGTCTAGCAAGAATAGGTAAAAACGGGAGAATCTTCCGAAGAGCTCGGAGCAGAGATAGGCAGGTGTTCACCGTTTTATTCACCTGGGAATCTAGTTGTAGATTGCTATCCAGCATCACTCCTAAATTGCGCACTGTACTAGCGGGCAATACGGAGTTGTTGGCCGGGCCTGGCCAAAAGTCTACTGGGAGTGGTCGCTGAATTTTACCTGCGGTACAACACAGGATTTCAGTTTTTTCCCCATTAAATTGCAATGAGTTCTCTTTCAGCCGTTCTGCTGTTCTATGCATACAGTTGTGGAATTTTTCTAAAGGCACTGCTTTGTTGCCCTCAACGGAGAAGACAAGCTGAGTGTCGTCCGCATAGTTTATGACATCAATGCCAAATGATTTAATTAAAATAATAAGTGGTCGAAGATAAAGATTAAACAAAATCGGGCTGATAGCCGAGCCCTGTGGAACCCCATGTTTAACATCTCTATTCTGAGAGGTAAATGGCGACAGGGTCACTGCCTGCTGCCTATTAGAGAGAAAAGAATGCAGCCAGTCCCGAGCCCTACCCGTAACACCCATCTCCACTACTCTCTTAATCAGGATTCGGTGGTTAACCGTATCAAATGCAGCCGACATGTCAAGCAGCACTAAAAAGGCTGTCTGACCACTGTCGGCCCGCATTCGCAGGTCATCCAAGACTGCCACCAAGGCAGTCTCGGTTCCATGTGCAGGGCGAAATCCAAATTGGACTTCGTCCAGCAACTCATTATCCTCAACAAATTTTGAGAGAGATTTACTCACTACCTTCTCCAAGATCTTAATCGGATACGGTAGCAGGGAGATGGGTCTGTAATTGGAGGGACATTGGGGATCCAGTGTAGCCTTTTTTAACAGTGGAGAAACCACCGCCTTTTTCCAACAATCCGGTACTACCCCATTAGTTAAGGATTGACAACAGATTTGATACAGATGTGGAAAAAGTTCACTACCAAACAGTTTCCAGAACTTATGTGGAAGTGGGTCCATAGGGGAACCTGAGGAGATGCCAGCTGCAATTACATTAAATTCCTCTTGTGAGGGAATCTGGAATTGATCCAAAAATGTCATATGTTCCCTTTCATTTATGTCACAGTTTATTAAGGTGTCATTACCAGTAAACCGGAGCGCATCATCATCCGTAGAGGACTTTAGTCCATTTAAAATTTTATTGATTTTTTCCTCAAAAAAGACTGCTAACTCATCACATAATTCTTGCGATGCCGGAATTTTAGGCTTTGCGCAGTCTGGGTTGGACAAGCCTCTTACTAAGCTAAATAAAGTTTGAGATTTATTAGCTGAATGTAAGATGGTCTCCTCAAGGTATTTGGCCTTAGCTTTGCCTATCGATTCTTTATAGATGTGGAGCAGATTTTTTAAGGCTACTTTATCTATCTCTAGGTAATTCCTCCTCCATTTCCTTTCCGCTTGTTTACAGCTAGTCTTCATCAGTCTTAGCTCTTCATTATACCAGGGGCGGAGGGTTTTTTACAATTTTTAGCTTTCCTTAAAGGGGCTAACTGATCTAACGTATTAGTGATTTGATGACATAGATTCAGGTAGTTCAACTCCACTGAGTCATAAATGACAACTCTATCATCAACCAGCCGGGGAGATCCACTCATTTTAGTATTTTAGACCATTTTCTACTAGTTCGAGTAAAGGTCATATAAGCAGCTTGTTTTAGGCAATTAGCTACTTTTAAAGAGAAAAAAACCAAAAAATGGTCTGTCCAGCATAACGGAAGTATGTCCTTTACAGCTGTATCTTTTTCACCAGCAAAGACAAGATCAAGCACATGGCCCTTCTGATGAGTAGGATGTAGTACCAACTGTTGGAGGTTAACATTCTCACAAGCCTGGCAAAGCTCTTTAAACGCTGTGTCAAGGGTACCATTCTCCCAGAGATTAAAATCTCTTGCCCTCTCTCTCTCTCTCTCTCTCTCTCGCTCTACCTTGCTCTCTGACTTCTCACTCCCTTTTTTGCCTCTTGCTGTGTTCTGCCCTTATTTTCTGTCTCTGTTGGTCTCTTTTATATCTCTTTTTGTGCTCTCTTTTCTGCCTCTTACTATGTCTGCCCTCTATTTTCTGTCTTTTTTGCTCTCTTCTGTGCCTTTTATTGTGCTCTCTTTTCTACCTCTTGTTCCCCTTGTTGCATTTTTCCCATTGCTTGCTGTTTTGCTTTGCTCTCTGTCTCGTTTTTGTTGTCTACTCTGCCCCTTTCTGTGAGCTGTTTTATGACTATCTGCTTTTGCCCTTATTTTCTGTCTCTTTCTCCCTCGTTGTGTTCTTTGCTGTGCCGTTGTTTCCTGCTCTCTCCCTGTGCTTCTTCCTTTCTCACCACCTGCTCTTCTGCATTCCCATTCTCACACTACCCGCACTCCCGCATTTTCATCTCTTGCACTCTTCCCACCTCTGTGGACCTAGCTAATGGAAGACGCAGCGTGGACATGCGTAATGTGTGCACCGCAGTCCCAGCAATTGCGCACCAAAGGCAAGCCCGTCCCTGCCATCATCTCCTGAACCGTGCCCGGCTCCCAGAACTTTGGTCCTCCCACCGCCCACAACTGCCGCGCCATGTTCCTCTGCGCTCTCAACCCCAGCAGCTGCTCACCATACTGCTGCAGCACTGCACCACACAACACAGAAAGAGCGTTCGCCTGTGCCTCCTGGTATTTCACATGCTCACTCTCATTCCCAATGGGCATCACTCCCACACCAAACGCACTGCACTCATCATAATCACATAAACAAGCCACTTCGCACACACTGCTCCACACTCTCATGCATGATCCTCAACACCTGCTCACTCAACAAACACGCCACAGAAATTTGGAACCTAATACACGACCAAGCCCCGGACCTGCTATTCCTCACAGAAACCTGGGTGAATCCCGCAGCGGCACCAGACATCGCCTTGGCCATCCACCCCATCTACAAGATTGCCAGACAAGACAGACTTCACAAGCCCGGATGCTGAATTGCCATCATGCAACAGAATGCCATTGGCTTCGCCATATCCACGGGCTTGTGCTCCACCAACATCAAACACACATTGTTCAAGCTGCACATCACCGCCAACTTCACCCTAAGCTGCATTTTCATATACAGACCTCAGGCACCACACACCAACTTCTCCAACACCATAGCAGACATCATCGTACCACTCATCCTCCACGCAAGCAATTATATCCTTCTCGGAGATCTGAACATCCCTCTAGAAGACCACGACAACCCCAACTTGAAAACTCGTCTTAAAGACCTTGGAAACCTGTGTCTCACCCAACAAGTCAAAGGACCTACCCACATTCCTGGACACCTACTAGACCTCATCTTCACCTCACTTGACAATGTCCAGGTCAAGAAACCCACTCCCATCACCTGGGCAACAGCGCCCTCATTAAGTTAAGCATTCCCATCCCACTACAACACACAATAACCTCCGCCAGAACAGCTCACCGCAACTAGAGCAACATTCGAGACAACGACTGGACCTACACTCTCAAAACCCACCTACCCTCACTCAGCAACAACCTCCATGACAACATCATGAACTGTAACAATTGGATCAACTCCTGCGTGGGTGCCCTGACCCCCCCTAAGCTAAACCGCTTGACGTGATCCAGGCCCTATACCAGCTGGTACACTGAGAAGGTCAAGCCGATGTGCCACTGCAAACAATTCAGACACAGATCGAGATCGAGCTAGTCTGCCCTGAGGCAATACCACCAAAATATTTGAAACACAAAATGCAGTGCCATGGTGGACAGGATCGATGTCAGGAGCAAGAGAAGCAAAGAAATATTCATCATTGTGCAGGACTTCACCTTATCTGTGGCTGCCTCCTACTCAGCCACCTCCTCCGAGAAATTCTCTAATGACCGTTCCTTATTTTTCACCAACAAATTGACTATCATATACAGCAACTTCGACCCACAACTGGACCTGACCAACTACCAATCTCATCAAAAGAATCTATGCTGACCTCATGGCCTACCATCACCCCAGGGGAAACTGACTCTACCATGATGTTTATACACTCTGGAGCACCTTTGGAGCCATGCGTACACCATGCCTTCTGCAGCACTGTGCGCTCACACATCTTTAACACCTCCATCTCCTCAGCGATCTTTCCAAACAACTGGAAGCTTGCCATAGTCTCCCCTACTGAAGAAACCCTGAGCGGAACCCTAACGCTTGCTAACTATAGACCGCTGTCCTGGTTCCGCACCTAGCAGAGGTATCAGAAAATAATCATCAATGATTGGACTGACGTAAGGTCATGGATCCCGTGCTTCTTCAACAGTTCGAATCATACAGACCTTTGAGTCCAATTGGAACCCAAGGGCAAAGAAGAATGTCTAGCTATAGTGTATCTGCCTTCTGCATAGTTCTGCTGTTACTGACACTAGCATTTGTCATTGTTCAACGTTGCTTGTGACAGATCGGTAGATTTCAATTGACTGCTCCTAGAACACGGGTACTCATAGTACGGCCCGCGGGCCGCCAGCGGCCCGGCAAGCCTTCCTTGGCGGCCCGCGGACCTTGCAGACATCGTACCTGTGTTATTTTTTTTTTACACAGAGTGTCAGCAAACACAAACTCTGCTCTATGGGGGCCGCAGTGATAGTCCGAGTGGAGCTGCAGGGGCGCTAAGAAGAGGTGAAATACAACAAAGCCTCGTTATCATGCAAATGGTCTTTTAAAGACCTGTGAAGTACTCGGGTGCGGCTGTGTGTGTGCCCGGGAAGCTGTCTCAGCCCAGGCTACCACACACGCGGGGTGAGGTGACAGAGAATGATAGAGGACAGCAGGGTGTGAGAGCCTGGTGAGGTGACGGAGGGCAGCAGGGAGTGAGAGCCGGGTGAGGTGACGGAGGGCAGCAGGGAGTGAGAGCCGGGTGAGGTGACGGAGGGCAGCAGGGAGTGAGAGCCGGGTGAGATGGCAGAGGGTTACAGAGGGCAGCAGGGAGTGAGAGCCGGGTGAGGTGACGGAGGGCAGCAGGGAGTGAGAGCCGGGTGAGGTGACGGAGGGCAGCAGGGAGTGAGAGCCGGGTGAGATGGCAGAGGGTGACAGAGGGCAGCAGGGAGTGAGAGCCGGGTGAGGTGTGCGTTAAGAGCCTGTGATGTGATGTTTCCCGCCAGCCTGTAGTCAGAGAGTTGAGCCAAGGCCAGGAGCTCAGGCCTGGGAGGGAGACAGAGAGGGAGACAGAGAGAGAGGGAGACAGAGAGAGAGGGAGACAGAGAGAGGGAGACAGAGGGAGGGAGACAGAGGGAGACAGAGAGAGGGACACAGAGGGAGACAGAGAGAGAGAGACAGAGGGAGAGACAGAGGGAGAGACAGAGGGAGGGAGACAGAGAGAGAGAGAGAGAGACAGAGAGAGAGGGAGACAGAGAGGGAGGGAGACAGAGGGAGACAGAGACAGACAGAGGGAGACAGACAGAGGGAGACAGAGGGAGAGACAGAGGGAGGGAGACAGAGGGAGGGAGACAGAGGGACGGAGACAGAGGGAGACAGAGGGAGGGAGACAGACAGAGAGAGACAGAGGGAGGAGGGCGACAGGCAGAGGGAGGAGGGCGACAGACAGAGGGAGACAGAGGGAGGGAGACAGATAGAGGGAGACAGATAGAGGGAGACAGAGGGAGGGAGACAGAGGGAGGGAGACAGACAGAGGGAGACAGAGGGAGACAGACAGAGGGAGACAAAGGGAGGGAGGGAGAGGGAGGGAGACAGAGAGAGAGAGAGGGAGGGAGACAGAGAGAGGGAGGGAGACAGAGAGAGAGAGAGAGAGAGGGAGGGAGAGAGAGAGAGAGAGGGAGGGAGAGAGAGAGAGAGAAAGAGAGGGAGGGAGACAGAGGGAGACAGACAGAGAGGGAGAGAGAGAGAGGGAGACAGAGAGAGAGGGAGACAGAGAGAGGGAGACAGAGAGAGGGAGACAGAGGGAGAGACAGAGGGAGGGAGACAGAGAGAGACAGAGAGACAGAGAGAGAGGGAGACAGAGGGAGACAGAGCGAGACAGACAGAGGGAGACAGACAGAGGGAGACAGAGGGAGAGACAGAGGGAGGGAGACAGAGGGACGGAGACAGAGGGAGACAGAGGGCGACAGACAGAGGGAGACAGAGGGAGGGAGACAGACAGAGAGAGACAGAGGGAGACAGACAGAGGGAGGAGGGCGACAGGCAGAGGGAGGAGGGCGACAGACAGAGGGAGACAGAGGGAGGGAGACAGATAGAGGGAGACAGATAGAGGGAGACAGATAGAGGGAGACAGAGGGAGGGAGACAGAGGGAGGGAGACAGACAGAGGAAGACAGACAGAGACAGACAGAGGGAGACAGAGGGAGGGAGACAGAGGGAGAGAGAGGGAGGGAGACAGAGAGAGAGAGAGGGAGGGAGACAGAGAGAGGGAGGGAGACAGAGAGAGAGAGAGAGAGAGAGAGAGAGGGAGAGAGAGAGAGATAGAGAGAGGGAGGGAGGGAGACAGAGAGAGAGAGGGAGGGAGACAGAGAGAGTTAGAGAGACAGAGGGAGGGAGACAGAGAGAGAGAGAGAGAGAGATATGTGTATGCCGGGTCCGGTGGCTCAGTGCACGAAGGCGTCCGCTGCAGTGGCCTGTGTTCCACCTCATGGTCACAGTTTTGTTTTGCTCTAGCCCCGCCCCCTCCCCCAATGACCCCGCCCCCACCGGTGCGGCCCTCGGCCACAAACCACACTGTAAATTTGGCCCCCGAGAGAAAGTTTGTGAGTACCCATGTCCTAGAACATTGTATCGCCATGTGTCCTAGCATCCCTCATGATCCTGCAGAACATCCAGAATGCCTCCCCCAGACTCATCCTGAACATCCCACGTGGCAGCGCAATCACCGGCCACCCAAGAGACCTTCTCTGGCTACCTATCAATGAAAGAATTACCAACAAGCTCCTCACGCACGCCTACATAGCCCTCCACAACGCCGGACTTGCATACCTCAACCACGCCTCTCCTTCTACACTCCCACCAGACATCTCGGCTCTGCCCAACTGGCCCTGGCCAACATCCCACGGATCCGCAAGACCAGGGCTGGAGGAAGATCCTTCTCCTACCTCGCTGTAAAGACCTGGAAGTCCCTTCCTCTGCACCTCAGGCAATCACCATCGCTGCCGCAATTCAGGAAGGACCTCAATAGCTGGCTCTTCGACTGAACTGCAGATCCATCCCCCCCTTCAGCTCCTTGAGACCCTTACATTTGAGTAATCGCTTTATAAGAAACCTGACTGATTGATTGATCCTGTCTTTCAGTAAGGAGGATCTCAGCTCTGTCATTATGTCTCTTGGACAGGTATCCACTCCACTTCTGGGAGCACCCAATCTATGTGCATGAACTATGGGGAATTTAAATGTCAGGTCTTACTTCAAGACCTGGTGAAACTGAGTCTCGCAGTGGTGTACAATACTATCTCCCTCTTTGCTCTCTCAATTGCGGATCCTGACATCTCTCTGATCTGTCTTCCACTTCCGTGCATGTCTCCCGTAATGCCTTGAGGTCCTCCTCTAGTTTTTGCTTGAGTGTTCTTCATTTTCTCGAAGTTTTGACACATGACTGCGATGTCGTCTTCATTATTCACTGTTTTGTCATGCAGGTCACTTAGGCACATCTACAGGTCCCCCTTCATAATGGCTGCCCTGTATCTCCATTTATTGATGCCATCTTTGCCTGGGATTTTGGTTTGCCCCCAGTAATCATTAAAGTCTTTTCGGGCTCTGATCTAGTTAGGCAGGAGCAGCCAGTAGTTGCCAGTTCAACCCTTTGTGTTGGGGATATACGTTGCGCTGCTGGTGTTGACCACCCAGGCCTCCTGCGCAATAGTGACAGTGTGCAACCAGGGGGAAGGCAGTCCTAAGTTATGGCTAAAACTTGATTGTTAGGCGGGTAGTGCCACGTGGGGCCCCTTGATATCAATTGCCAAAGTTCATATTTTGAAGCTAGGTTTCAGCTAGGTGCAAGACAGCAAAGTCTGTTATTTACAGCCCAGATTCATGGCGCTAATTTTCTTTTAATAGTGTATGGCACTTGCTTGCGAAATCATGGGCCAACCTTGCCACTCCAGTAGAGGCTACTTGAGATGTTCTCAGCGAGAACCTCTACACGAGCAATCTCACCTTGATTGGATGCCGTGCCTAATCAAGGGTGGTCTTGTTTTGATTCTCCCGGAAGACTGCAGGCCTCAAGGCTCTAGTTTGCACCACACCTCTGCCCAAAATCTTCCGTCAGCAGCTCCTCCGGTCCCACTGGGAGTCGCTAAGTCTTACACAGAGTGCTCATTCTAGTCCAGCGCGGCGATTCATTAGTGAATGCAAAAAGAACAATTGATGGACGGAATGCTAAACAATCTCAAACATTCACCCCCAGTACAGAGATCTGGGACTAAATTCATAGTTTTTTTGCTCACCATGTGTAGGAAGCTGGCTCTGTATATACTATACCAAAGTGAGGTATAGTGTGCACAGAGTCCAGTGGAACCCAAAAGGTAGGCAGAGGTAAAGTAGATAGCATCTCACTCTCTATTTGTGGTAGTGTGGTCGAGCAGTAAGGCTTTATCAGAGGACAGCGTTAAGCATTTGTTGTACACAGTCAGCAAATGAATTCACACACTCAAAGACTGAACTTCAGACCAATTGTTTTTGTATAAAAATACTCTTTTAGTTATTTTATTTTCTAGAACCAAGCAAGCCTGGCACAGGTAAGCAATAAATACTTTACAGTAGTAATGCAGTTTGTAAATAGTTTGAATTGCAATTGTAAATGTACTATGATTTGATTACAGTAATGTTACTGATAATGCAATGCTTTTCAGAATACAGTACATATACTTTGTATAGGATATTTAGTAAAATTACAGGTAAGTTACTTTTGAGATTACTTTTCTTACACAGTACAGGATGCCTGGATACTGCACTGGGACATTTCCTGTAAACAGGTAAGTAAAAGCGTTTTTGTTAGTTAGTACAATTTTGAAGAGTTTCTTTAGGTTTTCCAACTCCTCACAGAAAAACAGTCAATGTTATCCTATGGAGGTAAATAGTGTTATCGGTTTAAAGGTAAGTACTTTGTTGTGGGAGTTGGAGTTCTGGGGTTAGACTCAGGGGTCCCCCAGGGTCAAGGATGCACTCTTGTTACACCCTCAGCGGCACTAGGGCGGCCGGGTGCAGAGTGCTGAGGCCCAATGTTATCCAATGAGGGATAGGGGGCCTCTGTTTGGTGGCTGCTGACGAGCAGGCCACTGGGTTGTGGGAGCAAAGCTCCTGGACTTAAGCTCAGGGCAAATGGGGGTTTAGGCCAGCACAAAAGATGCACCCTCAACAGTGCTGGGGCGCCCGGGTGCAGAGTGCTGTTTTGGCTTCGGAAGCCCTGTAGCTTTCAATGGGGAGTCTCCGGTTTGCAAAAGCACTGCAGGCTCGGGGACGAAGGTCTTCTGGGTGCGACCACCACTTGGAGAGGTAAGTTGGGATCTTGGGGGTTGATTAGGCACCGTCGGTTGGGCCGCCAAAGGCCGTGGGGCGTCGGGTGCAGGGGTGCCTTTTAGGGTCAGATCTTCTTACCAGCTCCTGGTCGCGGTTGGGGGGACCTTCCGGTTTGAGGCTGCAGGCGTCAGCTGGAGGCTTGAGGGAGGTCAGGGGTCGCCGGATCTCAGGTCAGGATCGCCGGGGGGACCTCCTCTTGGTGTTGGGCCACTCGAACTCGGGCCGTGGGCGTCGGGTGCAGAGTGGTGCAGACCCGCGGATCCTTGCGGAGCTGGAGTCTGCTGTTTGAACAAATCCAGTGTTCACGGGAGACAGAGACTTTGGGATTGAAGCCAGGCAGGTCCTCCGGGTGTGTTGAGGTTGCTGGCTGCAGGACACACCGGGATTTTGCTGGAGCAGGTTCGAGGTGGAGACAGGCCGGTAGGGCTGGGGCCAAGTCAGTGGGCGTCCTCCTCTTGTTAGGTTCGGCACGGCTGTTCGGTCCTTCTTCTTCTTTAATTCTTGCAGGTTCTTGGCTGAGGAAGCAAGGTTCAGGGGTGCCCCTAAATACTAAATTTAGGGGTGTTACAGGTAGGTAAAAAGGTTTGGATTAATGGGTCCCTTCCCTGGGGAGGGTACACCCCCTATTATGCCACCCTCCAGTGGGAGGGGGGCATAATCCTTTCCCTGGTTGGCTGGGTCCCCCCAGCTGCAAGATGGCGGGGACTGAGAGTTGTGCTTCACCTCGCCTCCCCCATTGGAGGGGTGGAGTTGGCAGAGGTGGGCACACCTCTCTTCCTCACTTGTTTTTCCCGCCGGTTCTCCCTCCCAAAGTGGGGGTCAGAACCAGTGGGGACCAGTTTCTGAAAGCAGCAAGTGGCCTGGGGAAGCTCACAAAGGCGGCAAGCCTTTGAAGCTTCCCCTTTGTGGACCCTGCCCATCCTGGGGGAGGAGGCTTGGCACCTCGTCCCAGGATGTGCATTGTTTCAGGCCCCCGAGATCAGCAGGCTCTCGACCCAGGGGTCCAGAAACATGTCTGGTGGTGGCAGCTGAAAGCAGCCACTCAGCCTAGACACTAATGGTGGGTCGTTTTTCAGGGGGCATCTCTAAAATGCCCTTTGTGTGCATTTTTCATTAAATCCCACACCGGCATCAGTGTGGGTTTACTGTGCTGAGAAGTTTGATACCAAACTTCTCAGTTTTCAGTTCAGCCATTATAGTGCTGTGGAGTTCGTAATGACAAACTCCCAGCACCATATACTCTTAATGGCAGCACTGCACTTACAATGTCTAAGACAGGACTTAGACACTGTAGGGGTACAGGGCTCATGCACCTGTACCATCACCACTGGTATAGTGCACCCAGCTAGAGGGGTGACTGATCTATGCCAGGGCAGTGGGTTGTTGGCATGGCACACAGGAATGTGTGCCATGTCGACTCTTCACTTTGTTATGCACCAGGACACGCAGCCTGCAAAGGCAGTGTGTGAATGTAAAGGTACAGGGCCTCTAAGGGTGGCACAATAAGTGCTGCAGCCCTTAGAGGTCTTCCCTGGTCACAGTGCCCTGGGTACCTGTGGTACCATTTACCAGGGGCTGACCTATGGCCAGAGATGCCAATTGGGTACAGTTTTAGGGAAAGAACACAGGCCCTGGGAACCTGATTGGCAGGGACCCAGGGCACATCAAGTAAAAAGTGCATCAGTAGTCTGGCAAAAAGTGGTTGGGGTTACTACAACAGAAACCCAGCTTCTCACACCATGCCATGTCAGTTTGGACCCAGCCATACGCAGATCAGTCTTGACCCTGCTCCCCATGGGAACAGTCTGTCCGAACTGCGAGGTCAGGTCCTCCCTAGACCAGAAACAAGCATCCTGCGACCGGTGTCAGGGTATCACCCCTCATCAGCCAGGCTAGCTTGACTCCAGTGGAATGGTGAGCACGGCTCCTACATCTAGGCATACCAGTCCCACTCGGGGTGACAAATGCAAAAAGAACAATTGATGAATGGAATGCTGACCCAGGATGCTTATTTCCAGGCCAAGGAGGCCCTGGCCTCGCAGTTCGGGCTGGACTGTTCACATGGGGAGCAGGGTCAAGACTGATTTGCATATGGCTGGATCCATACTGGAATTGACTGGTGAGTAAAAAAACGATGGATTTAACCCAGATCTGTGACTGGGGGTGAATGTTTGATTTGTTCAGTATTTTGTCCATCATTTATCCTTTTTACATTTGTCGCTTCCTAGTCCTTTCCGTTTACTTGCACTGGATAGATGAGGCTATATGGTATACTGGAATCTACTACCAGGTATTTATACTTATTTCTCCAGACTTCACGGACTTCTAATCCATTTAGAGCAAATAGGATTTATCTTTTGACCTATCATTGGTAAATTAACGGTTCGACTTTGGGGCCAGGAATTGACCTAGCAGACATTTTACTTTTTGGAGGGTATATCGGGGACTTACCAACCAATGACATAGGACTATTCACCAGAACTTCTGAATTGACATTTACAACAATAAGAGCCTTGAAGAAGTCACGTTAGTGATGAAACACGTGTTGACCATACCATTTGATGTTTCTTCCATTACATAAAGATCTTTAACAATAAACAAAGCTTGGATTGAACATTTACTGACTTCGACTTTTTGGGCTAAAATTATAATCAACAGACTACATTTTGGAGTGCTGCGATATCTTTTGTACACATGAAGAGTGGGTCTAAAGGGCCTGTTTTTATACCCTGGTGCTCTTCTTCTGGAAGGTGGGAGAAGCTTCTAGAATAGTTCTTTGAATGCATGGAATTTCCTAACTTATTGCCCTGGCTCCAAGCTGGCTGGAGTGATAATATAGGGTTGTTAGGCCCTTTGTGTGAAGGGAAGGAAGAGCACAGGCTATTCAGTTGTAAGTGGGGCTGTGCTCAGCTCTGCCCCCCCATCCTGCCAACAGATTGCCCATTGAGGCACACCTAATCCATCTATTGTGTGACTGTCTGTGCTACAAGGGATTTACATGTAAATTAAATAGGTCAATATGGTGTTTGCCAATCAAACCATGTTTAAAGGAGAGAGCACAAGCATAATAGCACTGGTTATCAGTGGTAAAGTGCACACGGTCCCAAGGACAACATAAACAAATTCAGCAAAAAAGTGGAGGGTAAAGGCAAAAAGTTCGGAGGTGACTCTGCACAGAGGGCCAGGTCCAACACTGCCCCGTAATTCTACACAATGCCCTTTGCCCCTAGCAATGTACCTAAAATAAGACAATGAGAATAAATGCAAAGCTGCCATACTTGCAATCAAAATGGTGCCTACCATAGTCAGTCAACAGGCATACCCAGTTATATCGCTCAGTAGGAGATGGATCCAGAAGCCACCCCAGAGACATTCCTATCAATACAAGATCATACTGCAGAAGAGACAGCGCAGATCTGTTAATCCTGCAAATGAGGCACATGTGGCACTTCAGGGGTACAGTAAATGGGAACTACTGCAGAGTGAAAAAAGGGGGCCAGAGATACCCTGAATAACACTGGTCACATTAAGGAAATATCAGACTTGTGATTGGTGCTTGCATGCTATGCATGCCTAGAAAAAAACATGGCATCGCAATCACAGGAAAGAGGTCGCCATTACAAGTTGAGTAAGTTTTGGTGACCTACAGAATAAGGGAGAATAAAAAGAATGAGGCTATGTAAAATTGGTTCTCACCATGATGATCTCTTAAATATTAGAATGCTATAGCTCATAAAGATAGAGTAGGTCTTCCTAGCTCACTGTGAGGGTTAACTGACATGTAAAGGGCATTTAAAATAGAGACATGCGAGGTGCAACAAGGTGAGTTACTCTCTACCATGCAGGATGTGGCCCCTTTTTGAAGCTGGAGATAGCATTCCTGAATATCAAACCCAAAGTGTCTCAGAAGGGTTCTCAGTCCATGTATTTAAAGACAGAAGATTGTTGCAGTCAGTACACCGGGGAGGTACCCTGTAACTTGGCTCGAAAACCTTAAGGCAGCACCTACCATGAGTACAGGAGTCTCAGCAGCATCTAGTTCTCGGGCCGTTTTCTATAGCGGACATGTGCTAATGCTGATGCTGCAGCAAAGGAGTAGACAGCTGTGTCAACATTGCTGGGTTTCAGTTGGCTCCCGTGGCAGGTAAGGCAGTGTCTTTTGGTTGGGAAGGGAACTAAGCAACCCAAAGAAGTGTGGGAGATGAGTGGTGGAGTGACGTTTTTGAAGGAGACTGTGCTCCCAGGGGCACAAACCAGAATATGGTCGATCAAATGGCAAAGAGGCAGAGAAAGGGTGTGGTCAGTAGTTAAAGAGCCAGCCGTTCAGAGTGGATTTCAGGAGGTATTCCTTCCATAGCAGAGGTATAAAAGGGAGAGAATGAGAACCGTCCTTGGGAACCACTGGAATAGGAGGTAAGCTTAATGGGAGCTCTCTTTCTTCTATTCACAGGCAAGTGATCAAGTAGGGAAATGGAAGGGAGGGAGTGGATATAGATATGGTAACAGGGCAAAGAACAAAATACGAAAAGACTGGATTCGGATCCTGAACCTCGATGGAGATTTTCTTCCATTCGCAGATGGGACATCAGCTATCTTGAAGGTCTGTACGGAATGGCATATATCCATTATCAATATGTCCATTCATCTATAAGAACTGAAAAGTGGTTCTTTTTGGAAAGCACTAGTTATGACTATTATACCTCAACTGGGTACGAATACCAAGATGAATGTATTCCTGATTCAATGTGATGTGAAATATAGGAACACTGAAGCACGCTCTTGACCATGACATTCATCCTTCAATACACAAGATCACAAGAGGGGCCTAGGCATGCGACCATGCTTTTTAAACTAAATGTTCTCTAGTGGTTCCTCTTTTCTGAGAGTCTTATGAACCCTATCAGAAAATATCCACGTACTAAAAAACCTGAAACTGGACTCTAAAAGTGCAAAAACTGCCCAGCGCAAGTAAACAGCCCTACTGCAAAGCAAATTCAATGCAGCTTCTGCTGCTTAGTATTTGCAAAGAAAGTACCCCTGGTTACTGACCAGACAGAAATTGCACAGGCAATGTGGCATATACTTGCATCCTTCAACGAAAAATATCTGAGGCAGGGCTTTGATTCATTCTGGACAGAACTAAAAGAGAATATCAAGAATTTGCAGCAAAAGCTCTCAGACTGGCTCAACAACGTCCACACAGACATATCTTGTATGGGTGTTTCCCATAAACACTCTTGAAATAACCATGCTAGACCTCAGCGTACCTATTCCCATAAATAAACACTGGAATGCGGTTTAGCAACAATTGCAATGACCTATAAATCATTCACTGTGCAATGATATCAGAGTACGGAACATGAAACAAGTACATGAGGGCCTGGAACTATGCATTAAATGATTATTTGCCCTGACACAATACGACCCTGAGGTGAAGGACAAAGTATTTGACAGAGTGGATGAATGCAAGGCCAGTACTGAGAGAAATGTGGAATGTGAAGCCAAACTTCATCAAGACCTGTCACAAGCCATACTAGTGTGAGGCCATACATTGAAGCCACTCATAAAGAAGCTACAAGAAGAATTTTTAGTATATTACTAGACTATCCCCTCTGAACTAGGAGAAGGAATGACGATTCTGTGTAAGCAAACAGATAAAGAAAAGAACTTAAATTGACTAGTTTCTTTCCTACTATGTGGCCATGGAAAACAACATGCTAAAATTTGTAGTATCTTGCGAGTTAGAAATGATGGAACCCTTTTGGCTCCAGAGGGACTCCGTAGAACTGTGATGTAAGTGTTAGAGCGGAATGCATTGAAGGCTGGTTTAGAATGTTGAGTTTGCAAAACTAAGCTCCGTGTGTGGTGTAGTCACTGGCGGGTACCCAGGTGGGAGAGGACGCTACACAACCCATGGTAAACTTACTGCTGACAATTAGCAATTGAACAAAGAGCGAGATGACAAAGTCATGCTAAGAACATGCAAGATATCACCACACAATAAACTTGCAGAGATTAACAGCATTAAAATATGCCCACGATCACATCCGTAAGAAAACCCCACCAAATATTATACCCATCCAGAAGGGAACTTCTTCCAGAAGATGTGCAATCCAGGATTGGTAGCAAAGTAGACAGGTGTGGACACTTTGTCGGGTTTTCAGTGGTAATAATAGCACTCGAAACACGATACGTCTAACAGATCCTTTTAATTATTTATCTTAAACCAGCCCTTCCTCTACCCCCAGCCACCCGGGTAGTTAATAACACTCATTAGTGCAGCAACAACTTTTACATTTAGAACCCAATACTCAAGGGCGCACAGAATGTCAGATAATGTACCGTGATGGGATACCGAAAAGGGCGAAAGTATCACTGATCCCCTGTCCTGCAACACTCCTCCTTGCATATTTATATTTTAAGGAGGAAACAGAAAATGTGCTTTCAGCAGTTCATTCTCTTTAGACATATCTTCCAGCTGTCCCTCTATAGTAAGACACGCCTGACTTTCGCATCTACAATTGTAAATGTATGCAGTTTTACTTATTTTTTCCTCCTAAGAAATCCCGCCTGTCGCTGTTGGAATGCACCTGTTTCTATTGTTGCAAAGTGGAGTGATGGATCATGTTGTATGATCGTTGCCCACCTAGTCCTTAGGCAAATCCTTCCATTCAACAATCAGTACCTAATTCTATGTCAGGACTGGAAGAGAGGATTATGCCTTCTTTTCTTCACTTTATTTTACAGCAGCCATGAAACTTCAAACAGAAACTACCTTTCCCATGGTACATCGGGAAAAAAGAGTAGTTCAAAATACAACCAATATGAAACACATGTATTAGCCAATCAACACATAGTCAGTCCAATATAGTCCTTCCTCATTGTCCCCTTGTCCTCTTTCTTCGCTGCTGCGCAGCGTAGATAAGTACCCTGTTATTTTCTCTTCGAATTTGACTGGTGTTCACTTGTAATTTAATTTGGCATTTCTAGAACAGTCGCCGCTATTTTAGCGGTTCCGTGTGTTTCGAGTTTTTCACTGCTATTTGTGAAGCTTTTATGCTTCGGATTGGTTTATCGTGTACTTCGTTTACTATTTAGTTTTCTCTTTTAGGGGCTTTATTGCAGTGTTTTTTATGCCCGTTGTTCTGTTGAGGCAGACCGGGCGGTTTATGATGCGAGAGCGGGTCCGCTCTTACGCGTTTTATGCCTGGAGTGCAGTTGGCCTCCCGCCACTAGAGGACGCGAGAGGCGCGGCGGGAACGGCGCGTTTCTTTGAAATTCTCCTCAGAGGAGTTTTTCATCGTTCGCGCCGTTACGCTGCTTCAGAGGCCGGTGTAGGGAGACGCTCGTTTTTGGGTCTGTAGATCGTGCCATTACCAAATCAGGCCGATCCTTTTGCTTACGCTCTGCAGCTCGTGTGTGCTGAACACTGCAGAGTCTGTATTTTTTCCTGCTGACGCCTTGTGAAGAGGTCTGTTTTTTCTCCTGCTTTAAAGCAATTTTGGGACACATTCCCACTCCGGCCAGAGTTACAACTGCCATAAATTAGTCATTCTCCAGGCTGTGTCCCAGGGCTTAGACCCAGAAGAAATCAGCAAGTCTCTCGCATATTAATTCGACTGACACCCAGTCCCCCAGTAATCAGCCACTTGTTTAAGGGCTAATAGTCTGCCACCCAGACTTACCTCATTTAACAAGTTTGTGTACTTGGGCTCAGAGCAGTTTTATATCTCAAAATAGTATGGAGTATGAAGATGAGTCCCAGGGGGTGGGAGATCCAATGGCTGATCTCCCTTGAGATGACAACCTTTACGACGCGGTGGAAGCTTCAATCTATAGGGCAGTGGAGGAGGCCATGACTCCCCTAGAAGAGAGGCTCTCCCGCCAAATTGCCCAGGCGTTTGAAAAATTAGTACCACCGCCCGTACCCAATGTCCCTTTCCAAAATGTGGTAGGCTCTACACCTACTCCGGTGGAGGCAGCAGGCCCCCGCGAAACGTACTCGTGTTGCAGGGGTGGAGTTGGAGCATTTGATAGACTGCGTGAGGCTTTTTTGGCGACACAACCTGCTTTTCCATCAGGGAGTGGGGGTGGCCCTCCGGTTATTCCTCCCTCTACCCCTAAGGGTTCTGGAGATCCTGACACTATTCCTGGTCCGTCTGGTCTTGACAATTCCTCCCGCCCTTCTAATTCCTCTCATGACTTATCAGACATGTTAGATCCGGAGGATATTATTCATCCCCGCTCCTCGGAATGGGCCCCGGCGGACAAGGTTGCTTGCTATGTGGCAAGTCGCATCCGTAGACCTCTTGAAAAGGAGGCTCGGAACTGCCTTCGGGCGAAATGTCCGCGCCCTTCTTTGGAGGGAAAAGTGGCCTTGACCCCCGAAATTGACCAGCGGATGGCCACTTTCCTTCAAAAATTTATGAAGGACCCCAAGAAGGGAATAGATCGTTCATGGCGGGCATGCCAGGATAAACTCCTGGATGCCCTGGGACCCCTAACAAAAATACTTGATATGGCGGAGGAGGCGAAAACTTTTGGGGTTCTTATTTCCCCCAAGACCCTTTCTGGGTGGGCTCAAAGAGCTATAATATTTTTAGGGAATGCAAACTGTGCCCTATCTACGGAGCGATGCCGCTCTCTCCTTATTAAAGTTGATCCAAAATTGGGTGATTTGGCGACTCCGAAGCTGGAGCTGTAGCGCAAGGGGGTCTCTTCGGAGAACCGTTTGTGAAAGAACTTGGAAAGTTCGTCAACACTTTTACATCCTTGGACAAGGCGCAGACAACAATTAAAAGAGTTTTCCCCCTGGTTTTCCGCGGGGCTGGTCGAGGGAGGGGTCGCTCGACCGGCCGTGGTGCCAATCAGTACCAGCAGAAGGGACAAGGACCCCGACAATACCAGGACCAGACAAGGTTCGGTAACTTCTACCCTACAAGAGGACGTTGTGGCAAGGGTAGAGGTTACAGAGGAGCGGCTTCAACCTCAAACCCCGGTGAGTGTACTCCCTTCTTCCCATTTAAAACTAGGGGGGTGGCTGGCGAATTTTTTCCCAGCGTGGTCTTCCATCACAGTGGATGCATGGGTCTTACAAACTAACCAAGGGTTCCATATAGAATTTTTCGGAAATCCTATACAGCGGGTTCATCCTCGCCCGCACCAGTTTTCTCAGCAAGATACCATTCTGGTGGATCAAGAAGTAGTTTCTCTTCTTTCCAAAGGCGCTATTCTTCCTGCCCTTCCCCATCCGGAAGGGTTCATCAGCAACGTTTTTCTGGTCGACAAGGTCGATGGTGGCCAAAGACCTGTAATAAATCTGAGCGAATTCAACGAGTGGGTGGTTTACCACCATTTCAAAATGGAGGGGATCCACCTCCTCAAAGATGTCCTGAGACCCCTACATTGGATGCGTATCTAGTAGGCCCAATTTTTCCTCCTCATCGCAAGTTCCTCCAGTTCATCTGGAAAGATCAGACATACGAATTTGCATCCCTTCGCTCTCTCCTCGGCCCTGTGGTGCTTCACCAAGGTGCTCAAAGCGGTGGTGGAACATCTGAGGACTCGAGGCGTGCGGCTAATGGTGTATGTGGATGATCTCCTCTTTATGGACTCCTGTTCCCGGCGACTCCTTGCTCATCTTCATCTGGCAGTGAATCTGTTGCAGAGCCTCGGATTTGTAATCAACGAGAAGAAGTCTTGTTTGATTCCCGCTCAGATTACATTTTTAGGGTTCGTGATAGACTCCACGGCCTCTACGCTAAGTCTTCCATCCAGGAAGATAGCAAAAATTTGTCACGAATTGAGACGTATTTAGAATAGCATAAGACAAAAAGCGGCTGACCACGGTGCAGCCCCTCAAACCCAATATTAGGAAAAATAATAGTTCTATGCAAACGCTTCTGGAGCCTGCCGCAACCGGGCTCCTCTGAGTTCCAGAAATACCAAGATTCTTTGCAAAATGAAGGTGCACCAGCATAGAAGTGCGGCTGGAGGACGCGTTAATCTTCAACAATATGCCCTGACTGTGGGCTCTGGATTACTCTTTGAAAATATCTTTAAATGAAAACATATGTATCACAATCCTTGAGGAAGAGTGGCTGTGTGGCCCATTAGACAATGGAAATGTTATTCTGACTTTGGTTACACTTTTGACAACAACGATTCTGTATTCGTTTAAGCCCTGATGAAGTTCCATTCTGGAACGAAACGCGTTGGCTGATTGCCATTTTAAATAATTTTGATATTGAATAAAGAAGACTAGTTTGGACTCGTTTGGATCCTTGTGGACTTCTATGCTGGTGCACCTTCATTTTGCAACGAATTGAGACGTACTCTGTCCAGACCTCAGGTGACTCTCAGACAGGTAGCTCGAGTGGCGGGCCTCCTATCTTGATCGATTCAGGCCATCTTCCCGGGTCCCTTACATTACAGGGCCCTTCAACGTCTAAAGGCGTCTCATCTTCGCAGAGGTCATCCTTATTCTTACAAAGTGTCTCTGTCCGAGGAGTCTTGGGAGGAGCTCCAGTGGTGGCTTTGCCACATGGAGGCCTGGAATGGCCGGGCGATCTTCGGATCAGCACCAGATTTAGTTATAGAGTCCGATGCCAGCAGGACGGGCTGGGGAGCCAGATGCGGCGCTGTTTCCACAGGAGGTTTGTGGTCGCCAGAAGAACAGCGTTTACACATAAATTGCCTAGAACTTTTGGCAGGTTCCTTTGCAGTTCGTTGCTAGACAAAGGATTCTATTCATTCATGTGTCCTCCTGAAGATGGAAAACATTTCTGCAGTCCGTTACATCAATCATTTAGGGGGCACTCGATCGAAGGCCCTCTCGGACCTAGCAGCTGCCTTTGGGCAATATTGCCTGGACAATCAGGTCTCGGTCACTGCGGAATACGTGCCGGGCTGCGAGAATCAGGAGGCGGACTTCCAATCTTGGAACCTCAGGGATTCCAGCCTCTGGAAGCTGGATCCGGAAGTGTTTGCATCTCTGAACTCTCAGTGGGGCCCGTTCTCAATAGACCTTTTTGCCTCAAGGCTGGACCACCAGCTTCCCCGCTTCTTCAGTTGGAGACCGGATCCGTTGGCACTCGCCACGGATGCGTTTCTCCAGGATTGGAGTCTGGAGAGGGGGTATGCGTTTCCCCCATTTGCAATGATTACCAGGGTGACCGCACACGTCAGGAGACAAAAGGTCGGAAGTGGTTTTGATAACCCCACTCTGGAGATCTCAAGTCTGGTTTCCGGTTCTTCTGAAACTTTCTTGGGATTCTCCAATCCTACTCCCCCAATTTCCGACTCTCCTCAGGAGTCCAGATCAGATTCCTCATCCTCTACTTCAAGAGAACTCATTGTGGCTCATGGCGTGGCAGATTACCGGAAACGCTGGGAAGTCCCAGGACTTTCGGAGACAGCTGAGATCCTCATGTCCAGAGCATGGGCAGATAGTATGGTCAAGAGGTACAAATCCACTTGGGGCAGATGGTCCGGTTGGTGTTTGCGAAGGGATCTGAATCCCCTGGATGCGGATGTAGTCCACATAGTTAATTTTTGGGCACATTTGGCGCATAAAGGGTTAGCCGACAGATCAATTAACACCTTCCGATCAGCCATTTCGGCCGGGCACTCCCCTATCAAGGACACAGCGGTGGGTGAACACCCGTTAGTTTGCAGGTTGCTCCGCGGTATCAGACTTTCTCTTCCTCCAGAGCCTAGGTACTCAGCTCTTTGGGATGTCAACCAAGTCCTTAATCTCTTCCTCTCCTGGCAACCTAACCGGTTCCTTTCTAGGAAAGAGTTGTCGGCCAAGCTAGCTATGTTGCTATGTCTCATATCTTGCCGCCGTGTTTCAGATGTAAGGGCGTTAGATGTCACAAGCTGAATTTTTTCCCCAAACGGGGTGACTTTTACGTTGCATAGGAGAACAAAGTGTCACACAAGAGTTATCTCCTATCCAGAATTTCCGGATTCACCGAAATTATGCGTTGTGAGATGCCTGAAAGCATATGAAGAGATGACTGAAGAGTTTCGACCGCCCGGGGAACGGCAGTTGCTCATTGCTCTCCGTAAGCCCTTTAAGGCGGTCTCCTCCCCCACTATTGCTAGGTGGGTTAGGTGGGTGATGCAAGAAGCCGGGATAGATCTGCGGATTTTTGGTGCACACTCAACTAGAGGTGCTATGGCTTCTAAGGCATTTGGCTTAGGCGCCCGTTTAGAGGATATTCTAAACGCGGCGGACTGGTCTTCGGATTCAACCTTTAAAAGGTTCTATTTCAAGCCAATGCTTGACATGGCTCACATTGTGGTCAACAAGTTTTAAACTAGCATAATCCTCGCCTCCAGTCCTGACATAGAATGAAAAATTTCTTAACTCTCGTAACGGAAAGTTTCAATTCTATTAAGGACTCGGAGGCGAGGATTATCCCTCCCTAGGATTCCTTCCAGGAGATCACCCTCCCCGTATCGGAGTAAGTAATTCTCGCTTTTAACTATATACAAGAATGTGGTCTTGTTATACAGTATAGATCTCTATTTGATAATGTATATCTCTCCACAGGCTTTAGTAGTTAAAGACCTTTGTGGTGACAATTGTCCTTATCTTGCAGGTTCTGACACTAACAAACAGGATTCGTGATGGGGATCCTTTGGCTGACTCCGCGCTTCGAAAGAGGACAAGGGGACAATGAGGAAGGACTATATTGGACTGACTATGTGTTGATTGGCTAATACATGTGTTTCCTATTGGTTGTATTTTGAACTACTCTTTTTTCCCGATGTACCATGGGAAAGGTAGTTTCTGTTTGAAGTTTCATGGCTGCTGTAAAATAAAGTGAAGAAAAGAAGACATAATCCTCGCCTCCGAGTCCTTAATAGAATTGAAACTTTCCGTTACGAGAGTTAGGACATTTTTTCATTCTCTTTACTTTCTCACTAACCAACAAAAAGTATTCTAACAAGCCATATAACAAACAAATAAACCTTTACTATCCAAACACAATCATGACGGCAAGCCAGAAGCTTAAGATAAGGATGAACAGATCAAGTAAGAGCTATAGTGTCACACTAATGATTGATGGCACAATACAAATGCTAATAACATAACACATGTGCTCCTACTTCCTACCTCTCAATTCGAGACTTGTCACAATAACATCATCTATATGTCCCACTGCTTGATCACAACCTGGTGTCTGTAATGTTTTTAACTTGACCCTCCCCACACAAAACCCTACCCTGTTTGCTACACCTCGGGCATAGAACATTCTCTTCAAAGTGCTCCTTTGTCCCTTAGATGTAGGGTTACATTATATCAAATATGTAATAAAAATAATTACACATATGTGGTTGAACAGCAAGTGCATTAGCCCCAAGCTATCTTACTGGCATTGGAACCTATGGACTGCAGATTACAGAAAGATCATGAAGCACGAAAACTGTAGATGACAGTTTCCATGATGTCCACATCTATCACTTATTGGTAGTTTCCCTGAAACCTTTTAATGCATCACTTCTCAATTCTTGCTGGCACCATGGCTTATTGCACCATCTTTTCATTTGGGTGCACTGTGAGTGATCATTAAGAAATCTCAGATTCATTCACACACACGAGCATTGGCTCACCATGTCCACATTCAATTGTAAAGGAACATCACAGCAAACTAAAATATGGTAAATGCAGTGCATAAGAACACTGTGTACCTTAAATAATGATGCCAAACTGATCACTTCCAAGCATAGCTACAGTGCTTCCTGTATGCATTAAAGAGTGCATCAGCATAATACAGATAGGGTGCACTGACCTAGTCTGCACCAGGGGGCAATGTTAATTGGGTGAGCCAGGCACAGACCAGGCCAGTGCACACTATCAAGCTCAAAGAATGCACTGTCCCCATCGCTGCTGTGAGCTCACGTCTGCCCTGGGGCAGCATATTAGTTAAGGTGAACCAACTGTGTGAATGCCTGCCTGTCATTCACTGTCCAGGCTGTAACCTGCTTGACTTTAAAAGGGAAGCAAAGATCCCCCTGTAGTCAGGGAGTAGTGAGTGACTACATCCACCTGCAGGAGGATATCTGGGGTGGTTCCATGGGACCCCCTTTTCTCGCTTCTAAGGGGCACAGCTGAGGGGGTGGGATGTGTGATACCTCAATGTGGCACTGTCCTAATAGCCTCTTTGCCCCTAGCCTCCTTCGTGGGACTTGTATTACAGAAGCTCCTGCAGAAGTGTCTGGGGATCCTTCTGTACTACCAAAGTGCCAGGGGAGACAAAATGCATGTACACATGCCAACTGCACCCGTCCTCATTTATGAAGTGTTAGATCTGGACTCATCATCTGCAGTCTTAGTTCATAATCCAATCATAAGTGCATGTTGCCAAACCAGCAATACACCATAAGCTAGTCTACACTCACCACAGGAGACAGATCACAAAGTATATCACACCTTCCAGCATGTTCCAATACATTCCATACCTGCAACATAGCAATCTTAAGTAATAACGGCTACCCAGTGTGCTGCCCATAAAAGAACAGCAGTTAAGCGACAGAAGCACACAGAGAAAAAGAAGAACTTACAGGAGCTACAGACCTCCAGTACTGATAATGATGTGATTCCAGCAGCCAGTTGTTACCTCAGACATTTCAGAACCCTAACTCCCCAAATACTGCCTCTCAACACTTCAACACATGGCCAAGTCGTAGCACTACTTGCCAATAGACATTTATGATGCAACAGGTGGCCAGGTCTTTCACACAGGACAACACCATTGATATCAACTCTAAAACAGGTCTTCCAGGAAGCTGAACCCATGAAAGTCAAACAGTGGGACAGGTAGCAGCTGAAAAGATTTGAGACTATCTCAGTATAGGAGATGCGGCCTCTATTTAAAGCTGCTCTACCAATTACACTATTAGCAGCGAGCCCACAATAAATTTAAAAGAAGGCTGGTGTTCAGTATATCATGTATGCTGTCCATAGTCTGTACTGTGCGAGAGAAAGAGCAGTCTTGTTCTTTGTCAGTTTTGACCAGGTAATATTCCGGAATGTCCTCTTGTAACTATTCCCATTTTCTTGTAAGGGTCTATGAGTTTGGATATTTTAGGTGAAAGTAAGTAATTTTGGATGCAACATGTCCTCCTTTAGTTAATTTAGTTAGGATAATCCGGAGGTCCGGATGGTGCGGAGATTTGTGTTTAGGTAATATGAGTATGATCTTTAGGAAGTCGAGATTGTCACTTGCCAAACTAGTTAAACTAGGATGATCAGATTCCGACCTTTGTTGAGCCTATGTTGGAGCTGCAAGGAGAACACAGGAGACCTCAAATATATGCTATTATGTTGTAGTTTGACAACAATATTCTGGGAGGCAGTTAGCTCACTCATTGCCCAAATACTAAACATAAACTGGATCCCAGACCTTGCTGCTATTGCTCTAAGTGTATACCCTACCAAATCACTTCCTCTTTCCAAAAGGATGAAATCCTTCTACTAGACATTCTTATAATAATTAGATTCAAATCTATTCTATCTAAATGGAAAGATCTCAAACAACTATCTATTCATTCATGGTAGGCATTGACACAATTCACTAGAGGGGCCGATAATTCCCTCAACACACACCTCCAGCTTAACACCACAAAAAATAATAAGATATGAAAGGAGCTTTATAAAATCATGTCTTCCCAGATACCACCTTAGGATCACTGCGGAATACAATAATCCTTTACCACTTACTGATTAGATTTTATGAGCCCTACTCCTATAATACATATACGCTACAACATACCTACAGTATCCATATGATACCGAAAAACTTGAGTTGCCCTACTCCTCCTTAAATCTCTCTCTTTTATCCTCACACTTATACCCTCTCTTATCCGCCTTTTCCTTCCTGTGCTCTCTTAATTGAGTTCTCTTTTATTTCTATAATATATGCTGGAACCGGACCTTTCTCCACGGTATTACCCAAACATTTTTGCCTTCACCCTCCTGTTTTCTCAACCTGTTTTTGTTGGCTTTTAGGACTTGGCGTGCTTTACCACTGGCAACCAGTGCTAAAGTGCATGTGTTCTATCCTCTACATATGGTAAAATTGGCTTACATCCATTGACAGGTTTAATGTACTTGCCAGTCCCTAGTAAAGTGGTATTACATGTACCCAGGGCCTGTAAATTAAATGCTACTAGTGGGCCTGCAGCACTCATTGTGCCATCCACTTAAGTAGTCTTTTAAACATGCCTGAGGCCTACCATTGCAGCTTGTGTGTGCAGTTTTAAACTGCCATTTCGACCTGGCAAAATAAGCATTTTGCCAGGCCTATACCGTCCTTTTTATTAATAGATGTAAGTCACCCCAGCGAATGCCCTATACAGCCCAGAGGGCAGGGTGCTATGTATTGAAAAGGTAGGACATGTACCGTTACATTCTTACATGTCCAGTGTTAGAAATGGGATTCCTGGTTGGCTGAGGTATACACCCAGGCAGGAACCACCACTTTAGTCAGGGCAAGCAAAGTACACACTAAGAGATAGCCTGTGCTCACCCTCTGGCAAGTTGGCAGAGAGCAGTCAGGCTTATCTAAAGAGGCAATGTGTAAAGTATTTGTGCAACACACACACACACACACAGCAACACAATGAAAACACCACAAAAGACTCCAGATAGGTTTAAGAAAATGGATTATTATATCCTGAACAAAACAAGACCAAAACGACAAAAGTCCAATAAGTAGAAGTCAAGATATGAATTTTTAAAGAATAAAAAGAGTTCTAGCTCTGAGAAGCAATAAGTGCCAATGGAGGTTATCTGGTTGCGCTGGACTGGAACAATATCACAAGTTCAGGCTGACCGCGATAGGGCTTGACCAGCTACAGGGACCCACTTGGGCCTGCTGAACACAATACCTTGGATCCTGGGGTGCAGTATTCATGGTGAGGCTTTGCGAGGCTTCGCATTGTCTGGAGTCGGTTCCCAGAAGCTATGCGGCGAGGCTTTGCGAGGCTTCACGTCGTCAGTTCCGAGAGGCTGCGTAGCGAGGCTTCGCGTCCTGCGGTGTTGGTTCCAGGGAGCTGTCAGCTGTGCGGCGAGGCTTTGCGTCATCCGGCGTCGGTTCTGAGAGGCTGTGCGGCAAGGTTTTGCATCGTCCGGCGTCGGTTCCGAGGAGCCGTCAGCTATGCAGCAAAACTTTGCGGGGCTTTCATTGATTCACATTGGTTCTGTTGATGCAAGTATCTGGGTCCACTTACAGTGAACTAGGCACAGGAGCAGGGTTAGAGACTTTGATATCCCTGAGTCTCAAGCAACAGAAGGCAAGCAAGCAAGCCCTTGGAGCACACTTGGAAAAAAGAAGGCAGAGTCCAGTTCTCCTACAGTAGAGTGAGAGATCAGCAGGGCAACAAAAAGAAAAGCAAGCCTTCCAGGCCAGCATTCAAGTTGAGTCTTTTAAGCAGCACAGCAGTTCTTCCGGTAGAGCTTCAGTTAAAAGTCCAGTAGTGACTGATTTTAGGGGGGTCAGAGACCCAGTACTTATACCCAAAAGTGCCTTTGATGTGGGAGTGACTTCAAAGCAACTCTTTGAAGTGCACCAGTTCCCCTTTCAATTCAACACTATCTGCCAGGCTTTCTATGGAAGATAAATCAGCCCTTTGTGTGGGGACAGGATACTACCTATTCAGTGAAGTGTTAGCCCTCCCGTCCATCCTGCCCAGGTAGGGCCATGAAAATGCAGATGTATGTAGATGGGTACTCAGAAACAACTATCCTTCCTGTGTTTGTGGCTGAGGGAATGTACAAAGTGTAGCTGTCACCCACCCCAGACGTGTATTGGAGACAGGCTGCAAGGCGCACAGAGCAAGTGCAGAGAAATGTCCACTTTCTAAAAGTGGCATTTCTAAAACAGTAATGTTAAATCCAACTTCACCAGTACGGAGGATTTATCATTATTACTATTCCAAAGATATGAAACATGAAAAAGTTACTCCTCTCTGATCAGGAATTACAACTTAAAAGTATAGCAAGGAATTTCTAATGCTAACCTGTGGGAGGGATTGGCCTCACAGTAGCGAAAATCAAATTTAGCTGTTTGTCACTACCAGGACAGGCAAAGCATCATAGTACATGTCCTACCTTTTACTTACATAGCACCTTGCCCTTAGGGCTACCTAGGGCCTACCTTTGGGGTGGCATATGTAATAAATGGGGATTTTTAAGGCTTGGTCAGTAGTTTTAAATGCTAAGTGGAAGTGTCAGTAAACTGCACACACAGGCACTGCAGTGGCAGGCCTCAGACAGGTTTGAAAGGCTACATCTGTGGGTTGCACAATCAGTGCTGCAGCCTAATAGTAGCATTTAACTTACAGGCCCTGGGTATATGGTGTACCACTTTACAAGGGCCTTACAAGTAAATTAAATATGCCAATCATGTATACACCAGTTACTCACATGTTTAGGGAAAAATCACTTGCACTTTAGCACTGATTAGCAGTGGTAAAGTGCTCAGAGTCCTAAAGCCAACAAAAAAACACAGCAAAACGTACAGGTCAAAAGAAAAAAGTCTGGGGGAAGACCACCCTAAGAATTACAGGTCTAGCACTCCAGTAGTGAAAAACGCTTGCATTTGTTTTTTTCTATACTGCAGGCATTGCCTCTCCCATAGGATAACATTGGGTGTCCTTGTGTAATTCAATAAGTGAAAACTTTCAATTGGGAGCAAGTAGGAATGTCTAGTTTGGTGTCTAAAGAATTGTGATTTAAAACCATCTTCAATGGTAAAGTCAGATTTTAAGTCACAATTCTGAAAATGCTTATTTTGGAAAATTGGCATTTTCTTTTCCTAACCATTTGGTGCCTGCAGCCTGTATCCTGAGTCACATGACTAGGTATAGTTGGCAGTTGGTCTTTGTGTATTACTCCCAGACAGTACAACAGAGGGGGAAAAAGGTGCTGTCAGGATGGGCCATCTCTGTCAGGATGAGGGAGAGGAGCTGTCACTACCACACTTGCACATCACAAAGGCTCTGCCTCAGCACACTCAGAAAGGGTTTCCCACTAGTCGTTTCTGCCCCCAGACAAGCTGGGAACAGGGCAGGGAGGAAGGAAATTCCAGACACCCTTGGGGGTGTAAAACTACAGAAGCTTCTCCCACATCAAAACTGGCCCCAATAATAAATATTGGACCCTCAAACCCAACTCTTCAGTACACCGTCCTGTGGAAGACTCAGAAGAAGAACTGCTGTGCTGCTCTACTACAAGAAGGACTGCCCTGCTACCCCACAACTCTGCTACCCTGCTGTCTGAATAAGAAGGACTGGTCCTGCACTCACGACCACCAGAGTGGCTCCAAGGGCTAATTTGCTGGACTCCTAATCAGAGTCTCAGTGACAGAGAAGGCTTCAACCATCTTGACCCCTGCACCTGGACTCTGCCTTCTGTGAGCTTTAACCCCCCAGGTGGTGCCCCTCCAGTCCTGGACCCTTGGAAGCTGTGCTAAAGATACTCTGCCAGCTCAACTGTGGTCTCTACCAGAACCAACGCAGTGGGTTGCAACCCTGACGCAGCCCATGCATCGCCTCATCTGAACCACTTCTGCATGGCGCATTCTCGACGTGAACCTCGCAGCTCCTCCTCAGAACCAAGGCAGCTAGACACAGCCTCGATGCAAACCCACATTGCAGCCTTCACAGCTCATAGGAAAAGCGGCTGCACGACGCATCCTCGACACAAGCCGGCATTGCAGCACTCACAGCTCATCGGAACCACCGCTGCGCAACACATCCCCAACATGGACCCCACATCACTCCTTGGGACCACTGCTGTGCGACATAGTGCTCTGCAACCAGGATTTAAGGTACATTTCTCAACTGGACTAACTTTGTCCCTGTGTCTGGGTCGCACTCCATCACAGTCGGCCTGAACTTGTGACTTTATCCCGGTATGGCGCAACCAGATAACCACAGTTGGCGCTTTGTGCTTTTAAGCACTATTTTTATCTAAACATTTAAAATTGCATATCTCCAGTTTTACAGATAGGATTTTTGTTTTTTTTGTGTAAAATAATGTATTATAATTTACTCTATTTTTGTGGGATTTTTCTTTTATATTTTCACTTTATTGCTGTTTCTGTGCTGCATAAATGATTTACACATTGCCTCTAAGTTAAGCCTGAGTCATTTTGTGCAAGCTACCAGAGGTTTAAGCACAGGTTAATTTGAGTTTGCTTGTGTTTCACCCTGACAAGAATTGAAATTGCTGCTTGAGTAGGGTGTCACCCCCCCCCCCACCAGTAACCCAATTTCCTACAACATACTAATTGCATTAGGTATGGGTACCGTCTAATCGCCAAAATGTGCTTAACAATTATCTTCAATCAAATGACATATACCAAGTTTCTGTAACCTTGACTTGCTCACTGTTCACAAAAACCTTCTGGATTTCTAATACGGCATACCATACCTCAAGTCGTATACTTTGAAAATGTAATAAAATCTGTTTGAAATTAAAAAACAAGCTAAATAGAGGATAAGTGCATGTAATTCTGTGCACAGGTACAACGCAGTCATAGGGTGGCACAACTGAAGATTTAATACCATGGAATGAGACTGCCTGTCAAGAAGCACCTAATTTAGAGACAGCTTAGAGAACATCGAAGGGAACTTCACCATGAATTCCATCTGATGGAGTAAGAAAAACATGTGGTTTCCAGACTCAAATGGGAACACTTGAATAATTACTAAAAAGACCAGCAACTACATGGGGAGGGCAAGAGGTAAGATGGCAGATAAACTAAGGGTGGGGTGTAATTTCCAGCATGAACATGGTACATGCCAGTAATTACCTCTGACATTAAAGAACGTATATGAAGAACCCCTGCTGAAGGAACAGTCCCATGTTTTGGAAACATGTGTTACCTTACCATCAAATAATACATTGGTACCATAAAAAAGGGTTAGGTATGGGCAGGGATTCCCCCAAGTAAGAAGCCATACGATGGGTCACTAATCAATATATTCTAAATTATGGAGATTCGATCAGTAATCTGAGAAAAATGTTCATTCTTGAAATTATTCAGTCCATGATGAGTTAAAGATAAAAAAAGGGAGAAGTTTCAAGTTGTTTTCTGAATGGTAGAAGAGAAGCTGTAGGTGTCAATTGCAACGGAAGCAAATTCCTGATACCGGCAGTGATAAAAGCCAATGATCTGCCACCCAGGTGAGATCACACTATTTGTGAGGTTTGAGTTTGGCATTGCATGATCTGAGACATCTGAAGGGCTGGTAGGAAACAAATCTTTGCCATAGATATCCGTGTCTTGGCAGATAAAAGGCTCTATGAGCCAATCAGAGAACCTTGAAGATACACCTCCTACAAATTGGAAGTCAATGGAGGTATCTTATATGTTGCTGCATGGGGGAAACAACCTTTAGAATGCAGTCATAATCACGCAATACCTTTACCATGCATTCGTTACCACGCATATGCCTTTACCACCCAAATCTTTACCATGCATATACTTTTACCGTGCATACCTTTACAACGAAAATGTAGGTATTTCGCAGGTAAGTATGTAGGTATATATATATATACACACATATATATATATATATATATATATATATATATATAAATATATATATATATATACATATATAAATACATACATAAATATATTAGGGGTGGGTGAGGGTATTGGGTGGCAAGGGTGTTTTTAGGGCTTAGAGTGGGTAGGGGTATTTGGGTGGGAAGGGTATTTTTAGTGTTTAAGGTGGGTGAGTTAAGGGATTGGGGGTCAATAAGGTAAGGTAATGTAATATATATATATATATATATCATATACAAAGGAATGCCCCAACTTGAAAGCGCACTCAAAGAAAACAGCCGAATCCCACTCCTTTCAAGTAGCATTCTTTATTTGCAGCAACCGGCAGGCGGCATCCTGTACAATTAAAGCCCTACGCGTTTCGGAACTTCTTGTTCCTTGTTCACAGGCAAATAGCATGTCTTGAGGCAAAATGAACAAAGGCAAGAGTCATCACTAATTTTATCGTCCTCTAGTGGCCAGCCCTCCAGTGGGTGTAATTTAACCAGCATTCTGGGACCCGTAGTTCCTTTGTCCTGCAATTATACCCTTCAGTGGGTTCTGCCGCAATAACAACAGTTCGTGCATCTTTTCACAGCTCTCCAGTGAGCTATAGGATGTAACCTCCGGTTAGTTGCAATTGCGAGCTGTTTCTTCTGCTGTATTACGCCGAAGTGCAATTTGAGTGCGCTTTCAAGTTGGGGCATTCCTTTATATATGATATATATATATATATATATATATATATAGCCAGTAGGTATTCATAGTTAGGACCAACTTTTCCCATATTTGTTGCCGTTTGTCGAATCTTCATGAAACTTTCAAATCTAATGTACAACTTACTTCAGCTGCTGCCTGGAAAGTTTCAATGTAATTCATCAAGCGGGGCCCAAGAAAAACGTGGGGTCCCAACACGCTTTTTTCCCAATGCAATGTCTGTGGGGATTTTACAGTTTTTAGACACCACTATAGCTCTGAACTGCTGAACGGAATTACACCAAATTTTGCAGACAGGTATATCTTTGTGAAGAAAGAGCCCTTTTTGTAAATTTGTGGAAATCTGTTCAGTAGTTTAGGAGTTATTAAAGAAAATAAATGTATATATCTAGGGCCCCGGATCCTTTGCGGATCCACCAGCGGGGGAACCGCAGATCCGGGGGCAAAAGCAAGGCCCAGATTGGCTGCCCGCAACCTGAAAGGAAAGTTGCAGCCACAATTTTGTTTTTGGGCCGGGCCTTGGGAAGAAAACATGCATAAAATCTCACAAAAGGGGTTAGGATAGCGGTATCCTGACCCCATAGGACACATGGAGGGGTTTCTGTGGGACCCCTCATGGGCAAAAAAATTGCCCAAATATTTTTTGGGGGGATTGATCCTTGGATCCACCGCGGCGCTCAGCGTGAACCCCAGTGTAACTCCGCGGGGGATTCGAGAATCCGTAGCCCAATGGGAAAAAACCCCACCCACTCACACACCAAACCCCCGCAGTTTGCAGCATGCAGAGTTTGGCTGCAGGGTTAGCTAACCGTTGGGTTAACATATGGTAATTAAATATTACATTACGTTAAAAAAACAGAAATTCATTTAAATAAACCAAGGTTACAGGGACGTTATAGTTAGGTTCAAGTGTTTCACACACAAAAACATAGAAATTCAGCAGTTATAGTTATACTTATCTAAGCACTTATAGTTATACTTATCTGAAGAAACTATAAATCATGCCGTAAAGTATCTTTTGGCCATGAGTTATAGTTTCTAAACATAAGTATAACTATACGTGCTCGAATAAGTATAAATACAACTGCTGAATTGCTAAGGTTTTGTTTGTGTAAAATGTGAACCTAACTATAACGTCCCTGTAACTTTTGTTTTTTTCAGTGACTCTCTCAATATATATATATATATATATATATATATATATATATATATATATATATATATATATATATATATATATATATATATATATATATATATAAAGGCTTTGTACTTACCTGCAAAATACTTAGATTTTCATTGTAAAAGCATGCATTGTTAAGGCATATGCATGGTAAACATTTGCAAGTGACAGCAAACTGAGATTTTTGGGGCGCACAGGGCGGTTTGTCATCAAATAGTGTGCCTAGGTTCCTGGTGCAAGAGGAACATCTAATTCTACTGGCCATCAAGCTGTATTCGAAACAGGTGGTGGGCCCAGCATAAGTATCTATGTTTTATCTGAGTTCAACTTTAGATGGTCTTGGATGATGCACATTATCAGTGGGCACTCTAATGTTGGTGTCATCAGTGTACACTGTTGTGCTAAAACCAAATGATCTAATCAGACCAAAGGGACAGGGATGTAAATACTGAAAAATGTAGGGCTAAGTGATGACCTCTGCTGTCAGGAGGCAGTCTGTGATTCCACGGGGGGGACGGCTCATTGTAGCTTTCTCCGCGGCCCGGTTTGCTCCGCAATTGTGGCTTTGGGCGTTGGGGACTCAAGGGAACGCTCAACACTTTTAATTACGGACTGCAGCAGCCACTACACGGCCCCTTTTGGCAACCGGCACTATCAGCGCTCACTAGTAGCTTTATTAACCCTGCTTGTGGACTTACTAACGGAGTGAATGCTGGGGGCTGTAGTCTTACCATTGATTGCAGCTGCTCAGAGTCAAGCAGGATCAGCTGATCTCCCGTCATTGGGAGTGCCGTATATAGAACGCAGGAGGGAGAAGGTGCAGACTGGTGGTGCGCGGCATCTGAGGAAGGCAGAAGACGCCGAAATGCATCATGCCGAGCCACGAACTTTCTGTGAATAAAGGGTTCCCATTTGAAATTCCCGCTGTGTCCCTGGATTGCTTTGTGAAGAGTGGTCTTACCTGTCATATATATATATATATATATATATATATATATATATATATATATATATAAAGGCTTTGTACTTACCTGCAAAATACTTAGATTTTCATTGTAAAAGCATGCATTGTTAAGGCATATGCATGGTAAACATTTGCAAGTGACAGCAAACTGAGATTTTTGGGGCGCACAGGGCGGTTTGTCATCAAATAGTGTGCCTAGGTTCCTGGTGCAAGAGGAACATCTAATTCTACTGGCCATCAAGCTGTATTCGAAACAGGTGGTGGGCCCAGCATAAGTATCTATGTTTTATCTGAGTTCAACTTTAGATGGTCTTGGATGATGCACATTATCAGTGGGCACTCTAATGTTGGTGTCATCAGTGTACACTGTTGTGCTAAAACCAAATGATCTAATCAGACCAAAGGGACAGGGATGTAAATACTGAAAAATGTAGGGCTAAGTGATGACCTCTGGGGTACACCACAAGAAGAGGAAAAAGTGGATTATGTGAAGGGATGCAACGAAATGTGTTGAAATCTAGCTGATAAGGAAGAGTGAAACCAACTCCATGAGGAGTCACATATATCAATATTCCTTACATGTTGTAATAATATGGTATGAGAAACTGTGTTGAAGGCTGTGAAAAGATCAAGGAGGATCAGCACAACTGATCCCCTTGATTTAAAATTTCCTGTAATTCATCGCTGGCCACGAGAAGCACAGTACTCTGGTGAGCAGCGAATTCAAATTTAGATTAATGTAGATAGATACAAGGGGGAGCTAAACTATTGGCCTATAATAGGCAAGTATTTCAGGACTTGCTGATGGTTCTTCCAGAAGGAAGAGAACAGCTGCACGTTTCAAACTGAGAAAAATGGGATGTAAATGAGATGTTACCCAGTTGAATAAGATGAGCAGTTATGAAATCCGAGAAGGAAGCAATCACACAAGGTTGACAAGGATCACGTGTGGCTTCACCTGTAATTGCAGAAATAAGGTTCTTCATATTTTCAGTAGTGTTCAGTTCTAGCTTAGGAAGCTTAGCTATGGGAGCTGTAAAAGTCCCAGGAAGTAGATAGGTGGTGAAACCACTCAATCATAAGGTGGAAAGTTAGCATGAAAAGTTTAGGTTTTATCTTGTAAAAAGTTGTTTAATAAGTTATGTGTGTCTTTACATGCCAGCGGGTTGGTGAAGCTGTTAACTGTGTTGAAAAATTCTTCAATAGGGTTTTTAGCAGATTCAATTTTAGAGGCATGTTAGGGTGCCCGGGTGAAGGACATTGCCTGTTGATTTTTTTTTTTTTCACAACAGATTTTATTGTTGACAGACACAAAAGGCCCGGGTGACACCAGGGCAGCACATGGTATATGTATCATGGCAGTAGTAAAGATGTCAACTTTTACACTATACAATCGATGGAAAACCGAGTATGCAGAAAACTGAGTTAAACGCATAGAAACATTGCAAACAAAAAACATCAGTGTCACAAAGTCCATATATACATTATTGGACAAAGACTCCCGTCGTGATATTTGAGTACAGATACAATTGTTCTCACTGTGAGTACCCAGCTGTTGATCTCTACGGCAAATCATCATTGCATAACGCAGGGGGAATAGGTTCAAGATACAGACCCCGATAGCCAGCCCACCGCTTCCATATCTTCAGGTGTTTCTGGGGACACCCACGTGACTTAAATATCGGTATTTCTAACCCCATGGAGAAGTCAAGGCCCCGTTTCCAGGCCCCTACAGATGGCGGAGACTTCGCCTTCCAAGCCCTGGCGATATCGCGCTTGGCCAGAGTAAGCCCCAGGAACAGCAGATGTCTTTTGTATCTATTGCCTCCCACCCCCTCTGCAATATGAAGCATGGTCAACCGCGGTGACTGTGGAACGTCCCACCCAAGCACCTCGGAGAGACAAGCCAGCACCCCACGCCAAAAACGCGATAAAGCAGTACAGTCCCATATCGTGTGGAGGAAAGTGCCCTCAGCCATCCCACAGCGCAGACACAGGGGGGGTGCGATCATCCCAGCGCGCCAAAGCCTGTAACGAGTGAAGTATACACGGTGGAGATATTTAAATTGTATAAGGCGAAGGCACGCAGCAATGGCCGCCCCGCGCGGGGACTAAAGAGCCTCAACCCAGTCGTCCTCATCAAGTAGACCCAAATCTTCCTGCCAGGCCTCTCTGGTCTTGTTGAGTGTAGTGTGGCTGTTAGTGACCGATGTGCGGTATAATGCTGTGATTTTGTACACACCCATCTCACCTAGGAAGACCTTAGCCTCAATAGGATTAAAGTCGGGAATGCTGTCTTGCTGAGCAAGGTACGAGGAGAATGTGTGACGAAATTGCAAATATCTGTAAAATTGAGACCGGGGCATCTGGAATTCGGATTGCAGCTGCTGGAATGACTTCAGGGTCCGATCATGGAGAACGTTGCCAACCGTCGAAATCCCTATAGTGTCCCAGCCTTCGAAACCCTGTAACCCAGACAATTGTGGGTGGAGGCCGTTGCGCCAAAGAGGAGTCTCTTTTGTGAGTTTGCCCCACCACCCCATCCTACGCAGTGCTTGTCGCCATATCACGAAGACCGTCCGAGTTGCGGGCCGTAACGGTTTGAGTGTCGCACTAGAGTATAGGATTGTGTGTAAAGATTCAGAGTCCATTAACCAATGCTCAACAGCGTAGGCAGGGTCTCGTCTATCTCCGTACCACCAGTCATTTAAAATGAAGAGATGAGACGCAGCATGGTAGGCCTGGATGTCTGGAGTCGCAAGACCCCCACAGTATGTGGACTGAAAGCATGTTCGTAGTACAACATGTGCGGAGCCCCCACCCCAAAGTGACTAAGGAATGATTTTGAAGTTGGTAAAGAAGGCGAGGTAGCGAGACCATTTTAAAAAATGGCCGATCGGCCGAATAATGACAAAGGCAGATGTGACCAGGAGCGCACCTGTTCCTTGATTTAAGTCAACAGAGGGGCCAGATTCCTATTCCAGGAGGCGGGTTGGGACGACGACAGCAACACCCCCAGATACTTAAAGATATCCGGCAAAACCGTCACCACATGTGTCCAAGTCCCGAGCCGGTCACCCCCTCGCACAGGCCACAAAAACGATTTGCAGGCGTTCATATAGAGACCAGAGTTTTTGCCGAAAATTTGCATTATGCGAAGCAGGCGTGGGCCAGATCTATTTGGGCGTGTGAAAAAGAATAATACATCATCAGCGTACACCGCTATACGATCGGAGACCTCCCGCGACCACTCGAAGCCATGTACCTGGGCGTCAATTCTCATCCACGCCGCAAGTGGTTCCATGGCGAGTGCAAAAAGATAGGGAGATAAAGGGCATCCCTGTTTGGTACCCCTTCCGATGCGAAACGGTCGCGAGATTGAGTCGGTGATCCGTACTGAGGCGGTAATGTCAGTGTATAGAAGACGAATATATTGAAGCAGTCGAGGGCCGATATTAAGGCGGTTCAAAAATGCAAAGAGGTAGGTTTCAGCTAAGGGAATCAAAGGCCTTATCAATATCGGCGAGAAGGGGCGCAGCCGGCTCATTCAGCTGATCGACAGAGGCGATAGCGTTGTGTGCGCGTCTGAAATTATGTCGGGTGGCACGACTGGGCATAAAGCCCGCTTGGTCTGGGTGCACTAAGGTTGTTATGTGTGGGACAATGTGGTTCGCAATGATTTTGGCTAAATGTTTTGCCTACACATTAAGTAGGGAGATCGGTCTATATGAGGTGTGCAGTTCTGGGGGCCGATCCGGTTTTAAGAAGATAACTATTTCAGCGTGACGCCAGTCAGCCGTCAACCGGGGGCCGGCCGTCCTCCACCGCAACATGGAGAGCCGCCAAATAATGTGCAGATATTTGAGAGGAGTATTTCTTGTAGAACTCACAAGGAAATCCGTTCGGGCCCGGTGCTTTACCTGAGCACATGTCCGCTAGGGCACTCTGAACCTCCTCCATCGTGACCGGGGCGTCCAGGTCATCGCGCACAGAGTCTGACAGGGATCGCGGGGGCAGATCAGCCAAAAACCGGTCGATGGCAGCTTCAGAAAGAGTCTCCCGCGGGGTGTATAAGTCTGTGAAATAGCCAGCGAAGCTGGAAGCAATTCGGAAACGGTCTGTAAGCACCTCGCCCACCGGACCGAGGATTTCGGGAAGAATCACGGGTCGGAGCGTCTGCTGGCATAGACGGTGTAAAAGGGCACTAGATTTGTGCCCCCACTGATAAATTCGGCTACGCATGGCTAGCCAATACAATTTGGCTTCATCCAACAGATCTCTAGCGTACAATTGTTGTGTCATGGAAAGCTGGCGGCAAGCCACACCACCATCTGCATCCCGACTTCTTCGTTCCAAGTCGATGATTTGGGCCTCAGTGCGGGTCAGTTTTTCCCGGCGCTGCCGACCCCGTGCGGTACAAAAGGCAATGTCCACCCCCGTAGTGTTGGTTTCATGGCCTCCCAAAGAGTCCCAGGGGAGTCTACGGTGCCAATATTATGGGAAAAATATTCAGTAATGGCGGTATACATCTGGTGATGGTAGTGATCATCCTGTAGTAACCATGTCGAGAGGCGCCAACGGAGCAGGGAGCGTCCGGGGCCCAAATTCAATGCCAGTGTAACTGGGGAATGATCTGACAAACCCCTGGGCAAGATCTCGGCTGACTCAATTTTGTGAGTGTGGGGAGAGGAGATGAATATATAGTCAAGGAGATAGAAAGAATCATGAATATGTGAGAAATATGTGTATTCATTCACAGTCGGATGCAATTTCCGCCAGGTATCAACCCATCCCACTCCCTGGGTCGGCGCCTGGAGCTTCGACTCGGGCGTGTCAGTCCGCAGCCCCGTGCCACGCCATCTATCTAATGAAGGGCACATAACATCGTTCCAGTCGCCCCCGGCGAACAGCAGGCCCTGCAGAAGCTCAGCCCAGAGGGACGTCACCCACTTCACCAAGTTCCACGACAGGGGTGGGGGGGGCATATACACAGATTAGAGTGAGACGCTCACCATACTACGTGCCCGTCACCACTATATACCTGCCCTGGAGGTCAGACCAGGTCCGATTGTGAATAAATGGCACCCTGCGATGAATTAATATCGCCACACCCCGAGATCCCCTAGTAAAGCCAGAGTGGTATGTCTGGACAAAGCCAAAGAGCGCTAGACAGGGTGTCTTGGTGCCCAACATGTGGGTTTCCTGTAGCATTAAGATATCTGTGTGGTAGCGCTTGGCCTGGCGGAATGTGCCCGACCTTTTAATCTTGTCCAGCAGGCCACGGACATTCCAGCTAGTAGTATTCAATCGTCGTGCCTGGGTTTCTGTCATATCGGGTATCTGACATGTAAGGAGACCAACATGTGGGTAGTGTAATGCGATCGGAGTCTTTACACGAAATAGAATATTGTGACACTAAGAAACAACATAAACTTCCCAAAAACCCCACTCCCTCCCCCCCCCTACCTCTAGAATGTTGAAGCATCTGTCGCGGTATGGCGAGCGTCCCGCCCCCAACGGAGGGTAGGAACCGTTCCCATCCAATGGATCCCCATTAAACAGTTATTGTACATTAAAGCGTCTACAAGCCCACTGAAATGTACAAGTCGGTGCAGCCCAAATGAGAACAGCCATCAAGATTAATGTGTCTATCAAACAGTTCTGCCAGCGTTTGTTATGAAGGTGTAAGAGATTGTTGACCCTCCGTTATACGTCTACGAGAGTTGCTGGGATTCTGGGATCTTCTCCTAGAGCGCGACCAGCGTTGTTGTTTCCCGCTGGTCCTGGGTGGATCCCAGCCGGAACCCACCGATGAAGTGTCTGAGTCAATTCCAGAAGGGACATGGGTCTTCAATTTAACCAATTAATCCGTCCAACTGATCACCTCTTCAGGTGACTCGAAGAAATAGGTCCGTGATTTGTAGGAGACACGCAGACAGGCTGGAAATAGAAGGGAGTATTGAATTTTCAGACCACGCAGACGGGCTTTTGCCTCAGCGAATGATTGTCGGCGCTGTTGAACCACTTTAGTATAGTCCGGGAAAATGATGATGTGTTGAGAGGCATAGGTAAAGACCCCCTTCAGCTGTGCATGTTGGACGATTGCATCTCGGTCCATGTAATTAAGGAATCGGGCGATTATTGGAAGGGGACGTGCCCCGGGAGGCGGTTTCTGCCGCAAGACATGATGCGCCTGTTCAATTATAAAGCATGTGGACATAGAATCAGCAGGGAGCCATTTGGTTAAGAAGTCCACCATATTATTGTTCTCGCAGCCCTCAGGAAACCCCACAAAGTGGAGGTTATTCCGCCGAGCTCGGCCTTCCGCATCTTCCACTCTGGCTGCTAGGCCGCGCATCAGCGACTCCAAGCTGGACATCTTCTTTTGAAGAGTGGTCACCGCATCTTCCGTTGTAGAGATCCGCGATTCAGTTTCGGTTATCCTCTGGACCGCGTTGCGAAGATCTTGACAAAGGAGCATGACGTCCGGATCGACCGCGACGATTTTGGCCTCCAGCGCATCCCTAGACTCTGTGATAGCCGCCAACAACGCGGCATTATCAGGAATAGCGATCACTTCGGCTTCGGGGTTCGGGGGCAGATGGCTGGGCACCGGCACCAGTGAATTTGTCCATTGTAGATTGTTTAGATGTGGCCCCAGAGGGTTTATCTTTAGCCATTGTGAGCAAGGCGGGGGAGACGTGTCCCAGGATAAATATCTATAGTAGACTGAAGCCAGTAGGTCACCGACACACTGCCCGCACCTCCGAAGTGCACCACCGAGCAACCAGGGACGGCCACTGGGGGAGGGCTCCACACCCACATGCCGCACCAGGACCTAGCCTGGCCGCCTCCGCAGGTAATAGCCCCCCACCCCCCTAACGGGTGTTACCAACCCCCAACAGCCCAGCAGCAGCCGGGCCGACACCACCAGCTATAGAGTATTCCAGCGTCCCACGAAATCAGCCAGTGGACACAGTTGGGGGCTAGGCAGCAATATCACCAGTTCCAAGGGGCAGCCCGCTCTACGCAAGTGGAGTATCGTCCAGGGCAGCACAATAGCAGGAGAAGTGTACCGGACCCCGGGCTTGGGAGCAACAATAGGAGGAAACAGCCGGGGGCCCAACACACTCACCAGGATGTCTCCAGGGCAGAACACGTCCAAGGTCACAGTCAGGCTCCACCGAATTATGCCGAAACCCCCTCTCAGGCCAGCGCCGCACCTCGTAGCAGTAGTCGCCTGGCGCTGCACGAAGACCACAGCAGGACCCGGTCCCGGGGGTATCGCGGCCCGACGCAGCCGCCGAGCCCCGGTTCACTCCAGGCAACACGTCTGCGGCACCAATGCAGTACCAACACCATCGGACACCCACGGCCCTGCGCGGGCAATCCGAGAGGTTGCAGGGCGTTGCAACAGAGGAAGAGCTTCAGGCCCCAGTCAGGCCGCAATCACTTCACGGCCGAAGGCGGCCACCGGTATCTCGGTGTCAGCCGATCGCGGATCCACCCGCGGCCCTAGATCTCACCAGGCACACAGCGGGTGGGAGGGAGAGGGGCGGTCACACACCAGGGCCCCAACACAACTCCAGCCGCAGCGACTAATAAGCCGGTCGCGACTCAGGCCTCTTCAACATGATCACAGCCGCCTCGAAGGTCAGACCCCAGGAAGGGGGGGCCGAGGGCGCAGCGGTCCGATCTAGACCGCCGATCTCGCTAGTACACCAGCGGGGGCCGCACCCCGGGGATCCCCCGGCGACCACATATCGGGCAGGCCCGCCCGGGCAGAGCACAAGATGGCGGCACAGCTATGTTACGGGTCGGCAGCAGCCCCCACTCGCTCGGCCGAGGATCCACGTCGCTACTTGACGGGACAGATGGTCCGGCCAGCCCTCAAGGCGAAGTCCCGGGGGGGGGGGCCACCCACAGGCAACCGAGACCCAAAGCAGCGCACGGCTCGCAGGCAGCTGGCCCGTCTCGCCGGAGGCCAGGCACGCCCAGAAGCAGATGGGCTTGCCTTTGGCTCGCTCACTGGGCAGACACACCAGAGCCCCATAATTAGAGGCTGCCATGGGAAAGTGGGCGGATCTGTGGCTGAGCCAGGCAATCACCCTATAATAATAAATAATTCCTATTTGTGAAGCGCTGGGGGCCGTCGGGGAGATTAAGTGAGCTATTGCTCAGTCACATGATGCTGAGCTATGGCCGTGGGCCCCTCGTCCGAAGTCAGCTGCTCTGGCTGCTGCGCCACACCTCTTCCCCTGTAAAACTAGAGTGCTAAGCTAGAGCATCTACTAAAAATAATGGAAAGCTAACAGAAAAACTGAACTGGAGCCCAGCTGCTTTTGGCAACCCCTGACAAGCTCCCTTGCCTCGGGGTTTAATGAAAAATTAGGTACAAATTAAATAAAAAGTGTGAAACTTAAAATCATAACATTCAAATTAAACTCTATCAAGAATGTGAAGTGGTCAGTGATTCCTGATAAGGAGGGATGGCAGACACGTTCCCAATGTACAAGGGACTCGAAGGTGACTGCCGGTCGGTCATTAGATAGGGGAATCAGTAGTAATGTAAAAACTGCTCCTGGCAACTGCTGAAAAGCTTCCTTGCCTCGGTGCCTACTGGGAAATAAAGTACCAACTACATAAAAAGAGTGCCATTCAAAATAACATTGTCCGGAGTGTTTTGTGGTCAATGATTCCTGGTGAGAACGAGGGACAGATGGGAAATCAGGAGCCAGGCACCTTCCCAACTCACAAGGAACTCACAGATAACTGCTGTCACAGCAGGGAATCAACAGGGAGGAGGAGCGGGAGCAGTCCTTTCCACAGGAAAGTTGAATCCGGTGACTAGTACCTCTCATATCTGAACACAGAGCAGAAGCAGGTTAGGCGTGGTTGGAATGTTATGCAATGTTTCGGCGTGTTTTTTTTCCAATGTTATGGTATGCTTGGGCAGTTACTCACCGGGATTCTTCATTACACTGAGTCTTCTCGTTTATGTCACAGTCCATGTAACAGAGAGTTACCCACTGCTGGAGACAAGCTCTTTGCTACTATAAAATACATGTTTCACTCGAATGTTACCTTTTTTTAAAAAAAACATGTTTTTTCTTTTAACTCTTCTCCCACCTCCTGTGATGATGTAAGTCAAGTCACCGCTTCCACAGCCCCTCGAGCAATATTCATGTAGCCAGGAAGACTGCAACATGTGTGAAGATCAATAAGCACAAAATAATGACACAATATACATCAATTAGCCGCAGTGGCAACGTAGTAATCCCAAAGGCCAGCTACTCAGGGTACATATCAAACTTATAATGAGATGCAAACGTGTGAGCAGAAGCCTAGGTAGCAGTCTGGCAAACATCTGACCTGGAGAACTCCTCTTATCTCAGAGAAAAAGACCAAACCAATCCTAGTAGAGAGCCTCTGGACAGGCCCTGGAAGGTCCCATTTGGCCTGCTCTAAAGGCATTGTGAGGGCCAGGTTGATGGACTTACTAAGTATAGCTGTAGCAAGTGTTTTATTCAGAAGACACAAGGCAATGCATCAGTAACCCTAAATGAGGCCATCCTCTCCAGTTTCATTTTAACACCACAACTCACATTTAAGGAGCTAGCCAACACTTGACATGAAAATCCAGAGGGATAAATCTTGATTTATATGAAAATAAGTAATTATTTCGTGCACCAGGGTACCAATTCCTCAGGAAGAAATCTGAGAGAGGGATCGTTACAGGCAAGAGTTTCCAACTAACCCAATGGCAATAATCTGCTCACAGTCACCCTACATAGTATTCCTCCCTAGGATAAATGGAGCACGAATGGTTAAAAGTGACTTCTCCACCCAGCAAAATCATTTCTGGTTTACAGCAGACAGTGACATGGACTTGGTGCCCTAATTTCAACTACTGTCAGTCACAACCACCTAGGTATCTGACTTGTCAACACAGCCTTCCTCTAGAGGGAGTAGGCCAACACCTGGAGGACTTCCAAGACTACATTTTCCACCAACTTGATTATAATTGTAATTGCATTTATATAGTGCTTACTACCCCTTTGAGGCGTCGAAGCGCTTTTCGGCGAGTAGCACGCTACTTCAGAATCCTCAATAGATTAGTGGTGAATTAGTATAGGGAAATATGAAATTAATCTGAGTGGTGGACATGTGAGTCTGTTAGTTGGATTGAAAAGGATAGTGAAGAAATAGAATAGGGAAGGGTCTAGAAAGTGTTTATTTGGAGATCATAGCAGTAGTAGGAGAAGGTTTGGGATGAGTAAAGGAGAGATGGAGGGGGAAGAGTTTCTGGAAGTGGATTAGGGAAAAAGAATATGTATCGGATGAGTCTAAGAGGGATACATGAGGGAAGGGTTTAGAAAGGCTTGTTTGGGAGATCTGAATATTAAGAGAGGTTTCAGATGATGCAAGGAGCCGTAGAGGAGGGAAGAGTCTAGAAAGGGTTATTTTGGGAATCATAGAAGTAGAATGGGGTTTGGGACGGGTCAGAGAGTGGAGGTTGAGGATATATTGAGAGAGGTGTAGGGTGAGAAATGGGGTAGTGCATTGGAGAGTAGTAGAATGAGGTTTGGGATGAGTCGCACAGTGGAGGTAGGGGACATATTGAGAGAGGTATAGGGTGAGATATAGGGTAGTGCATTGAAAATGCTGAATTAGGAGGCAAGTAATAAATATAAAGATAGATAAGTACATGGAACTTATATGTGTAGAGGATATATTGAGAGAGGTATAGGGTGAGATATAGGGAAGTGCATTAGAGAGGCTGAATTAGGAGTAAAGTAATAAAGATACATAAGTACATGGAAGTTATATATGTATAAGGAAGGTAATATATCTAGATGTAAGTTATATTTAATAAACTCAAGACTATCAAGTGTTTCTGTACTTTAAGCTAATTTATTTGTTTTGATAATTTATTTTCCTTTTAGTAATTCAATAGTGAAGCAATTGTAGATACATAGTTATGATAAAATAATTACTTATTTATGCAGTTACCTATATACAAGTTGAACATAGACTAATATAACCATAGGTAATATGTATATTTGTTTAGCAGACCTAAGGAATATATATATATTCATAAACCTAATCATTATACACATTTATACAAAGGAATACACATATCTAGATACATATATATAACCCAAATAAATGCTTATATACACAGGGATATGTTGTACATTTATGTTTGAGGATGGTGGTTATGTAGGGAAGAGCCAACTCTTGAATAGTCTTCTGAAGACAAGATAGTTATCCGTAGATCTTATGTTTGGGGGTAAAGAGTTCCAGAGTTTGACTGCTTGCATAGAGAAGGATGTGCCACCTATGGTTTTTTTCTTGTATGGTGGGATTTTGAGGCGAGGTGCCAATCTAGAGCGGAGGTTCGTCTGTTGAATGTATTTGGTGATTTTATTCCTGATGAAGAGCTGCCCTGTTCAATGTATCACTTAGTGTGTGATACAAAGAAGCTTGAATGTGAATCTTCTGGCAACCGGTAACCAATGAAGGGCCTTCAAGGCAGGGGAGATGTGGGCTTGTGGCTTTACATGCGGGAGTAGTCTGGCAGCAGAGTTTTGAATCCGTACTAGTCTTTTCATAGTTGTTAAAGATGATCCGTGGCAGAGGCTATTGGGGTAATCGAGTTTAGACAGTACAAGAGAGATAGTAGCCTGGACCTTGTGTGGAAATCCCAGGTGGGGGAAGATGTGTTGCAGAGTTTTTATAATAATGAAGCTTGATATTTCTAGTTTGTCCACTTGGGCATTCATTGATAGCTTGGAGTCTATGGTAATTTGGAGGTGTCTTACTTCCTTAGATACTTCACGCGGTGCTCCAGGGTCGTCAGGCTAAGCGGGGAGAGGGTCATAATTTTTCCACGCATGTGGGTGTTTCCATTTTGGAAGCATTCAATTTGAGATGGCTCCATGTCATCCACTCATCAACGACTCTGAGGCAACTAAAAATTTGTGAGTCTTTGGGGCTTTCTAGTTTAAGGACTATTTGTGTGTCATCTGCATAGTTATAGCATGTGATGATCAGTGCCGGTAATGCCTTAAAGTCCTGAAGACACCTGTCACACTGAGCTGACTTGTCTCTCAGCAATGCTCACCATTCTTAGATGGTAGCATTTGCAGTTGACGCAACTTGAGCAGTGGATTGTACCTCCACTTCCTGGGATAGATTGCTCAGTACTAGCCGCATCTTCCTTGAACTAAGCCAGGAGTAAAATATCACTGAAGTGGAGCCAGGAGTCTATTAGTCTGTGATATGAGAACCAGTGGCTTCGGGTGCAGCCTTGCACAGGGCACCCTAAGCACACTTGGAATGCCATAACCGTCTTGTCTTTTGCCACTGGAGGTCACCTGAACCTAGACGGAAATGCAGCCTAGTGCTTAATTTGACAACATGTCATGGGGGAGAAAACACTCTTTTTTCACCATATCTCTTTATTCATTTGAATAATAACAGTATAACTTCATTACTACATTGAAGTAAACAAAGTTAAACAAATCAGATGCTTTCATTGTACATGCACACTGCGTACCTAATTGTCTACGTTCTGGTATCACGAGTCGTCAACAAAAAAATATATATATAATAAGTGCAGTAACAATTAACCTCTAAACTAACCAAGCCCAGGAAAGTCATTAAGGAAAGATGCAGCTCTCCACCCAGACTTCACAGTTATGTATGTGCTCTGGCAGAAAGGGGGAAGCAGGCAGACGGGGCTTAGGAACCGTGAAATAGTAGGTAATCAGCTGTGGGACATAATCTTCTCAGACTGCTTAACCTACACTTTAGCAGTGTTTCATACTTAGCATGTTCAAGTATCACTTGGATGTCTTATCTGTCAGCCCTGTGAACTGTGTCATGTCATGTCCCTCTGTTCAAGGTGGCCTGGTGTCCGATTTGGCTTCTTTCTTTGACAATCATTTGTCCCAATGACCGTATTAGGATCTAGAGCCTCCAGGCACCTGAGGGCCTGACATAACATGTACTTCTGCTATCGCCCATTTGCACAGGTCTCTTAACCAGTCCGTCAGGGCTGAAGACACCTCCAGGTCATCGATATGTGCCACCTGGCCAGCACCAATGCTAGGTCGATAAATCTACTGACATGTTTAGTTTTCTTGTAGCATTTTACTATTCTTAGCAAGTACTATATAGACCAGCACTATTTGGCCACCCTCAATAGGGTATAATCTCTTCCGACCCCTCTGGCTGTGTAGATGTGGGCCAGTTTAAAACTTTTTGCTCACCCATGTGCGTTCTTACATACATCGTTCTCCATGTCGTGTGATGTTGCCACCCATCTCATAGGACATTTGAGTTGTGCCACTGCGTAATATAACTCGTATGAGTTTTTAAAGAATAAAGTGAACAATAGCATCTAAAAACACAAAGTGCCATCTGCAGTTATCTGGCTGCACTGGACCGGGTCAAAGTAAAAAGCTCAGGCTGATTGCGATGGAGCACTAGTAGGATACAGCCCCAGATTAACCCTGCAGAGGTTTTACCTCCCAAGTTTTGTGCCAAGAGTCTCATTTGCATTAGAAAGGGTCACAGGGAGTATGGAGAGCGTTATGGGCAGTGTTAGGAATGGCGCAAAGAGAAGGCCAGGTTTTGCAGACGGGAGGGTGGAGCAGTCCTCAGCAGGCGGTTGATGCTGCTGTGTGAAGAGACAAGCTGGCCATGGCTCATGCTGGTTTTCGGTGTGAGCAGCATGGAGTCTCAGCCGCAAAGAGTCCAAAAGCTTGATTCATGCGCGCTGAGCCACACTAAGGGTCCAGGACCTGAGAAGTACCACTTAGGGGTCAGGAACTTACTGCAGCTGGGTCCAGGAATGGGTTGGGATGCCTTTTATTTCCCTGAGGTTCAGATCAGGAGCCCAGCAGACTAGCTCTTGGAATCACTCTGGGGTCCTGAGTTCAAGATTAAACTGCAGGTCCAGTCCTTGTCGCAGGGATTCTGCTGGTAAAGCAGAACTGTGCCTTGGGATGACAGGACGTCCAAATGGAGACACTGAGTCTCTCTACAATGTTAGTATCTGTCGGCCCAAATCCTGGCTAGCTCACTGTGCATCACTTGAACTCCTAACCTTCCCAGAGTAGCAGGTGATTCTGGCAACCTAGAACATGACCCTCTAGTCCCCAAGGGAACCGTGGAAACAGATCCTCACCTTTCATCACTCACTCATGCATGCCTCTAGTAAACATAATAAAGACACGAAGAAAGTTTACAATATATTTATTAAAACTATCGTAGTCTATTATGAAGCAAATGTGCTGCGATCACTAGGCAGATGAAACTAAACAAAGTAGTTATCATTATAATCAGGATGTATAAAATAAATATCCCCTCCATGGCAAATTATCTATCTGTCTAGGCCTACCCTTACTGTGTGAGCACAGGAATATATACATGATTTCTGGGATTGGCAACAGATCTCATATCTGGTGTCTGAAGTTAGGTGGTCTGCATCATTAGTGTAAACTCAGTTTGCACAAGGCTGCATTTCAAGCTCTGTGTGCGTTTGTTCCAGAACAGGTCTCTCTGCCAGAATTCTATGTCAGGACCGGAGACTTCGGATTAGGCTGTTCTTCTTTTACTTTATTACTCCAGCAGCCATTAACAAACATAACAGAACTACATTTCCCATGAGCCCATGGGAAAAATGGAGATATAAAAAGTCCAACATATTGTCCAATCCTGGTCCAGGATGGCCGGTGACCTTCCCCTGAGGACGCTCTACCCTCCTCTTTCTTCGCTGCTCCAGCAGCATTGAGTTAAGTCGAAATTCTCTCTCTGACTTTACTGTTATATTTTGCTGATGCGCAAGGTTTTTTACCTTAATTGTGCCTGGCGCAAGCGTTTTCTTTAGGTGTTTATAAGCTTTGGGCTTTACTGCCTCGCACGACTTTGTATTTGCTTGGTAATTGTTTTTGTTACTGCGGGAGTGTCTCTTGCTCCTTACGCGGTCTTCCTCAGAACCGGCAGGCTCTGACGCGGTGCGGCCCTCCTGCCGCTAGGGGACCCCGTCTTTAATCTCAGTGCGCTTCACGCGTCATTACCCCCCCCGGCCGGCGAGTCTCGTTGCCTCAGTTCAAAGAGTGTAACTGACGCGGGGAGACTCGCTCGGCGGCGTTTTCTGTCAGAGGCCAATTATTTATATTTGCAGACACGCGGGGGAAGGTATTGTTAAACAAAGGCAAAGCCAGTTATAAAGAGCTCTGCCTGGAGCATTACACCCTTGCCTCGGGTAAGACTTTGATTGATTTCAGGGACCGGCCCAGGCATTAATCACCCTCAGTATAAGTAGGGAGCTACGGTCCCAACACTGATATTTAATATGCCCAAAGGGTTATTTTCAATTTGCAGGGAAATCCCCTCTTGTTAACCCCTTATCAGTTGAATATTTGTCTAAGATCCTTGAACAATGGAGGATTTTGAGGACCAATATTATGAGGAAGAGGAGGAGGCGGTCACATACCTGCCTATTGACGATAACTTTTGTCAGGTTATGGACTCCTCCATCCTCAAGGCGGTTTCAGTGGTGGTGGCGCCCTTGGAGAAGAAGATTACTCAGTTGCAGGCCCAGTGCCTGAAACCCCTGGACTCCAGGGAAGACCAGTCGGGGGCACAAAACCCCCTACCTCCAGGGCAGCCCTCCACCTCCGCCCTTGACTCCAAGAGGAAACGCGCCGATGATGCAGGGGTGGACACTGATGCGTTTGAGCGCTTAAAAAAGGCTTTTATGGATGCCCAGCGCCTCCCCCCCCTCCAACTACTCCCCAACCCTCAGAGGACCTGGCGGGTCCCTCAGGGTTTCCCTACACTCTGCCTGCGGCGGATTAGGATGAATCCCCCCAGACCTCTGATGGGGATGGTGACTCAGGCAGGCCATGGCGCCCGGCGAGATCAAACCAACTTTCGGAGCCGGATGTAGCCAGTGACATGCTAAACCCGGACGACCTACCTCACCCCCGGTCAGCTGAATGGGTTCTGGCCCCTAAACTGGCTGCGCATATGGCATCTAGGCTTCGCAAGCCCTTGGATAAAAAGGTTAGAAGCTGCCTTAAGGCAGAATGTCCGAGACCGACACTCGAGGGAAAGGTCGCCCTCACCCCTGAGGTGGATCCTAAAATGGCCACTTTCCTGGCAAAGTTAATTAGAGACCCTAAGAAGGGCATTTATTGTTCCTGAAGAGCATGCCAGGATAAGCTCCTGGACACGGCAGACCCTTTAGCTAAAATCTTGGACATGGCGGAAGATGCTAAGTCCTCGGGCACGCTCATCTCTCCCGAGACACTCTCCAGTTGGGCCCAGAGGGCAGTCATATTATTGGGAAATGCTAATGTGGCCATTTCCACGGACGCCGCAGATCCCTGTTAATTAAAATTGACCCTAAGCTGGGGGAAATGGCCACCTCGGAGGCTTGGCCTGTGGCGGAAGGCAATCTTTTCGGAGATCCTTTCGTCAGGGAGTTGGGAAAATTTGTCAACACATTCAATTCCCTGGACAAGGCCCAGTCCTCTATCAAACGTATCTTCAACCCGCGTGTTTTTGGGGCAGCCGGTTGTGGCAGGGGGCGATCGACCGGCCGTCCTTACAATCAAGCCTCCTTCAAGTCCGCAGAACCCCGCCGTGGACAGTGGCAGGACCCCAACAAGTTTGGGAACTTCTACCCTAACAGACCACAGCAACGTCGTAGAGGAGGTAGAGGAAGAGGAAACGGCGGCTACAATAACCAACAAGGTGAGCTTTCAGAGTTCGGGGGATGTAGTAATAGGGGGCAGGCTACAGTGTTTCTACCACAATTGGGTTTCTTTAACCTCAGATGCCTGGGTGTTACAGACAGTGCAAGGCTTTCAGATAGAGTATATCGAACATCCTACTCAGCTTGTTCACCCAAGGCCGCTCTCCTTTTCAAAGGAGCAGAGAGATCTGATAGACAAGGAGGTCTCCGACCTTTTGAGGAAAAGGGCAATTGTCACCTCGACCCCTCATCCCCGGGGTTTCCTCAGCAACATCTTCTTAGTGGAGAAACGGGATGGGGGCTATCGGCTTGTAATAAATCTCAAGGACTTCAATGGGTGGCCAATTTATCGCCACTTCAAGATGGAGGGTATCCACCTCCTCAGGGATCTCCTCCAAACCGGAGATTGGATGGTCCGCCTGGACCTCAAGGATGCGTACCTCACAATCCCGATTTTTCCCACTCACAGGCATTTTCTTCAGTTCCAATGGAACTCACAGACGTTCGAATTTACGTTCCTTCCTTTCGGTCTGTCCTCCGCTCCGTGGTGCTTCACCAAGCTAATAAAGCCGGTGGTGGAGCGCCTCAGATCGGAGGGGATACGGATGATTGTTTATTTGGACGACATCCTGTTAAGGAGTCAGTGCCCCCGACGCTTGCTAGCCCAACTACAGCAGACGGTAAGCCACTTGGAGTCCCTGGGGTTTGTGATCAACGAATCCAAGTTGGATCTCATACCCTCTCAGAAGATGCAATTCTTAGGGTTTGCAGTGGACTCGGTCGAGGCTACGCTACGCCTTCCCTCTCGCAAACTAGCAAAGATCAAGCACGAGCTGTGACGCACTCTAGCCAAACCCACGATATCTCTTCGCCAACTCGCAAGGGTAGTGGGCCTCTTATCGTCGTCCATTCAGGCCATATTTCCGGGCCCCTTGCACTACAGGGCCCTTCAGCGTCTCAAAGCCTCACATCTTCGTTGGGGCCTTACTTACTCCCAGGTCATTCCCCTCTCGGAAGAGGCCAAAACGGAACTGCGATGGCGGATCTCGCACATAGAGGCTTGGAACGACCGGGCGATTTTCGGATCACAGCCCAACCTAGTGATAGAATTCGACGCAAGTGGTTCGGGTTGGGGTTTCTACCGGAGGAAAATGGTCCTCCGCGGAGCCGGGCCTTCATATCAATTGCTTAGAGCTGATGGCGGGCTCCTTTGCTGTAAAATGCTGGACCAAAGACAGGGCCCAATGTTGCGTCCTTCTCAAAATGGACAACGTAGCAGCGATACGTTACATCAACCATTTAGGGGGGACAAGGTCCAGAGCATTATCGAATCTAGCACGGGACCTCTGGATGTACTACCTATCTAATCAGATTTCCCTTTCGGCGGAGCACCTTCCAGGGACATCCAATCAGGTTGCGGACTGGTGCTCCCGCCATTGGAAGGACACCAGCCTAAGGAAATTACATCCGGGAGTATTTCACGAGCTCCAATCCCAGCGGGGCCCCTTCGCGATAGACCTCTTTGCCTCTCGGCTGGACACCCAGTTGCAGAGATATTACAGCTGGCGCCCGGATCCGGAGGCCTTGGCGACGGATGCGTTCCTGCACGACTGGAGTACGGAGCAGGGCTACGCCGTTCCCCCCTTTTCGATGATAATGAGGGTGTCATCCCAGATGAGAAGACAGCTAGCGGATCTGGTGATGATCACCCCGATATGGAGGTCGCAAGCTTGGTTTCCAGTTCTGATGGAACTTTCTTGGGATTTTCCAATCCGTCTACCCCAGTTTCGGGATCTCCTCAAAGATCCACAAGGGAATCCCCATCATCTCCTCCTCTCGGGAGGCCTTCAACTGATGGCCTGGTGGGTTACAGGCAACGTTGGAAGGTGCCAGGCCTTTCGGAGGACGCTGCCTCATTACTCGCAAGATCCTGGGCAGAGAGCACTAACAAGAGGTACCGTTCCACTTGGTCTAGATGGGGGAGTTGGTGTCTTCAACAACAAGTTGATCCGATGGGGGTGGACGTTGTCTATGTCCTTAACTTCTTAGCTTCTCTGGCCAAAGAGGGCTTGGCCTACAGGTCAGTTAACACCTTCCGATCTGCTATATCGGCGGGCCATATGCCGGTGGACGGTCACTCTATTGGGGAGCACCCGCTAGTGTGCAAACTATTGAGAGGTATCAGGCTATGAAGGCCACCAGAACCTCTGTACTCTACCCTCTGGGATGTCAATAAAGTCTTAAACCTGTTCCGATCATGGCCATCGAATAAATATCTTTCTAGAAAACAGATGTCGGCGAAATTGGCGACCCTTTTATGTCTAATATCCTGCCGAAGAGTTTCTGATGTACGAGCCTTAGACCTTACGGGTCGAGTATTCACTCCGAAGGGAGTTACTTTTCACATCTCCAAAAGGACAAAATGTAATTCAAGGTCAGTGTCTTATCCCGCTTTCCCGACGTTCCAAAGTTATGTGTGGTCAGAGCACTGAAAGCCTATGAAGTGGCGACAATCGACATACCTCAGGGCGTCAAACAATTGTTTATAGCTCTTACTAAACTACACGGGGTGGTCTCCTCCCCTACGATTGCGAGATGGATTCGCTGGGTTATGCAGGAAGCAGGGATAGACACTTCTCTTTTCGGAGCTCATTCAGTCCGGGGTGCAATGGCATTGAAAGCTTTTTGTTTGGGGGCGCGGTGGGAGGATATCCTTAATGCCGCAGACTGGTCCTCAGACTCTACCTTCAAGAGGTTTTACTTCAAACCAGTGTCATCACTGGCGTCTCTGGTGGTAGATAAGCTTTAAACTAGCCTAATCCGAAGCCTCTGGTCCTGACATAGAATGAAAAATTTCCTAGCTATCGTTAAGGAAAGTTTCTATTAAGGACGCAGAGGCGAGGATTAGCCCACCCGATTGAGAAATCCTCAACAACATCCTCTTAAGTGTGGTGAGTAACTCGTTTTCGATTCCCTCTGGTGATAGCTAGAGCATCAGTGTTTCTTATTCTATGTTTGTTGTGGAAACATTGTTATTAAAATGTGTTCAAGTTGTTCCGTATTGCGGAATCTCAACCCCATTTCCTTATTTGACCTAGGTTCGGACGCCAATAAACAGGAATAATTCGAAGACTTGCAGGCTGCGGTCGCACGAAGAAAGAGGAGGTCACCGGTCATCGTGGCCCAGGATTGGACAATATGTTGGACTTTTTCTATCTCCATTTTTCCCTTGGGCTCATGGGAAATGTAGTTCTGTTATGTTTGTTAATGGCTGCTGTAGTAATACAGTAAAGAAAGAACAGCCTAATCCTCGCCTCCGCGTCCTTAATAGAATTGAAACTTTCCTTTACGATAGCTAGGAAATATTGAATTCTCCTCTCTGGTCCGCAAGGGGGCAAGACACAGTTTATGTGATAAGAACTACTGTGTTGGAAAGCTGCAGCTGTGCTACCATGTTATGTCTAAAATGTTAGGAGATGTTGCTGAATGAGCAAAGAAAACAGTACAGTATGTTGTTATGTATTCTAGACAACCTTGTACAAAATGTGCAGCCTGACTCTCAAGAAGAATCACTGAATGACAAAGAACATGTGCAGCGTATTCCTAAAATAATGTTACAAAAACAAATATATTATGTCTTACTGTGCAGAGCAGAGGCAGCCTAAAACATCTAATAGTCAAAACTAAGGGAATACCAAAGTGGGCCCAGAAGGGGCACCATTACCCCCCTTCCTTGGTCTGGAGAGTAACTTATTGACTAACAAAATATTAAAGATCACAAGCCTAGCAAAGACAATGTGATGCTAAAATCAGCATAATATTCAAATTTATAGACATAATAAAAATGGATCATGAACATTTTGAAAAGGGGGCCAAATTAGTTTGATCCAGGAGCACCCAAGATTTCTTCCACAAGGTTAATGTTTAGTGAATCCAGGACGGATTCAGTCTCCGCAGATGATGATTCTCAATAACCCCATTCAAAAGCTCAAAGGAACAGACATGATCCTCGTTATCGGCCGATGTTGAGGAAGCATTCTGCTGTCCTGCATCTGTATTATTAGAGCCGGAGTTCGGACGTTCAGGTACTGAAGCACCTATCTCCCTAGTAGGGCGTAGCTCATACCATGCATCTTGATGCAGCTGCAAGTTCATGGGACAACTCCGAAAATGGGTCGTTATTGGACTCATCAACAGGTTCATGTTCATAGGAATAGGCAATTGCAGCGCAAGGCAAACATCAAGTGCCCACTCAAATGGACACCATACGCAATGAAATATGGGTTGTACGCAGGTAAACCAGGCGGGTCAGAATGACAATGACCAGTCAGTGTTCAGTTCCTGGAGCAGAGGGACTCAAAAGAATCGTATCATGCGTTCATGGCACAGCTGCACTGGTGGTAATTCCATTACCATTGGGCTTCAGAACGGAACATCCCCTGCTGGGTAGCAAAAATAGAATCAAAATGCCTCAAATGAGGAATAACACTAAGGGTATTCCCCGAGAACACTTGAAAACAGGGAATGTATAAAGGCCAGTATCACTCCAAAGATTTTCTGGAAGTACTAACTAAGCCAGTCCCGATTCATTTTTAAAAAGTGGGCTATACCGGTAGTATTTGAAGCATTAAAGATGCAATGCATAAGTTCACTGAAATGAAGTGGAAGATTTGAGCTTAAAAGTGAATGTATTTCGCTGGATGTCCTTGCAACCTGCAGGTCAAAGGTTTCTCAGGCAGATGTTACTGACACATCTTTTTGAAGCAATAAGGCTTTGAGTCAGCTTAGCTTGTTGAAATCTGCCTTGAAAGTTGAAATTGAAGGCCATAACGAAATATCATAAACCTCACGCGTGGAGGGTTAAGCACGTTATCACAGCAAGTCACTATCTGGGAAACAGAAAGGACATACGGGATTCCGGTCTTCATCCCACAACAATCTTGGTCGCTTAACATCAAATAACTTCCACCGGAAATGACAATAATGAGTGGGAGAATTGAAAGGGCTAATAATCCTTTTAAAAAACAGGCCAAATTTGCTACCGAAGTATTACATGCTCCGTGAATGGCAATGTGTTTACAAACCAGTGAATGGCTGACAAAAGAATTGCATTCATTTCCAGTAAGGAATACCTCTCTGCCCGCCCGTTCACATCAGTAATCAAAAGGAAGTGACCACAACACGTGGATAAAGCTCCCTCCCAGAGCTTCATATCTATCTACCGGGAAATGTTTTGTGCAAGATGTAAACTGGAATGTTGAAATTGGCAAATATATTACACCATGTATTAGCCACACTGTGGAGGGTGTTTCAGCTACTGTAAAAGGCAGTAGTTATAACTTCTAAATGTGTAACATTGTGTTAGCGGCATCTTTTTTGGCCACTAGTCTCTGTTTATGTGCAGGCGCGGCTCCTGGAGGGAGTGCTGCGGGGCGGCGGGGCGGGGGAGGGGCAGGGTGGGGGTTAGTAAACTCTGGTATACTGCCGAACGGAGTTAAGTACATAAATAAATAAATAAAACGAATTACATTGCGCGCTGCATCGCCATTTGGCGTTGCAGCGCGCGAATGTAATTCGTTTTATTTATGTACTTAAATCCGTCTCGGCAGTATACGAGTTACTACCCCCATCCTGCCCTCCGCCCGCCCACCGCCCCGCAGCACTCCCTCCAGGAGCCGCGACTGTTTATGTGTCAGGTTGAAAGGCAAGAACAGTTGAGTAGAATTTAAATAACGTCATGGCACGTGGCCATTTTTAGGACCTGAAGTGTCCAACTAAACTGCATTATAGATCTAAGCTGATTTTGCCCATGATTAATGAAGACATGTCATTTTGCATAATATGGATAACAGACGATACAATGTTATTCAAACTGTAAATCAACAACAGCAAGTACTTTATCCAAATGAACTTGATCAATTTGCCTTAAACGTGCAGCTGCTTCCATTTGTGAAATTTTTCAAATTTCATTATAAGTTGCATAAATAAATCTTTTTAGAGCACGGAAACGTATAACCCAACAATAAATCAGATAGCTCCATGTCTTCCACCAGGAGGGAGAGATGTTGTTTTACTGGAATGTTCCAACCATTGTTGGCACACTTTCCCTACCAAATAGGTGGTGACTATCCCTGAGTGTTGAGACTGGGAATAATGAGGGTCATGTCTGCTTGCCTTGAATCTCGATGTGGAATTAAAAAAACGAGCATAACAACTATTTGTGTCCACTGGCCACAATAACCACCTGTTTGGACCTGAAAGTGTGGAATTAAATGTGCCATTCTGCACCATACCATTGAGCTGTTCTTCACTATGATTTTCTAAACGATCAAATTGGGCAATGGAAGGAATATTGAGTGAATTCACGTCTTTCATTTTAGCGAGCACTAGACGAGTAGTCTTTTGAACTGTGTCATTTAGAAAAATCATTTGTGTTGGAACCAAGCAGGCTCTAAATAAGGTGTCTGTTCTCTGAACCTGCCAATGTTTGGTACCCCAAATTGATTTAATTTCAGTTGTTTCCTTCCAATACTCAAAGCCTTTCAAGGCTAATTGTGTGACAAACAAATTTGTATATATTAGCTTGGTTTGCGTCAACATATATTTCTTTGCTGGTGTGGGCACAAGTTTAAAATAAAACGACTTAGGGTCTAATGAATCATGGCCAGTAAAATATGTGAATTTATTCCTATATATATTTTTGGTCTCCCATTGTGTGTAATTAAAAAGTGTGCATTGAACAGTAGCTCGATGTAAATAATGATGTCCATAATGAGAGCAATTCACCATAATTAGCAGAGTTTAGATACAGGTCTTCACTTTCAAAAACAGTATAATATGCCAGCTCCGAGCATGGCAACATCCCAGTCATCAGAATGTAATCCAGGCACAATAACATTGCCTATGGAGACCTTAAATACATAAGGAATCTGCAGGATTTCTGAAGGACTGAAAATATCATAGGGGACCTTACCCCAAACAATTCCATCAGTTACTGGGACAGGTGAAATGTTCACAAGGGACATGCCTCTTTTCAGTTTATGTGAAGATGAGTGAGGTGTTAACACCTAGTCTACAACTTCTTCGGCAGAGCGTTCTGGCAGATAATGTTCATTTATTAGCAAGAAGAAAACAGTCACAAATCCAATCCAAAGAAATAGAAAGACCAAGGAAAGTGTAATCCAAATATATATCCAAGGAGGGAGCAGATACGTGCATTTCAGCCATGGAAGGAAAACACAGGCCTATGTAGGCGGAGTGTCTAGAACAGTAGAACTGTCAAAAGAGTTGGATGAAAAATCATCTGTTCCCACAAAATAACCAGAAGCCATTTGTTGAAAAACAAGAAACAAAGGTGTAGTAAGAGAATTGGTAGATTCCACGAGGGGTAGATCATTATAAACAACATCATCTGCAGGAGATGCAGCAGCAAGTATAGTACTCACTTCCGTTGTATGGCTGGCATTTGTAGCAGCATTAGGAATTACCTGAAGTTCATTCTCTGCTCCCCTTCCCCCAGCTGGGGAGAAACAGCTTCGATGTTGCTCACAATATGTAGAGATACTTCCTGTGTGGTAGCGAGAGGAGTTAGGGAACTACCAAGGACTCCTCGTGGCCTACTGTTTAGAATCAGCCACATGATGTAACTTGATGTGATCAATGGAGACAAAACGATTGTCTTTAGAACAAGCAAGCGCTGGCAATATGAAAGTTCTTGTACCTTGAATGCCAAGGACTGGCACCGGTGCACGGTATGATGGGTCAAATTTCTTTTTCATTGCAACCTTTTTCATTGGCTGCTCCTTGATTCTGGTAGAGGCAGAGATCTTCAACTGTTTGTTAGATTGGCCGTCACAGAAGTGTTGCAAATCTTGTAAGACAACGGAATGATCATTTACTTCAAAGGGCGTGGCTGCCACCACGATGTCTGGACCATCAAGGTATGGGACATACATTTTGATGCTAAAAAGGACTTTGTATGGAGTTCGGACACCCAGAGATCGTTTAGGGAGAATGTTAAGTGCTCTTAGTACCCCATATAGGTGATAGATCTAGCGACATCCTGAACCCATTACCCTAGCTGTTAAGGATTGCTTTAAGTCATGGTTCATCCTCTTCACTACTAAATTTCCCTCAGGATGATAGGGGGAAGAGTAATGCACCTCTACACCCAGAGATGCCATAGAATCCCTATATGTTTTCGAGGCGAAAGCAGGGCCCTGGTCTGAGTGAAATGTAGTGCATGCACATGTCCCGATAAATATTTGCAAATCTTTAATAACAGGGCGAGCGTCAGCCGAACGTTGTGGCCACACTCAGAGGAACCTTGAGCAAGAATCAACTGCAAAAAGGATAAATTTAATTGTACCATCCGAATTAAGAGGACCAGAATGATCCAAATAAATGCAGCCAAAAGGTTTGTTGGAAATCAACAGTTGTGTCTGCTGTGGATGGGCCACAGTGGAACTTCTTATTTGTTGACAAAAGGTCACAACAAAGGACATATTTCTTGGCCTGTGTATATAAGCCATGCCACCAATAACGTTGCTGTAGTAATGAAATTGTGGCCGCCAAACCTTCACCTGCAGAAGCACCACCTTCATGCGCAGCTATCACTAAGGCTAGCATGCTGTCTTGGTTGGGAATCAAGCAATCACCAATCCCTGGAATTGTAACAAAGGGAACATTTTGTTTGCCTAAATGGCATGTATATTTAACAGGAAAGCCCCTAGGTAAAGGGCTGCCGTCGCGTATAGCATTAATGACAGACAGTATATCGTCCTCTACCCTCGTATGAGAATGAGTAATCACAGCAACTGTCGCAGTTGATACTTCGGAATTGGCAGCTTCATCTGCCAAAGAATTCCCTACAACCTGTGCTTCCACACGCTGATGACTCAATGTATGAATGGCATGAGTATGTGTCAACTTATCTTTTAGGTCTGCCCCCTTCACCCAAAGCGATTTATGCTTTATAGTGCTACCTTTAGAATTTTTTTATCCATTTGGCGCCAATAATGCAAACTGTCATTAAAAGACTGGACACAATAATACAAATCACCCATTATAAGTGTGGGGAATTTAAGATCCGCAGTGTAAGAAGCAATGCTTTTAGTTGAGCCAACCGAGCAGTGCAGTCACCTAATGACTGTGTACAAGTTTTCAGTGGATTGAATTTAACATCACACCATGAATGGAGGCACATGCCGCCGAATATTGGTATTTGGTCCTTATAGTAGGGTGGGCGGAACCATCAGTATAAACAAAATATTTATACTGCTCAAGAGTCAAAACATTGCTTGGCATGGGATAAAAATGCTCATGTTGAAGAAATTCTTGTGTCAGTAAAGACGGGTCAAAAACGAAGTCTACATCCGTAGGTGTTATGGATGTTGCCCATTGAATCCATCTGGGATGAAGGACTTTAGTATTTGGAACACTTGCTTTCATGACAGCCTTTAAGGCTGGAATAGGACTAACAACAATAATGCATTTCCCTTCTGCAAGTGACCTTTCTTTAATTAAAGCCATCTGGATTACAGTCAGTATTTTTTCAGTGGGTGCAAAACTCATCTCCGCATTGGAATATAAATGTTATTTATATGTAATCAGCACTGTTTTACCTTTATTAAGGGTGACATGTTTAAAGCCAATGGCACCCGCAACCACACTGATGACAAGGTTTGTAGTATTTACACGTCTATGTAAGTGACGTGTAGCAAGCAAGTCCGATTGTAGTGATCTGCGTGTGTCTGTACGGTCTGATGTCTAATGGAAACTGGAAAACTCAGGATGAAATAATTTGTATAATGATTTAATGCGCTGTGCATAATCAGGTATGTAAGTTCTGCCAAAATTACGGAATCCTAATAAGGATTACAGTTTCCTAAGAGTGTTTGGTGGTTGTAGCAGAGCACACTTCTCTAGGAAGTGTGGTGCAAGGCTTTTTCCCTCATAGGTAAGTTCATATCCTAAATATAGGACACTTAGAAATGCTATATTAGATTTCTTGAAGTTGAGCTTGTATCCAGATTCAGTAAAACCCAATATTATTCGATCTACTCTGGCTAAATGTGTGTTTAACTGATCGTCCGTTAGGTCATCTACATAGGACAATGCGTCTGGGTCAATATCATATAGATTTGACACAATACGGGCAGCAAACAGTCCTGGATTGTTCCTATACCCCTTGGGCAGTTGACTAAAGCGATGTTGAAAGTCTAGCGCTGAGAAAGCAGTCCAATCCCTGCTTTCAGGCATGATATTTTGGTAGGAAAAACGATTGGAAATATCTAAGGTTGTTTTACATTATTTATGGACTATATTATTTATAGGTGCTGTACTGTGCGTATTTTGTATTGCAAATGTGCGTGTATGACTATTTAAATGTCTATAGTCCAAAACTATACTTTAAGACAGGAAAAAGGGGGTTATTCATTTGGGAGACATAGGGTTCATTTACTCCCTGGTACTCTAACTGTGAGAGTATTTCTCTAACAGGTGCTTTAGTATCCCTTTTATTTGATATTGTGGCTGCACTTGTGAGCTGGACCTTATGGGTATTACATGATAAGGAGAGTCCTTATCCCAGCCGACATGATTGCGATATAAAGCTGGGGCTTGTGCAGCATCTCATTCTGCGGCTCAGGCTTGTTTGACCTCATCAGGGACAAGCACAGAAAATGATGTTATTATCACATCCTCACCTTGTGGAAATGTTCGTACAAATTTCCGTGGCCAATCGACCTCCACCAAAATAATGTCATATGATAATGTTAACATTTCCCAGACTATTACAGGAATGGTGCGCTGTATGTCACCCTCAATTTGTATATCCCAATTATATAATCTATCTGGAGGAGCTACTTCTCTGTCTGGGGTTTCAACTGTAACATACTGATCAGTTAGTTTCGCCACCAGAAACTTCTGGAGATTCTGGCAAACTATAGTGACCTCTACCACACTGTAGAGGAGAGTCACTACCCACCTTCTATTCCGAAGAAGAGTTCTCAGTGTTGGTGGCATATTTTGCGCTAATAGCCGCAACTTTCTTTTTCTGAAATTGGGGCTTTTATTGTGGAGGCTTCTCCTCCTTTATCTTCACGGCAGACGAGCATTGCAAGTCCTTTTTCGGTTTCACGTACTCTTCCTGTCTGTGTTCAGAATGCCCTTCTCTCTTGCGTTGTTTTCCCGATGAGACCTGAAAGGAACAAGAAGGACGAGTATCAGAATGCTGATACCTATCAGGTGCTTTCAACTGTGTGCGATCACACACGTTATAGTGTCTGTCTGAGGGCTCTGATGGCGGAGAACCTCCTCGAGACCTAGCCTTTTCTTTAGGTTTGAGATGGTCCCATTTTTTTTTTTTTAGCAAACTCTGGGTTCTGCCTGGCACTGTCCTAGTCAACACCAGGTTTGCCAAGTTGTGGCTTATTGGATCTGGCCCCCAAATTATTGCGACCTGTAGAAGTATATACTTCAGCAATATTTATAAGTAGCGCACATTCCTGGTTGACTGGTGCAACCGGCACAAGCCGCTGGTGTATAGCCAAAGATGCTGCTTTGCCTTTAATGTTCGATAGAATCATAGAGGAAACCACGGGAAAATTTCCCATTCATTTCATCCCCAAATCCAGGGCAGAAGCTGCCCCGTGTTTGTTCTGTATTTGTTTTAACACTTCCGGAAAGGCTGACATAGATGGAGTACCATGCATGATGATATAGACTGCAGCAAAGACTGTGCCCCAAGTGGCGCAGTCACCTATTTGGGGAACCATCCCATGAGATAAGCACACAGTCAATATTCTGTGCCTGTCTTGTGGTCCCTTAAGGGGAAACACAGCTTCCATCTGATCAATTGTTTGGGCTATCCAAAAAGAAATTTCCTCACAGTTTGCGGGAATTTTACCCATAATTGAATGAAAAATGACAGGACTTATTGTAGCTACTGCTGGCAACTGTGGTTGCCCTGCTAGTGCTACCCTTGCTTGTACAGCAATCAAGGTGCACGAAACATACTGAGTTAAGCATCTATATAGTTTAATTAGACCATTGTATAATTGCCATAGCTTATTAACATTGAGGTTTAGAAGGTCTGGGTATGGTATATATCCAGCTAGCGCTGGCCAGGTGGCCCCTTCATTGCTAAGGGGACCCTTGCCTACAGGAGAAAGTACTTGTATTAGGGTATCTCAGAACCAGTTGTGATGTTCCCAAATATAAAGTGGAATTTCTGAGAGCTGATATGCTCTTTATTGTTATGGTGGTGCAACGTCAGTATATTCACGAAATGTCTGTGTATTAGCATCTGCAGCTGGAAAATTGATCCAAGAATAAAAAACTTCCAAACAATAGGAATCGTGGGCTTCAAACATGAAGATTACGTCACCACATGCATTGCCAAGGCCAAGTAAAAGTAAATGTGCATGGACTGCAGGTCTGTAATTGTCAGCTATAGGTGTATAGGCTGTGGCGCCACCATTAATAAAAACAGCAATGGAAACAGAGTGCAAACACCAAAATGGGTAATCCTTTTAATGGTTCAAGCTTGAACAACCAACAGAAAAAGTTAGGTGCTTCCTAAAACACTGTGGAGTATTAATCCCCAACACCACAGATGTCTCCGGAGGAGGTGCAAGGGTACTATGGGCACACACAAGTACTACTCAGGAGACTTGTTAAATAAGCACCTGACCAATGTTGGTAGTGCCATGTCGCAGGGATTCTGCTGATGTAACAGAACTGTGCCTTGGGATGACAGGACGTCAGAATGTAAGGACTTGGGGCCAGATGTACGACCCTTACATTTTGCGATTCGCAAATTGCATCGCTTTGCGACTCGCAAAATGCTATTTACAACAGTGTCTCAGACACTGTCAGCGATTTCTAATGGGGTCGCAAATTGCCTGCCTCATTAATATTCATGAAGCAGGTGCTATTTGCGACCCCATTAGGAATGGCAGGCACTCCCAGGGATGGTGACCTGCTGGCGTCAGCAGACCACCATGTCTGTGACTGCTTTTTTAATAAAGCAGATTTTTTTTTTAAATGCAGCCCATTTTCTTTAAAGGAAAACGGGCTGCATTTAAAAAATAAAAATGAAACTTTTCAGTTTCTTTTTTTAAGGGCAGTGGTCCCTGGGACCACTGCCTGCTCTTAAAAAATATTTTTGCACCCATTCACAAAGGGGAAGGGGTCCGGGGACCCCTTCCTGTTTGCGAGTGGCTTACCACCTACTTGAAGTAGGTGGTAAACTGCGAGTGTTTTGCGAGCGCGCATGCAGTCGCAAAACAATGGTACATACTATTTGGACTCGCTATTAGGAAGGAACGCCCTTGGCATGGCCCTTCCTAATAGCGAGTCGCAAACCCTATTTTGCGAGTCTGTAATTGGTTACCGACTCGCAAAATAGCGTTTGTACATGGGCCAGACCGATTTTGTGGTCGCAAACGGGCCTATTTCCCGTTTGGGACCGCAAAAAACGGTCGTACATCTGGCCCTGAGTCTCTTTACAACATCAGTATCTGTCGGCCCAAATCCTGTCTAGCACACAGTGTCTCACTGAACTCCTAACCTTCCCAGAGTAGCAGGTAATTTTGGCGACCTAGAACATGACCCTCTAGTCCCCAAGGAATGATGGAAACAGATGCTCACCTTTCGTCACTCACTCATGCATGCCCATAGTAGACATTAGATAGACACGAAGAAAGTTTACAATACATTTATTGAAACTATCATAGTATATTATAAAACAAATGTGCTGCAATCACTAGGCAGATGAAGCTAAACAAAGCAGTTAGCATTACTATCAGGCTGTATAAAATAAACATTCCCACCATGGCAAATTATCTATCTGATCAGGCTTACCCTTACTATGTGAGCACAGGAATATATACGTGATCTCTGGGATTGGCAACAGACCCCATACATGGTGTCTCTAGTTAGTTGGTCCGCATCACAAGTGTAAACTCAGTTTACGCAAGGCTGCATGTCAGGCTCTGCGTGCATTCGTTCCAGGACAGGCCTCTCTGCTGGAATTCTCCTATCTGGCCCCCAAGGGGATGAAACACAGTTTATATGATGAGAACTACTGTGCTGTGTTGGAAAGCTGCAGCTGTGCTATCGTGTTATATCTAAAATGTTAGGAGCTGTTGCTGAACGAGCAAAGAAAACAGTACACCATGGTGTTATGTATTCTAGGCAACTTTGTACAAAATGTGGAGACTGACTCCCAACAAGAATTACTGAATAACAAAGAAAATGTATAGCGTATTCCAAAGATAATGTCACGAAAACAAATCCATTATGTGTGGCTGTGCAGAGCAGAGGCAGCCTAAAACATCTAATATGAAAAACTAAGGGAGAACCAAAGTGGGCTCAGAAGAGACATCACTATACTCTTCTTCCCCGAGCAAGACGGCAGCAGGTCAGCAGAACATGGCACCAGTTCCTTTAGAGAAGCAGTCTTGTAGCAGTAAAGACGTCCTTCCTGGCAGAGTATCCACAGGTCCAGAAGTGTACTGAAGAGTTGGTGTCTGAGGCCCTTCTTTTATACCCTGGTAACCTGGATGTGGAAGGTGGGAGAAACTTCTAGAGTCTCTAGACATTGACTTTGAAGAGCACAGATGCCCTGCCTTTCTGCCACTGGCTCCAGACTAACTACAGGGGGTATTCAGCTCTTTGTGTGAGGCAGGACACAGCCTATTTAAGTGTAAGTGGGTCTGGGCTCAGCTCCTCCCACCCATCCTGCCAGTGATGGTTCATCCAGTAATACCTAAGCTCCCTGTGTGTGTGCTGTCTAGAAGGAATACACAAAGCTCAACTGCCAACTATACACAATCATGTGACCAGCAGTGCTTAATTTGAGCCGGTGCTTTCCGGTGCTCAGCACTGGCACTTAATTGGTTTCCGGTGCTCGGCACCGGCACCTAAGTGTCGACACCATACTTAGAACAGTCTACCACATGGTGGCGCTGCTCATCTAATTTAGAGATGACCAGAACAACGGTTGTTTAGGAATACAATATACATTAAAATAGTGCTAATACCTGCCTCCCCAGCCATTCCTTTAGCTTTGGGGACCTGGAATAATCTGAACTGTCGCATTTACATGCAAGAGAGATGGTTAGTAGTTGTTTTGGCAGCGATGACAAGGGCGATTGGTGGCGAAAGCTGCAGTGGCCTCCTGGTCAGAGCCCTGGCACTTAATGCTTTACAAATTAAGCATTGGTGACCTGAGGCATGCTGAAAGCACCAAATGGCTAAGGCAAAGAAATGCCGACTTTCTAAAAGTGGCTTTTTCAAGATTGCAATTTAAAATCCAACTTCACCATAAGTTAGGATTTTAAATTGTGATTCCAGAGACAACAAACATGAACTGGTCATCTCCTCCCATTTGGAAATTACACTTCTAAAATGTAATCAGACACCTCCAATGTTATCCTCTGGGAGAGATAGGCCTTGCAGTAGTGAGAAACAAATTTAAGAGTTTTTCACTACCAGGACATGTAAAATTTAAAGGTACATGTCCTACTTTTTAAGTACATTGTACCCTGCTTCCTGGCCTAACCAGGGCCTATGCTGGAGTGACTTATATGTATTAAAAAGAAAGGTTTGGGCCTGGCAAAAGGTTTTTTTTGCCAGGTCGAAAAGGCAGTTTAAAAACTGCATATAGGCTGCAATGGCATGACTGAGACATGTTTAAAGGGCTACATAGGTGGGTGGTACACTCAGAGCTGCAGACCCACTAGTAGAATTTACTTTACATGCCCTGTGCATATGTAGTGCCACTTTACTAGGGACTTATAAGTAAATTAAATATGCTAATTGGGTATGAGCCAATGTTACCATGTTTTGAGCAGAGAGCACAAGCACTTTACTACTGGTTAGCAGTGGTAAAGTGTACCAGAATCCTAAGGCCAACAAAAACAAATTTAGTAAAGAGTGTCACTCATAGGCAAAACGTTTGTGGATGACACTGCAGAAAGAGCCAAGCCCAACACCGGTAATGCCCAAATTGCCATCAGTCAGATCTTCTTCCTCATGAAAGATATTCATTCCCAGATATTTGATTGTTGTGAGTTCGGCGCACAACCCTTCTGATGGGAAGTCAGGCAGTGTGACCAATGGGAATACACAAGTCTTGTCCCAGCTTACTTTCAATCCTGACGCCATCCCAAAGTCTTCCAGCAAGGTCATGACCAAGAGCAAGCTGCCTCTTTGTGATGATAGATTAAAGCGTCCCTGCCAACAAGGATCCCCCATTCAGAGCCATGTGCTCTCAGAAAGCAGGCTAGTAGCTCCATTGCTAACTTGTAGATAATGTGCAAAAGAGGACACCCCTGTCTGCTGCCCCAACTTAGATTGAGCACTTTAGAGATCGTTTCGTTGGCCGCGCCCTCGCTCTTGGGTTGATGTATAGGAGTTGCACCTAGTGCCAAAAGCCTAGGCTCAGTCCCATTCCTCGCAGGACCTCCATCAATTATGGCCAACCCAGTGTGTTGATCGCCTTCTCTGTGTCCAGAGGAGCGATCCAGTTTTTTATCCGGTGACGCCTGGACCAGTCCATGACTCCGAGTAATCGGCAGAGATTTAGAAATGTGTTTTGTCCCAGGATTAAGCCATTTTGACCTGGTATAGTATGGTCTGTGATATGGTTAACAAGTGTTTCGCTAGTACCTTCCCCATTATCTTGTAATTTAGATTTAGAAGCGAGAGGGGGCGGTACGATTGTACCAACAAGGGGTGCCTACCTAGTTTCAGGATGACCACATTCAGTGTCCCCCTTAGTGAGGCTGAGAGCCTTCCCACGTCCCTCACCAGCTCATACATATTTAGTAATCTGGGAGCTAGGTCTGGTATGTATGTTGAGTAAAACTCTACCGGAAACCCATCCAGCCCCAATGCCTTAGCCCTGGCCATTTGCATTATGGCTGTTTTGATTTATTGGGTTGTGATCGGTTCCTCTAATTCCACCCTTTGGTGCAAATTGCTGGTGAGGAGTGCCACCCTATCCAGGAAAGCCTGCACCTTAGAGTCAATTCCCATTGGGGGACATGCGTAGAGCATTGCGTAGTAAGAATGAAATACTGCATTGATCCCTGCCTGTGTGTGAACTAGTTTCTCCTGGGTACAGATTGCTCTTATCAGCACCATAGGTTTATCAGAGCGAAGTAGCCAGGCGAACAAACGCCCTGCTTATCACCCTCAGCATGCTGTCACGTGACCCAGCTCTGGTAGTCTGACTATATCTACCCTGAAGTGCTTGATACTCCACTTTATGGTGCATTAATTGTTGCATAGTTTGAGCATCTCAGAGAGCAGTAAGTTCAAGTACACATGTCCTTTCTTTCATCTCAAGTAGGTCTTTACACAGCATATTTTGAACCCCGTGCACAGACCCCTCAGCACTACCTAAAAAAGCATCTCACTCCAATGTGCTGTCCGCTGCAATGCACTAGTTTTCCTCAAAATACCTCGGTATGTGTTCAGCCAAAGGTGAGAAGAACGCTTTATCATGAAGTGCTTAGGGGTGCAGTCTAATTGTGGGGAGTCACGGTCGCAGGTGATAGTGCATGAAGTAAGTATTTCACATCTACCACCGTTTTTGCTATTGCTGTGTTGCAGTAGAACATGTCTATGCTGGTATGCTGGGCATGTAGCCCTGAGTATAATGAGTACTTCCGACTCCAAGGCTAAAGGGAGTGTCATTTGGTCTAGTACCTACATAACTTATGACATTGTTGCCAGCCCTTTGCCTCTGCTATGGGCTGCACCCCCACCGGCAAGGGATAACCACAGTACAGCTAGCACACAACTTAAGTCACCCACCTCAGATGCAAGGTGCCTGTATGTTAACTAAGAGGGACGGAAACAGAGTGGACAGAAAGGTGGACAGGCCAACATTGGGGGAGTAAATGGCCACAAGCGAGAGGGGGGCTCCCTCTAGCATCCCTTCGAGGACCACATACCTGCCTTCTGGGTCAACATTTCTGGAATTAAGAATGAATGAAACCCCAGCACTCCCCTGCTACAGCCTGAGTAAGTGATGCCCACCACAAGCCCCCGTCTATGCTTCTGAAGTTTGGATACCTCATCGTTGGTTAAGCGCGTTTCCTGGAGGCATGCAAATTGAACATGACCCCACTTCAGGTAAGAATGTATTCTATAGCATTTCATATGGTAAGCCATGCCCCTGACATTTCAGGTTATGACCGTGTACTGTGGAGAGACGGTTCTATCAATCCCGCCATATTTATTGACATGCAGTTGGAAATAACCCCGTAATCCCTCTACATACCCAGACCACTCAGTAGAACAGACATTCCTGACTCAGAAATATAACAAACCCCAACTCCTTGTCCCAGGCAGGGGCTATTGAACTTTGCAGAAAACTAGTCCATCTTGGAAGGAGAGAGAGGGTGCCCCTGTCTGCATGTATGCTCTCGCTCCCCCCACCCTAGTAGCACCCCATCTATCATAGGTAAGCTTCATTCCCTAACACAAAGCCCTGTATGCGCAGGAAGACTATCAGGTCCGCCACATAATTATCTTGCCGAGGCAAAAAATAACCTTCCCACTTTTGTGCTGAACAATACCCCAATGAACTCTCATTATTGACCCAGCATCAGAGCTAACTTGCCAGGGTTTATTTCCAGCTAAAGGACAAGAGAAGAATGCACATCTCCACCATGCCAATCACTGCCTGAGGAGGGAAAGAAGCTTGGATCAGCCAGTCATCGAGGTATGGGTGGACTATTATGCATCTGGAATGGAGGATTCCTACACAAGTGCCAGTCTCATAAAGACAAAAATACTAGACTTGAGGCCAAGTGGAAGAGCCCTAATTTGGAAATTTCTCATGGGCACCATGCATTGGAGGAAGTGCTGGAGGCGGATTGGAAAGTGAAAGTAAGTGACCTACAGATCAACATAAAATCTTCTTTGATATCATGTGATTGCATCTTGAATGACATTGCCCTCACTGACCTACTCACTGTCTTAAATTCTATAATAATAATAGTGTGTTTGAAGACCATGAATAGGATAGAGAAGACCCTTGTCTTCAGCTTTTGCTATAGAATCAGAGTGCTCGGAACCTTCGGGACAAAGTCTTGAATCTGCTTTTGCACAGATCTCATCTTCAAGGGTTCCAGACCACACACAGTACCAGTATCTGAAACGAAAATATCCTAGGTGGAAGCAAAATCTCAGGGGCGACCCCCTCACCCCCATGAGGCACACCTCCCAACTCACCAACTGAACTAGAATGGAATAGACAGAACTGATATTTTGGAGGGGTAGAGAACAACTTCCATTTCCCCTTATCTAGTTTACTGGTGGGAGTGGAATTGAATTTGTTACCAGGTAACAACCATGCAGAAGTTAGAGGCTTAGTTAAGCTGAAAAGGCACATAAGCTTTACAACTTCCGCCACCTTAACTATTTCCCCCACACACATGCAAAACACTTTTGACCCAAAAAGGCGACTTCAGAAGCGTCACTAACGGAATTCTCCCCGAAACCCAGAGGCTCGCCAATGTGGTAGTGATCCACAAACCGGGGAAACCTCCCGAGTGCTGTGGCTCGTACCGACCTATCTCCCTGTTAAACCCAGAGGTAAAAATCCTGGCCAAGATCCTGGCCACGCGCCTGCCACCCCTGCTCCATAAATTGATCCACCCCGATCCATCCAGCTTCATGCCAGGCAGGAATACTGCACTTAACCTTCGTCGTCTCACTGGAGTCTTGGGCAGGGCTGGAACCATTAGAGAGGAGGCAGTAATAATGTCCCTTGATGCCAAAATGGCATTCGATATGATTGAATGGCCCTACATGTTCGCAGTGCTTGAACGCTATGGTTTCGGAGAGAAATTCATGTCATGGGTACGGCTTCTCTACTCGGAGCCCCTCGCAAGAGTGACAGTCAATGGAGGCTGGTCGGAAATGTTTACCCTGCAAAAAGGGACGAGACAGGGGTGTCCACTCTCCCCGCTGATATTCGCTCTGGCCCTTGAGCCTTTGGCGATCTGGATCAGGGGGGACCCCCTAATCAGGGGGCTAAACTGGACGGAGGAGTGGGAAGATAGAATCTCCCTCAATGTCGATGACATTTTATTTTACTTGGCCAAACCGTATTCTTCCATACACAGAATCTTACACATATTCACCCTCTTTCAAAAATACTCTGGGTATACCATCAACTGGGATAAATCACTGATCTATATACTGTTATAACAATTTGCCCCCCCCCCCTCTCCGCCGATTACACGACGACGTGCAGCATTGGAAGACTTTGCCCCTCATGCTGCTGGGCAGGGCGTCTCTGTACAAGATGATGGCCCTACCCCGCTTTGTTTATATCTTGCAAAATGCACTATACCCGGTCCCAGCCAAGTACTTCCAGGATATAGAATCGGAAGTTCGGACCCTTCTCTGGAATAATGGCACCCCCCGCATTTCATTGACCAAATTCACGAAAAGCTGGTATGATGGAGTGATTGCCCTTCCAGCAATTAGAAGTTATTATTGGGCCTCCCAATTGGTAGTCACCAATCACTGGGTACACTGGCCAGGCACGGACCCGGCCTACAGGATGGATAGGTATAATATGGCACCAGGGACTTATCAAAGGGCACTGTATGGGGGGAGGAAGAATGGGCCAGCGTATGCTCCAACCGCAACCACCGTTTCACTGTGGCACATGGCGTCGGCCGCCTTGGGGTGGAAAAACACGATCACACAGGCAACCTCCCTTTTGGAGTCGGACCGCTTTGGGCTGTTCCGGATTTGATAAATGGGAACTGATTGGTCTCTCGACGGTAGGGAATGTGTGGGCAGGGCGGAAGGTGGTCCCCTTCAGTAACCTCCAGCGGGACTATGAGTTGAGTGCGCGAGAAACTTTTATATATCTTCAAGTCCGAAATGCATTACATAAGGCGATCCCTAGAGGTACTGATCTTCCGGTCTCTTCACCCCCAGAGGACAGACTCATCGATGATTATCTGAAGCAGAAAGCGATTTCTCTGACCTACAGGAAGATACTAAACAATACACCTGACGGGCTGGGAAAAACTCGAGCTAAATGGGCAGAGGATGTGTGTGACCTAAGCGACAAGGAGTGGCAGGAAGCGCTAGCATCCCCCCGGGAGGTGGCAATTCGGTCTCGGTTTAAATTGATTCAACTGAAACTTTTACACAGAACGTATTATACTAGTGTAATGTTGGCCAAAATGGGTACCCTAAGTTCCACACTATGCCCTAGGGGTGTGGCCAGGTGGGGACGTATTTGCATCAGTGGTGGGATTACCCGATTTTGCAGACGTACTGGGGAAAATAACATCGAAGATGTGGGCAGTCTGCGGGAAATCAATGGAGGTCTCACCCCGATGGTGCCTCCTCAACATATGGGATGCGACTGACCTGACAGCAAGGGAGAGGACTTGGGTTTCCCTGGGATGTGTGGTGGCGAAACGCAATATAGCAAGAACCTGGAGGGGGGTAACTGGGCTCAAGTTGCATGACTGGGCGACAGATATGGATTGGTGCATGCAGGCGGAGAGGGTGATATACGAAGAGAGAGGTTGCCCACAAAAATGGACCAAGGTCTTGGGGACATGGAACAAAAGCAGAGAGATGCTCTGTATGCCATTTAATGATTCTTCCCCACAGGACTGAACATGTTTTGGATTTCGGTGTTCATAAAGCGGTGATGACTGTGAGTAATGCAATAATGATGTTGATCTGTTGTAAGAACGTGCTACTAACTGTACGAATGCACTGTGCTACCTTATCTTCAAATGTCTTTGTATTGTTTCTTAATTCAATAAAAAAGAAATAATAAAAAAAGAAAAGAAAAGAAAAAAAAAAGGCGACTTCAGCAGCATGGATCTCTGGGTAGCATCCACCTTCCAAGAAAAGAACCAGAACTGTTGTCTGGTGTACAAGGCTGGCAGTCCCATTATGTCAATGGTAAAGGCCTTCAATGCTGCAATGAAGCTGGAGATGCTTTTCCATTATGTTTATATCCAGCAGTACTCACGAGCCGTTCAGTCCTCAAGTGCTGTAATTGAGTTCTGAAAATCCCTCAGGCTGCACCAAGTAGTGTAGGCAGTATAAGCTTCGATTGGACAGCAAATATCACCACCAAATCTCTAATGCCTCATCCCACACAGGTCTAATCTTCAGACCTGCAGTCACCTGTGCCATATTCCACCTGCACATCTAAGCGTTTCACTCAAGCATGGAAAATCTAAAGGTCTGAAATCCAAAAAAGGAAACAATCATTAGTGTTAGAGTGATAAACAGGCCAAAGGACCTGCCCCAATTAGAGGCAGGAGAACAAGAGGACGATGGAAAGGTGACTTTGCCTGTACCCTTTTGTCAGATGAGGGTGAGGGTTTAAAAATGTGGTTTTTTTACCCAAAGTTGTTCATATTCTGGTACAAATGCATCTTATGGTCACTAGGGTCTTGCTGTATAAAGCAGTTGCAAACCCTGCAATTCACAAAAACACAGTCTGCCACCACAAAAGCTATTATTTTTAAAGTTTGAAATCTTTCTATTAAGTATTATGATATAATATATAACAAAGTTGTAGAACATCAGAAAGACAAAGGCACAATATCATTATGATTAATAAGCTAGAGTCCCAATTATAATAATTCTGATTACTAAAAGGATCTTTTACTGGTTACTAAAGCTTTTCTGACTCACAAAAGGGGTTCTGCAACTTATTCTGAATCACAGTTAATAGAGCTGTGAAAGAAGTGTCCCTTACTAATTAATTCTCAATTACATCCATCTGTGGGATGTGACTGGTGCTGGTGTGTGGTATCTGCTTCGCAAAGGGGACGCTGACCCCATAGGTCAGTTTCCCTCTTTGAGAATCGTGTTGGGTGGCTTAGGGGAAACCAGACATAGTCCACTGGAGCCCAAACTGTAAACGTTTTTGGAACTTTTTTTTAAAAGCAGAACCTGTCCTTTTAAGAAACATGGACTGCTTTAAAAAATGTGTCACCATCCTTATTTTCATAGCCAATTGCAAACAGAAATAGTAAACATCAAATTAATATAAATTATATAGGTCATATTATAAACATCTCTGAATGGGCATTTTTCGAAGGGACCTACATAGGTCCAGCACAAAACTAAAGGCATGTCAAAAAAATTTGGTGTGCAATTTGCACCCACCAAGAAATGTGATGATGAAAAGGGATAGTGGTTTTTGTCTTGTCATGTCACTCCATTTTGTCACATCATGATCGATATTATGCTACTTTAGGTTCTGATGTTTTCTAGCTCATTAATATGATGACATGGTGTCTTTAGACTCTACTACAAGATGGCCGCAGTGCATGCACAGTGTCCACCTTACAATGTTTTCTCATAAAACACTTAAAAAACACATAAGAAGATGGCTGCAGCGCATGCACATGCATGCTTGGTAGCCTTCTTGAAAAGATTTGTTTTTCTAATTCAAGATGGATGGACAATACTATTGGCATCGTCAATGCTTGTGACACGATTCAGCAAGCATTGCCAAAGTGAAAAGCATGAGGGGTGGAGAGAGACCATGGGTGGTGGCAGACAGTACCGATCAGTGACGGACAGCAGTGGACAGTGATGACTGCAGTGGACACCGGTGAGGACACATCCTGACTGGGGGGGGTCACAGAAACAGCGAAGTGGAGCTGAATGATCTGGGGAACAAGGTAGAGGTGACCACAGAGCACTACTTAAAGCCACATTTCTTTTTTGGGGGGGGAAATATTTTTATTATTTTTTTGAAAGAACAACAAAATATTCAGCAGGTATATTTCACATAATATCCATCCATTACAATAGGTAACAGTTGCAATTAATAAGGATGCAGAGTTTGCGCCATTGCACTTCTTCTTCATGGCCCCTGTGTTACTTCCCCCCCCCCTTAGGTATGTCTCGAGTCCCTCAAATGTTTGTGGATGTGAAAGTAGTAAGCCCTCCGCCGTCACACCGCTTTGTGTGGATTATATTGCATCTGTTTCCTCCTCCTCCTCCATCTCTAAGTTGTAATAGCTCAGCCATGGCTGCCAGACTTTCCGGAATTTTCTCGGGCACCCCCTTGCTTTATATACCATTTTTTCTGCACCCATGTACATATCCATACCGGTCCGCCACTCTTTCATGGTGGGGAGTTCTGCTCTCCCCCAGTATCTCACTATATCTCGCTTTGCCACTACAAGTCCTAGGTTACATAGTAAAAGCTTATATCTACGGATGTCAACGTCTGTATGGATGCCTAAAAGAACATACTTGGGGTCTATCAGGATTTGTGTTTGTAGTATGTTATTCAGTTCTTGTACTATCTGTGTCCAATATCTAAGTATGGGTTGGCACTCCCACTTAAAGCCACACTTAATCAGAAAAGCCAATTTGGAAATTAGTGATGAAGCCATTTAGCCATCCACAAAATGCCAAATCTTAACCCCTTCGATGCGTAGGACTGCCAGAAGCCGTCCGACGTACCAGTGCTCATGCACGTCGGATGGCTCCCAACAGTCTGATCACATGGCACTGGAAATATTTCCTTTTCCCCCCAACAGCCTCTGGAGCTGAAGAAGAGCTTCCCCAGCTCCCGAGGCTGTGTGTTTGGTTTCTCTGAAATGAAGATCAGCGCGAACGTCTCACGGACCTCATTACAGAGAAACCAAAACTGAAATGAGCCTATCGGCTCATTTCAGTTTCACTTTCTATGTGCTCAAGGGGCTATCTCAGCCCCCTGAAAACGTAGAAAATCAGGAGGGGTATTGTTGGAAAGGGGAGAATCTCCCCTTTCCAATGGTACCCCTCCCTAGAGGATCCCTGCTTGGGGATTGCCCCAGGAGGGTGATCCCCATGCAGGGATCCACCCACTAGGCACCAGGGAGGGGGGAGCAGCCCCTTGTACAAGGGCCTTTTCTTCCCCCAATAACTTCTGGCAAAATCAGTCATCCTGCTCCCCTGGGGGACAGATGGGGCAGTAGCAGATGAGGTATCATTTTACTCTGGAGACCAATGGGAACGCTGGGTGCTAGGACATTTGTGGCGGCACGGTGAGCCCAAACAAAATTGTGCGGAAAAAGTGATTTTTTTCCAGCTACATTTTAGGTTTGCAGGGGCTTCTGGGTAGGAAAATGTTGGGGGGATCCATGCAAGCCATACCTCCCTGGACTCCCCAGGGTGTCTAGCTTTGAGAAATGTGTAGGTTTGGTAGGTTTCCCTAGATGGCCGCCGAGCCCGGGGCCAAAAACCAAGGTGCCCCCTTTTCAAAACCAGGTCATTTTGTGATAGGTAATTTTGATGTCTCCACAATACGTTTTGGGCCCTTGCCTGTCGCGGGTGCTTGGCCCACCAACACGAGTGGGGTCCCATTTTTATCGGGAGACCTGGGGAACGCTGGGTGGTAGGAAATATGTGTCAGCCCGGCGAACCCACAACTTTGCCACACAGAAATTTGAGAAAAATGTGATTGTTGCAGCTAAATTTGAGGTATGCAGGGGATTCTGGGTAGGAAAACGTTGGGGGATCCACGCAAGCCATACCTCCCTAGACTCCTTAGTGTGTCTAGTTTTAAGAAATGTGTGGGTTTGGTAGGTTTCCTAGATGGCTGCCGGTCCCGGGGCCAAAAACCCAGGTGCCCCCCCTTGCAAAACCAGGTTGTTTTGTTATAGGTAACTTTGATGTCTCCACAATACGTTTTGGGCCCTTGCCTGTCGCGGGTACTTGGCCCACCCACAAGAGTGAAGTACCATTTTTATCGGGAGACCTGGGGGAACGCTGGGTGGTAGGAAATTTGTGTCAGCCCGGTGAACACACAACTTTCCCACACAGAAATTTGAGAAAAATTAGATTTTTTCAGCTAAATTTGAGGTTTGCAGGGGATTCTAGGAAGGAAAATGTTGGGGGTTCCACGCAAGCCATACCTCCCTGGACTCCCCCGGGTGTCTAGTTTTCAGAAATGTGTGGGGTTGGTAGGTTTCCCTAGGTGGCCGCTGAGACCGGGGCCAAAAACCTAGGTGCCCCCCCCTTGCAAAACCAGGTTGTTTTGTGATAGGTAATTTTGATGTCTCCACAATACGTTTTGGGCCCTTCGTTGCTGTGGGCACTTGGCCCACCCACACAAGTGAGGTACCATTTTTATCGGGAGACTCTGGAGAATGCGGGGTGGGTGGAATTTTGTGGATCCACGCAGATTCCAGAACTTTCCATCACAGAAATGTGAGGAAAATGTGTTTTTTTTACACAGTTTGAGGTTTGCAACAGAACCTGCTGAGAGCCACACAAGTCACCCCATCCTGGATTCCCCTGGGTGTCTAGTTTTCAAAAATTTATAGGTTTGCTAGTTTTCCCTAGGTGCCAGCAGAGCTAGGGTTCAAAATCCACAGTTAAGCACTTTTCAAAAAAAGGGTCAATTTTCACTATAAAAATGTGGTGTGTCCACGTTGCGTTTTGGCCCGTTTCCTGTCACGGGCACTAGGCCTACCCACACAACTGAGGTACCATTTTTATCGGAAACTTTGGGGATTGCGGGACGGGTGAAAGTTTGTGGATCCACACAGATTCCAGAACTTCCCATCACAAAAATATGAGAAAAATGTTTTTTTTTTTTACAAAGTTTGAGGTTTGCAAGGGATTCTGGGTAACAGAACCTAGTGAGAGCCACACAAGTCACCCCATCCTGGATTCCATGGGTGTCTAGTTTTCAGAAATATATAGGTGCTAGGTTTCCCTAGGTGCTGGCAGAGCTAGGGTTCAAAATCCACAGCTAGGCACTTTGTAAAAAAAGGGTCAGTTGTCACTGAAAAAATGTGGTGTGTCCACGTTGCGTTTTGGCCCGTTTCCTGTTGTGGGCCGTAGGCCTAGCCACACAAGTGAGGTGCCATTTTTATTGGGAGACTTTGGGGAATGCGGGGTGGGTGGAATTTTGTGGATCCAGGCAGATTCCAGAACTTTCCGTCACAGAAATGTGAGGAAAATGTGTTTTTTTTACACAGTTTGAGGTTTGCAAGGAATTCTGGGTAACAGAACCTGGTGAGAGCCACACAAGTCACCCCATCCTGGACTCCCCTGGGTGTCTAGTTTTCAAAAATGTACAGGTTTGCTAGGTTTCCCCAGGTGCCAGCTAAGCTAGGGTCCGAAAACCACAGCTAGGGACATTGAGAAAAAGGGTCAGTTTTCACCAGAAAAATGTGATATGTCCATGTTGCGTTTTAGGCCGTTTCCTGTCGCAGGCACTAGGCCTACCCACACAAGTGAGGTGCCATTTTTATCCGGAGACTTAGGGGAATACAGAATTGTAGAGCAACTGTTATAACCTATTGACTTTCTATGCATTTCTGCCTTCCATATGTAAGACAATGTGTAAAAAAGAAGTCACTTTGAAAAATGTCCTATAATTCACATGCTAGTATGGGCACCCACAATTTCGGAGATATGCAAATAACTACTGCTTCTAAACTCTATATTTTGTTCCCATTTCGGAAATACATAGGTGTCCTTGATACCTATTTTTCACTTTTTATATTTTACCAAATAAATTGCTATATACGCGGTACACAGTGAAAAACCGTTGCAAGACGCAGCTCAGTTTTTGGCTCTGGGTTCCTCAGGTTCTTAGTGAACCTACAAGTCCTATATATCCCCACAACCAGAAGGGTCCAGCGGATGTAACAGTATATTGCTTTAAAAAATCTGTCTTACTTAGAAGAAGTTACAGGTGAAAATGTTGGCACAAATGGCTGTTTTTTTTCAACTCATTTTCAATATTTCTTATTTTTAACTGTTAGTTTCTATTAAAAAAAAACCTTGAAGGATCTACACAAATGACCCCTTGCTGAATTCAGAATTTTGTCTACTTTGCGGAAATGTATAGCTTTCCGGGATCCATTATTGGTTTCATACCCATTTCATACCCATTTCTACCACTAACTGGAAGGAGGTTGCAAGCACAAAAAGTAGCAAAAATGGCTATGTACCAGTAAAATGCCAAAAATGTGTAGAAAAATGTGGTTTTCTGACAAAAGTCTGCCTGTCCCTGTAATCTGGGAAGATGGTGATTTCTACACCACAAACCCTTTGTTGATATCATTTGCAGGGGGAAAAACCAGACGCTTTCTTCTGCAGCACTTATTCCCCATTTTTACAACAAAAAAACAAACTTGCTGTATTTTGGCTATTTTCTGGGTCCCCTCTAGGGGAATCCACAAACCCTGGGTACCTTTAAAATCCCCATGATGTTGGAAGAAAAGGACGCAAATTTTGCATGGATACCTTATGTGGACAAAACGTTACAGGGGCCTAAGTGCGATCTACCCCAAATAGCCAAAAAAAGGCTTAGCACAGGGGGGGAAAAGGTCTTGCAGCGAAAAGGTTAAAAATGCCACTGCTAATGGCTGAAGGGACTGAATAGAAGTCCACTCTTTCTATATTGTATTTCAATACGTGTATTCCCTCAACTTCAACCACCAAGCAGCTAAACTTTCAGCCACCTGTTATGGTCTACTAAGAATGCTACAAAAAATCCTTCCCTTACTTCCCCGTCAGGCAAAACAAATCATGGTCCAAGGTCTCATTATCTCACGCCTGGACTTTGGGAACGCCCTTTATTTAGGAGCCCCTCAATCCACCTTGCGCAAACTTCAAGTCATCCAAAACTGCGCTGCTCGAACACTCCTCCAGATCCCCCGTCGACTCTCTATCAACCCTGGGCTAAAAAGCCTTCACTGGCTCCCGATCAGGGGAAAGAATTGAATCCAAGGCCCTTTGCATCGCCCATAGGACCTTCTGGAAGACGGGCCCAGCCATTAACCACTCTCTCATCTCCCCTTACCAGCCAAACAGACAGCTCCGCTCAGCATCCTCCTTTCTCGCCTCAGTGCCCAGGATCAAGAGAAGTAGATGCGGCGGCCGTTCGTTCGCCTATAACTCAGCGAAACTCTGGAATTCCCTCCCCCTTCAGCTGCGGGCAGAACCCAACCTGCTATCCTTCCGCAAACTGTTAAAAACTTTACTCTTTAAAAAAACTGTCTAGCCCCATCTATCCTCCTGCTCGCGTTTTGTCTACAGCGATAGGACGCCCCAGGGTAGCTACTGCGCTTTACAAATCGTCTTTTCATTTCATTTCATTTCATTTCATTTCTATGAAGTATTGTATTGTTAACATGAAGTCTCCTACAATCAAATTACAGTTGTATTTAAGCAGAAACTTAAAGGAAGTGTCTACGAGCAACAATAAAAAAACAGCAGGCTTTCTGCCCCACTTCGCGGGCAGATTGGAGGGGTTTTCCTCTTGTTTGCCTCCGGCAGGGGGGTAGAAAGCCAATTAGACAACCAGGGAGTGGATTTTAAGGGGGGAGCGCCCCCCCCCGCAATGCGCTACTGCTCCTTTTTAGCCCCAGGCCCAAATGTCTTTCTGCCTCCCCCAGGGGCATATTGGATGTTGTTACCTCCAAACTGCCCCCAGGGGGGCAGAAAGCCCACTAAACACCAGGGATAATGTTTTTGAGGAGAAATGGGTGGGGGCGGCATGCTTAGACATTGGCCCCACCCCTCAAATAGCTTACAACAGTCTTTCTGCCCACCCCCTTGTCCCCAGGGAGTCAGATAAGAGGTCTTTAACTCCAATCTTCTCTGTTGGGAGGGGCAAAAAACCCACTAGACACCACGGAGCCATCATCAAACCAGCCACACAAGTGAGGTAGCACTTTTATTGGGACAAGTGGGAAAACGCTGGGTGGTAGCAATTTTGTGAATTCCTGCTGATTCCGGAAGTTTACGTCACAGAAATGCAAGGGAAATTTGCAAAGTATGAGGTTTGCATGAAATTGTGAGTAAGAAAACTTTGTGAGATCCACATGAGGCATGCCACCCTGGACTCACCTGGGTGTCTTGTTTTCACAAATGTGTGGGTTTGAGGTTTGCAAGGGATACTAGGTAAAACAACCTAGTGAGATCCACGCAAGTCACCCCATCCTGGATTCCCCTAGGTGTCTAATTAAAAAATACATGTTTGCTAGGTTTCCCTAGGTGCTAGCTGAGCCAGTGCCCAAAATCCACAGCTACCCACTTTGCAAAATATGGGTCTGTTTTGTGTGGAACAATGTGATGTATCCATGTTGTGTTTTAGGACATTTCCTGTCGCAGGCACTAGGCCTACCAGCACAAATGAGGTACCATTTTTATTAGAAGACATGTGGGAGCATAGAATAGCAGGATATTTTTTATTATCAATTGGATTTTGCTTCATTTGTGCCTTCCAAATGTAAGTCAGTGTGCAAGAAGGAAGACATTTCCAAAAATAACCTCTAAATCATATGCTTGTACGGGTACCAACAAATTCAGTGATGTGCAAATAACCACTGCTCCTAAACTACATATCTTGTGCCCATTTCCGAAATACATAGGTTACCTTGAATCCTATTTTTTCACTCAACATATTTCATCATATGAATCAGTCTATACTCAGCACACAATGAAAAACTATTGTATGGTGCAGCTTAGTTGTTGGCTCTGGGTAGCTCAGGTGCTTAAAGAATCTACAAACCCTATATATCCCCACAACCAAAAGGGTCTAGCTAACGTAATAGTACATTGTTTTTGTAAATCGGCCATCGTGACAAAAAGTTACAGATGAAAACATTGTCATTAAAGGCTGCTTTTTACTACTCGTTTTCCACACTACTTTATTTCAACAGTTGGTTTCTTTGGGAAAACCCTGAGGAATCTACACATATGACTCTTGCTGTATTTGGAATTTTGTGTACTTTTCAGAAATGTATAGCTTCCTTGGATCACCCAGGGGTTTCACACTGTTTTGCGTCACAAGCTGGAAGTAGGGTGAAAACACAAAAAAATGGCGCGCCTCTTTGAAAAATACCAAAATTGTGGTAAAGAAATTCGGTTTTTTTCATCCAGCACTGCATGTTCCAGAAAGCTGGGAAGATGGTGACTTTAGCACATCAAACTGTTCACTGATGTCATTTTTATGAAAACAAACAGACACTTTTATCCGGAGCACTTTTTCTTATTTGTTTCCTAAAAACTCAAAAAGTAGCTATATTTTGACTGTTTTATAGTCCCTTCCAGGGGAATCCACAAATCCTTTGTAATCTCCAGGATGTTGGAAAAAAGGTGGAGAAAAAGGATACAAATTCGGCCTAGATACCTTATATGGAAAAAAAGTTATGGAGGCCTGAGCGCAAACTACGCCAAATAGCCAAAAAAGGGCTCAGCACTGGGGGAGGAGGCCTAGCAGCGAAAGAGCTAATTTAGTGGTGCAACAAATGATAAATATCAGCAGCAATCATTATTTACACAGATCCTGCAGGTTTTTACCTCATCCCAGACCATATTCCCTGTGCACGTGACCAGTTTTTTTCCCTGGAGAAATGTGTGCACGGAAATAAATTAGGAATGCAGTGTTTCAAGCTAATTTGTTTGGCTGGTAAATCTCACCATGGGCTGAATCATAATTCGTCCAATGCGGCTACTAAGGACCACGGTATTTCAATTAACATCATATACTGCAACATTGCTAAATACAATCAATATTTTCATTTATACCTCTATTACTCGACCAAAAAATGCAGAATGGCCTTCTAGGAAATTCGATTTTCTGACATGTTGGTGATTCTGACAGACCTTTAGGAGTGATATACACATGAATAGAGAGGCAACAACATTTTTGTTTTGGAACGAGGTGGAGACATAAGGGGGTCTCCGGGCCAATATACGGCCTGTTTCTTGCGCCCAACCCACCTATCATAGAGGTTTCACGGAGGCGCCTTGATGAGGCAAACTTGCCAACACCTTTAGACTGAGCCATGAAAACTTGCAACGCATTTACTTATTTTAGTACCGGGACATGAGGTGTGGCTAGTCAAATTTAAAGGACTTTGTATGGATGACTTCGTAACACTTAGAGGTACAACTCAATAGACTCTCAGCGGTGAAACCCTTCTGGTACCTCTTAGCCCTGATGAAGCCTTTTTGAAGGTGAAACACGTTGGCTGCACTTGCATGAATTGAAACAATAAAGAAAGATTCGACTTCAAGATTGGAGGCCCAAGAACCATACTTTGTTTACTCTGTTCAAATTTTGTTGCCTCTCTATTCATGTGTGTATCATTGCTTTGTATGGTCTATAAGCAGCGGACCTTTGAGGCGGGCAACATTGTCTGTAATATTTAACAAAAAACAATTGTGACTACACCAGGCGGTGCGACCACAAATCCATTGGCTACTTCTTAATTTGTGTATAGGACCTTTAGGAGTGGTTAACTCTCATCACATTGTAGGTAGCCTGGTATGACTAACCTCTAACCAAGGCTAGCATACTATTCAGATGCACCAGTTTCCATGAAGGCCTACCCACTGCTTAAATTGTAAAACAATAAGTGCGGGTGCCCAAAGATTTCTCAGAACCCTGCAACCGTCGCTGTAGAAAATCAAGGTTGCCAAAAACCAAGGCTGCACTGTCTTGATGCCACCTCATGCCTCTTTCTTCCTCCACCAGACACTCCCTACCACTTTATTTCACTCTAGCGTTTTTTTCATCCCTACTTTCTACCTTTGTCACTGGTTTTCCATCTTTCCTTTTCTCCTCCTTTCCTGCTTTTGTGTTTTTCTTTCTTGCTCTTGGTCAAAGTCTGATGAGGAAAAGTAAGTGTGGGTCCACAAAAATGAGTGGTGGGAAGCGCCACCTGCTCAATTAAGCACTGCGCCTACCATCATTAATCAATTAAATGTATGATGCTGTCTACAACGTTCCTCTGGCTATTTCTTTAAAGTATTTAATTGGGATAGAGAAAATGCTTATCTTGTTATGTTATCAGTTTTCACTGTGTTTTTCTATTTGTTTGACAGAGGTTCATTTATTTGGGGAGATTTGCTGCTTTCTTTCACCACAGCAACTCAAAATACTATTGGGATAAAAGAAGAGGATGGGGAGATTCAAAGCCTTGTTGAAGGCTAGCGAAGAGGTGCACGGGAACAAGAGATGGACGACCATTGCTAGGAATTAATAGATTGCTTTCCACGTTGTAGTCTGCCCTCTTCATTTTGCAGGTTGAACTTCTTAGTCCTCGTGATAGAATAGACTTCAAATAACACTCTCAGCCAACATTCAGATATATGTCAAACAGGTGTGGCACTGGCTATGCCTCCTAAAATATATTTGATTTGTTGTAATAACTTTGCAAATGGCAAGGATAGACATAATATTGCACAATTCCCAATCTGTGAGAGAAAGATAACATTATTGTATGCAATGTCACCACTTCTCGCACCCAGATCTCTGTAGCCTTCAATAATAGAGCTAAAACAAGACCGACACATACATTGTAGAGTTGCAAAATATTCTCATTACATCTTATCTCAAATACAACTTTGATATCCAAGTGAATTGTCCTTAAGTGGAAGAAAATTTGTATATTTACCAAAATACACCAATGAAGACACTTCTATTAGCAGATTGGATGATGATGATGATAATATATTTATAGAGCGCAACAAATACCCTAAGGTGTCTAGGCGCTACCCTTAGAACATACGAATCAGGCTAGAGTGGATTAGATATTATGCCTTAAAGAGCCAAGTTTTTAAGCCCTTTCTACATTTTAGCAGGTTGATCTCTTTTTTGAGTGGGGTTGGCAGAGAATTCCACAATTTAGCTGTTGTAGTAGTGAAGCTCCTGCCACCCCACCTGGCTCTTTTTACTCTAGGGACCGCAAGATTCCCAAGCTCAGCTGACCTGAGGGACCTTGCTGAGATAATTGGTTTAAGATGGTTTGCCAGCTGCATTGGACCCAAATTGTTCAAAGATTTAAAAGCTATGCAAAGTGATTTAAACTGGATCCATTAAGCTAGTGGCAACCAGTGAAGATGAAATAGGGCTTTGGATGCAGAGTCAAATTTGGAGATTCCTAGGAATCTCCAAATCTGCAATCTGCAGTTTTTGGATACTGCGTTTCGCGGTGTTTGGATAGGATGCTTATATTGTGCACACTGGGGGGATCAATGTAAGGTCAGTGGCACATTTGAGCTGTTTCTTGTTCGATCATGCACTACTACTACTACTACTTACTTACACTTGGGCTCGTAGTAATCCGGCTATACCTACTTGGAGTTTGAACCCAGCGGCCCTCAGGGAGGCTTGTTTTAGGGCAGTTTTTGGGGCAGAAATAGGTGAGGTCCTCAAGGGATACTTTTCTGTTCAGATAACTGGGGTACAACATCAAACATAGCAAATGAATGGGAAGGACAAAGGTAGTCATGAGAGGGGAAGGCCTTCATAGAGTGTATGGATTTAAACACAAACTGCAGAAGGACCTACAGAGTCACGAGTCAAGACTGGCACACCTGCAGTGGCTGGCCTCGGGAGATGCACCTATAAATGGGAAACCCTGGAAGTAAAGAGCACAAAAGGAGCGTTGTGGGATACACTAGATAGGTTCAACCTAAAGAAGTATAGGCAAAAATTGCATAAAGAAGGAGGCAGGCTGGGCACACTCCTCGCCTGGCTCCTAAAGAAGGAGATGCCTACACCTATCATAATGGCACTGGAGGTTGAGGGTGGGGAGATGGTGGTAACCCAAGCCGCAATCAATAAGTTGCTATATCGCCATCTATATGACTTATACAAGTGACCGGGAGGTCATAAAGGCATTACTAGGGAAGATTTTATCAATTGAGTTGAGCTCCCAAGGCTTAGCAAGGAGCAGATGATGAGTCTCAAAGGGGAACTCACTATTCTAAATTGGTAGAGGTCATGAAAGACATGCCCAGAAATAAAGCCCCATGAGCTGATGGGCTCCCGTCTGACTTTTATCAGGTATACAAAGAGATAATAATGGACAGGTTGTTGGAGGTATTCCATGAGGTAGGGACCCCAGGAATGATGTCCAAAGCAATGCAAGAAATGCTTATAGTCATGCTCCCTAAGCCAAATAGGGATCACAGCTAGGCTCTGAGAGGCAGTTATCAATGAGTAATGTGGAAGTTAAAGTTCTTTCAACAATACTGGCTACCAGGCTGCGGGGGTGGTTGCTGACCTGCTCCATGAAGACCAGTGTGGTATCATCACGGCTAGGAGTACCCTCATGAACATCTGGAGGCTCATACATGTAATACATGCTATCCAGGGCACAGAATTGGAGAGGGTGTCTGTTGCCTTGGATATTGAAAAGGCATTAGATACTTTTGATTGGGGCTATATGTGGGAGTTTCAGAAGTGGATGGGATTTTAGCCTCTTTTTCTCTGTTGGGGTTCCTTGCTGTACTCCTGTCAAGTCTGGGGGATATTTATCAGGCAGATGAGTCATCAAGAGGGGATACGAGACAGGATTGTTCCCTTTCCCCACTTCTATTTGCTCTCGCAATGGAACTATTGGCTAGTCACCACAGAGCGGAGCTGGGGCAGTGGAGTATCCAAGTCTGGACCATAGAGCATCTGGTCTCATTATATGCAGATGATGCTCTTGTATATCTGCAGCAGCCACTGGTTTCAGTACCATGGTTGTTGTTTGAGATGCGCCGATTTGGGGAAGCCTCTGAGCTTTATGTCAATCAGGAGAAGTCTCTGGTATTCCCACTCACAGGATTTGAAGGTTGGCCTCTGGAGAGCCTGCCAAAGGTGGGATTGTGGTGAGAAACAGAGAAATTTTGATATTTAGGGATACAGCAGATTAAAAAATACACCTTTAATATGGCTGGGTGCTGGCGGGTTTAAAGGCTTCAGTGGAGTTTTGAAATACATTGCTACTATCAGGCGCAATCAGGGTATCATTGGTGAAAATTGTTTTCCTATCACGCTGTTTGTATGTTCTCCAGAATCCACAATGCCCGATCCAAAGGCGCACTTTCACAGAAATACACTTTATTGACCTCCCTGATATGGGTAGGCTAGAGGAGCAGGGTGAGGATAGGGATTTTAAAACTCGATGCAGTGGAGGGTAATCCTGGCCTACCTGACCTGGTATTGTACTACTTAGTGACAAACTTACAGCATGCGGTCAGATGGTGTGCAGATGGGGACAACTGGGAGAAACGCTTGTTTGCGGGGTTTCTGAGGCGGAGGATCTGCCAGAAAAATTGATAGCAGGAGCTCGACAGGCTGAACATTGCCCCTACATAGTGCAGCAGATATCCAGGGCATGGGAGACTACAGTGAAGATGATGATACCTAAACCACCCTTCTGTAGAGAGTTGCTGATATGGTGGCTGCAGCCATTTTTGAAAACTGACAACGTTAAGTCAATGACAGAGTGGAGAGAAGGAGGACATGAGAGACTGGGGGATCTTCACCCGGGTGATAGTTGTATTACCTTGAAGAGGCGCAAGAAACTTTTGGAGAGGGGGCAGAAAACGGCAAGAGATATGTTGAAACAAGTATGTAATCCATCACAAAAAATTGGTGACCTAGGGCGCATAAAGGTCCAGCATCCATGCTCCACTGTTAATTCTCAAAAGAAAAAGCTATTCTATTCCTAAAGTGGACAAATGACAAAGGGAGTAGGTCAGAGAAAAGGAGCCACCACAAGGAGAGTAGTTCCTTTTTGGAAGTGGGGCCCTCACACACCCTATCGGGTCTCATGCTTCATCATCGGGCATGCTCCTCGTCGGGCCGATGCTGCAACGCCTGACGGACACCCTCAAGAGGGCTCTTCATCGTAGATCTTTTTCCAAAGCCATAATGTGAAGTTCAAGTTAAGGGCCCTTTGTGTAGATTGAGGAAACATAGGTGTCGATGTAGTGATTAGTGACTTAAAAAAGGCTAGGCAAGTCTCAAATCAAATTTTAAGCCATGAGTATGCCTGACTTATTAAAAACGTGATGTCACCAGTAGGGACAATGATCCCTGGTGACTTATAAGGTCAACATGTTTCATGCTGTCAATTAGTGCAGATGTGATCTAGGGAAATTCTTCAGGACCATAAAATTTGTGACAAGAAACTGTGTTGCATCGATCGGGCCGTCGCCCGTGTCCCTGTATGGCAAGAGGGTCCACAGAGCATGCAATCTGAGGACAGCGTGACTGGACAGTGAGGTTTGTTGGAGGGAGCCTGTATGCCAGTAGGGGCTGCTCGAAGTGCTGAGACCGGAGGTCTGGGTTGTTGCCTGTGACTTAAATTGCTGCTACAACTAAGAGAAGGCAGGCTTTGTATCCAAGGAGCCACGAGGACAGAGGAGACGCCGTTGGAGTTCCACCGGAGCAAAGGGACTGCCCCTATACCCACGCAAGGAAGAACAAGACTTAATATGTGTGGCTGGAGCCAGGGCCTGCCAGGAGCTGTGCGTTTGAACGTGTGCAGCCCGAATTTTCCCATCTGGGCAAGGAACGCACTATACTGCTGCCAGGGTTCATACCGCCTGTTAGATTTGGGGGTCTCTAGTTGGCATAGGTAGGTACCTGTGACAAATAGGGACCCTTGCGTCTAGTCAGGGTAAGGGGCTACACTCCTAAAATAACCCCTGCTCACCCCCTTGGTAGCTTGGCACGAGCAGGCAGGCTTATCTCAGAGGCAGTGTGTAAAGCATTTGTGAACACATACAGTAATACAGTGACAACACTACAGATGGACACCACACAGGTTGTATTATAAAAATAGTATTTTTATATAGACTTAACACAAGACCAAACGACAAAAATCCACAATACTGTACTCAAAAATAGACTTTAAAATGTTATAAAATAGCTCAGTTCTCTCAAGTTGAAGATGCGACACTTTACTCTCAATGTACCTTGAATGCGTAACGCAAAGAAAACAAAAGGGTCGCAGGGAAGGTGATGCGTCGGTTCCTTACACTCAGGGGAGTGGATGCGTCGGTTCCTTACTGCTGCGCAGGGGAGTTGATGTTCGCTTCCTTACTGTGTGGGGAGGTGATGCGTCGGTTTCTTACTGCTCTCCGGTGCGATGCGACAAGATGGCACCTCGATGCGATACTCTTCTCCGGTGCGATGCGACAAAATGGCGTCTTGGTTGCGATGCGACAACGTTGGTGTGATGCGTGCACGCCCGACGGCCGCGCGGCGACTCGATGATCTTTGGAGCCGTGCAGGCCCTGCGACGCGCTTCTCCGGTGATGCGACGATGACCTCTGTGGCAGCGTCCCGCTTCTCCGGCGATGCGCCGCGCTTCGGCGATGCGATGATGACAGCGGCAGCAGCGTCTCACTTCCTCGGCGATGCGATGACAGCGGCTGCGGCGGCGACACGCTTCTCATCGTTGCGTCGCGCTTCCAGCTCCCAGCGACACGCAGTCTCTCAGAAGGCCCAGCACAACAGCAGGCACTTCAATTCCCAGCAAGGGAATTAGGGGGAGCTGGTTGGTGAAGTCTTGTATCCCTGAGACTTCAGGCAGGAGGCAAGCTCTAGTTCAAGCCCTTGGAGATTCTTCTTCAAGTTGATAGAAAGCACACTCAGTCCTTTTCTCCTTTCTTTGGCAATGAAGCAACCACTGCAGGCCAACCCCCAAACACACAGCACAGGGGTAGTCTCCTCCTTCAGCTTCCTGGTTCTGCTCCTCAGCAAAGGTTCGTCTTGATTCCCAGAAGTGATCTAAAGTTCTTGGGTCTGGGTCCCAATATTTATACTACTTTTCTCTTTGTTCTCTGAAGGCAGAGAGGCCTTTGCCTAGTCCAAACCAGTTCTGGTCAGTCCTGGAGCACTTTGTTGACAAGACTCCTTCTTTCCTTTCACAGTGTAGGCCTGGGACATCAGACACACCACAGGAGGTGGAGCCAGCATTGTGGAGGGAAGGCACAGCCCTATTCAGGTCCCAGGTGCAACTCCTCCCTCCCATCTGCATGCAGATCTCTCTATTCAGCCCTGTGCTGACTCACCCTGTCTCCTGGAAGCCCCCAGCCCCTGTCACTCAAACTCCAGACAAGGAATACACAACCTAGCAGAGGCAGGCTTGGATATTTAGGCAAGAAAATACCTACTTTCTAAACGTGGTATTTTCAAACACAGAATGTTAAAACCAACTTCACTAAAAGATGTATTTTATCATTCTGAGTACAGGCATACTAAACTCGAATTTCTACCTGGTTCCCTGAGTCAGTTAGGATTATAAGATGTAATAATCTAACTGCCCATTCTGGCCTATGGGGAACAGGTAGCCTTGCAATAGTAAAAAACGAAAATGGCTGTAATTCACTATTAGGACATGCCACACACATCAGGGCATGTCCTACCTTTTACCTACAATGCACCCTGCCCTTGGGCCTACCATAGGGGTGACTAATATGTATAAAAGGGAAGGTTTAGGGACTGACAAGTGGGTGCACTTGCCCAGTCAACATGGCAGTTCCAGACTGCACACAGGCTCTGCAATGGCAGGCCTGAGACACACTTTACAAGCTGCTCCGGTGGGTGGCACAACCAGTGCTGCAAGCCCACCAGCAGTATTGGATTACAAGCCCTGGGCACACGCAGTGCACTGTACTAGGGTCTGACAAGTAAACCAATCAAGCCAATCATGGAGTCACTAATCCATACATCAATTTACCATAGGGAGCACTTGCACTGTGGCACTGAACAGCAGTGGCACAGTGCCCAAAAGCATCTAAAACCAGCAGAAACATAAGAGGCAACAGCAAAAACAAGCATTTGCAATGCAATAGGTCTCGCATTTGCAAAAGTTTGAGCCATTGGCATTGTAAATGACAAACCCTTCATCCATGTGTTGGTTTTGAAAACAGATAAATAAATGGCATTGTCATTTACAATGCCAATAGCTTAAACTCTGGCATTGTAAATGACAATGCCTTTTATCCATGTTTTTAAAAAGAAACATAAATAAAACGCATTGGCATTTACAATACCAATAGCTCAAACTCGTGTAAATACTCGTGTAAATACCAAAAATACTCGATCTCTGATCAGCAATTGATGCTCCTGCTTTTCAAACTTAAAAATATATGTTGTATTAGAAACACCTTAAACAAATGTAATGCAAAAATGTCCCTTTTGAAAATATGTCGTCCATACATAAATAGTATTTTATAGGATAAGCAATTAATGCACACATATATGCACGGTCTGTGAAGCACTAGATATAAAGGGGCAGAGAAAAACACATAGTCCTGTTTCCCCAGTCCGCAACCTCTAACAACCACCAACAACAGACATAGTAGAATTATTTTGTGATGTCTGCTGCGGCTTTGAACTGCTCAGTGAAATATCTCACTGGATTAGGTAGGTCACTAAACCTACAACAAGTGCTCCTTTAAATGTCTTGTAATTTATATGCGTGGATACAGCTGAAGTACACTGTCCCGTCCTACACAACCACTGCCCCTACAGCTGTGGCACCAACTTTAAATGGGCATGCATAAAAGATTATGAGTGACACTATCTTACGAGCAAAATCAAGCAATATAGACAAGGGAAACATATATAAATCATAGAAATTACACCTATTTGAGCAACAAGAAACTCTAAGATATTAAAACTGCTGTAAGCAAGCAACATTTTAGTAACTTTTGAACAGTTTGAGCTGGAAACAAAAACATGTTGTCAAAATCTGCAGCTGCAGCAGATGATGGATTATGTGGCGAATGCGGCAAATCTATAATTATGCGAAAATCGCTGCAGCCACATAATTGCATAATTCCATTGGCCCTGGTTATAGGAGAGAAAGATAAGCAGTGACAGGAGGAAATGGAATGACAATAGAAAGGCGATTATATACTGTAGTGAGGCAGTGACAGAAGAGGGTGGACAGTGTATGATTACAGAATTTAGGGCAATGCCAACGGCAGGATGGGCAGTGGCAGAGACATGTTGTGTAACGGAGAGATGAGCAGTAATTGGAGACGGGACATGGGAAGTGAAAGGAGAGAGGACAGTAACATGAGGCAGAGTTAGAGGAGGGTAGTGACAGGAGGGAGAAATAATATGTGAAAACATAACTACGCCCAGTGTGAAGCTCTCTGAGGAAGGAGAGGGAAACAGCAAAACGCGGGACAACACGCAAGAGCTATAGAAGGAGAGCTCGCAGATTGAGTGACCTCAGTGTGAACAGATTTTTAAATGCTGGAGTTCCTTTCTGTTAGATAGGGTGGAAACACAAAAAATCAAATCTGAACTTTCCTATTTGGAGCACAGTTTCAAAATTAAACAAGGAGTGCACTTACTAGAAACAGCAGAAAAAGAATAAGAGATTCGAAAAACTGTTTCTTCGCAATAACTGTTGCTTCATTAAAGAAACTGAGGTCCGGTGAAAGTGCAGAAATACAGTGTAGGTTCGTCATGGGATTGGGACCGACAGTCGAGGGATGGTTATCGTCAAGATACTCAGGGGTGCAGAGGTTCGTAGGGAGCCTGTTATTTGAATGGGATTTATAGGACGTGTTCCAATAGGGCCAGAGATTGCAGGGGTGAAGGAAGACGGGGAAGGTTTCATGTAAATAAATTGACAATGGAGACAATGTTTTCAAACCACGGTATTATGACGATTTAGCTAGATTGATTTATTTTATTGGTAATCAAGATCATAGCAATCAGGATGCATTAGGTTATTCCATAAAAGCCTAGGACCGGAGCTCTGCACCTTGGGTGGCATGGAATCCATCACTTACGTCAGGGGCACTCTGTGTGTATCACCAAAATGATATGCACAGAGAGTACTTTGGATGAGGAACTCGTCATTATATTGGTGGCTATAAAGTGGCAATGTTTTGGGAGGAAAATAAAGAAAACAGAAGCTCTTATTGAGAGGATAGAAACAGACTAAAAGGACACAATAAGGGACGTAAAATAAAGGAACCAACAGATTGAAAATAAAGCCATGAGTGGGGATCTAAGCAAAAGAGGGCGTGAGGGGAACGGGTGAAAGAATGAGAGAAAAAAAGATTAAGGAATACAAAGAAAGAATGCACTAGGGTGTGATGTGGGTGGGCGCACTAAGAAAACAAAAATTGACCAGATTCTCGAATAAGAAATAAAAGGAACACTGCCTACGATTATAATACATGGGCAATAAACACGAAGAGCAGGCAATCCAATGCCCCTAAAGCAGAACCATAAGATCGTGGGTCCTATTACTACTCTATTTATTAGAATCAAAGCAGCCAACTGCCCCATAAATACACGCCAGCCCTCTGGACATAGGCTGGAGTTCCCTGGCATATTACTTACCTCCTGTCTCTCAAATCAGGGTCTTACAGTCCTGGTAGACTCTTCACTGCTTTCGACCCTAAAAGTACTTCAACAAGCTGAAGACACGCCGTGAGCGTGCGCATCGGCTGCCTGGACAGGAGATGTGCACGCGTATGGTGCGAGCAGGCGTTGTGATAACGGCGCGAGCCGTACGCGTGCACATCTCCTGTCTGTTAAGCTTCGGCACAGACAGTTGATGTGCACGCGTACGGCTTGCGGCGCTATTACAACTCCTGCTCGCACCATGCGCGTGCACATCTCCTGTCCCGCATCGGAGCAAAAGTCGGCAACAATAGATCTCGCATAGCGAGCAGCGCTTTGCGCTGCATCGCTAGGCGAGACCTAAAAATGGAAGGGAGACCCACGCCAATGGTGCCAGGTCTAACACGTGTCCCCTCCAGCTGAAATGTGGGGAGAACTACCCTACCCTACCTCCAGGGAGTTCTCATCACTAAGGCGGAAAAACCTGGACAGACCATCAGCATTGGCGTGTTCTGTACCAGGGCGGTGTTCATCCCCTGTAGGGATATGGACCACCTCAACAGCTTTGGATTCTCACCCCTCATCTGCATCAGCCATCTGAGGGGCCTGTGGTCTGTCTGAACCTGGAAGTGAGTCCCAAACAAGTATGGTCTCAACTTCTTCAGTGCCCAGACCACAGCAAATTCCTCACGCTCAATTGCACTCCACCTCTGTTCCTGTGGAAGTAACCTCCTACTGATGAAGGCTACAGGTTGGTCTAGGCCCGCCTCATTAATCTGTGATAGAACAGCCCCCACACCATGCTCTGAAGCGTCTGTTTGCACAATAAACTCTTTTGAGAAGTTGGGTGCCAGGAGCACGGGCGCCGTGCACATGGCAGTCTTCAGAGCATCAAAAGCTCTCTGACAGGTGTCAGTCCAAATCACTCTCTTGGGCTGCTTCCTGGAAGTCAGCTCTGTCAAGGGTGCAACAATGCTGCCATACCCCTTGACAAACCTCCTGTAATACCCAGTGAGTCCTAAAAAGGCTCTCACCTCTGTCTGGGTCTTGGGGGGTTCCCAAGTCAGGATGGTCTCAATCTTGGGCTGTAGGGGCGCCACCTGGCCGCTCCCAACCTGGTGTCCCAAGTACACCACGGAACCCTGCCCGATCTGGCATTTACTCGCCTTGATCGTGAGGCCTGCTCTCCGCAGCGCCATCAATACTTCCCAGAGGTGGCGCAGATGTTCTTCCCAACTGGCGCTGAACACTGCGATGTCATCCAGGTAGGCGGCACTGAACTCTTCCAGTCCAGCCAACACCTGGTTGACCAACCTCTGAAAGGTGGCAGGGGCATTCTTCATCCCAAAGGGCATTGGTAGTGCCCATCTGGTGTGGAGAATGCTGACCTCTCTCTTGCCCCATCAGTCAAGGCGATCTGCTAGTACCCAGACGTTAAGTCAAACGTGCTGAGGTACCGGGCAGCCCCTAACCGATCAATGAGCTCATCAGCTCTGGGGATGGGGTGCGCGTCAGTCCTGGTGACTGAATTGAGCCCTCGGTAGTCCACACAGAACCGCAGTTCTGGCGTGACACCCGGTGCGGCAGCCTTTGGGACCAAGACCACTGGGCTGGCCCAAGGACTGTTAGAGGACTCAATCACCCCTAACGCAAGCATCTTGGAGACCTCCTCCTTGATGCACGCTCTCACCCTGTCAGTCACCCTGTAAGTTTTGTGCTTGACAGGAGGACTGTCCCCAGTGTCTACATCATGGACGCACCAATCAGTGACACTGGGAACCAGGGAGAACAGGTCAGAAAACTGTCCCAGCAATTGGTGACAGTCATTCTGTTGCTCTGGGGTCAGGGTGGAAGAGAGGTTCACTCCATCCACTGACACATCTTGCTCTGTTGCAGACAGGAGGTCAGGAAGAGGCTCAGTCTCCTCCTCCATTCCAGCATCTGTTGCTAGGAGCATGCCCACTTCGGACCTCTCTAAGTGGGGCTTCAGGCGGTTGACATGCAGGACCCGCAAGGGGTTCCTGGGAGACCGCAAGTCCACCAAGTAGGTAACTGGACTCTTGCGCTCCACCACCTCAAATGGTCTGGTCCACTTATCCTGGAGCGCACAGGGCTCCACTGGGGCCATGACCCACACTTTCTGACCAGGCTGAAGCTCAACCAGAGTGGCATTCTGGTCGTACCACCACTTCATCTCCTCCTGACTGGCTTCCAGATTCGCCTCAGCGAGTTTTCTGAATCGCCTAGTTTGGCTCCCCAGCATGTAGCTATATACATCCTGGGGAGGTTTCCTGGGAGATTGCTCCCAGCCTTCCTTGACCAAACTCAAAGGTCCTCTCACTGGGTGACCATAGAGAAGCTCAAAGGGACTGAACCCTAGAGATTTCTGTGGCACCTCACGGTATGCAAACAGCAGGCATGGTAAGAGGACGTCCCACTTATGCCTCATAGGTTCCTCAAGACCCATAATCATGCCTTTGAGGGTCCGGTTGAATCTCTCAACCAGCCCATTACCTTGGGGGTGGAAAGGAGTGGTGAACTTGTAGGTTACACCACACTCCTGCCACAGGGACTTCATATACTTAGAAATGAAGTTGGTATCTCGGTCTGACACCACCTCTCTGGGAAACCCCACGCGGGAGAAAATCCCCATCAGTGCACGTCCCACCACGGGGGCCATCACTGTCCTGAGAGGGATGGCTTCCAGGTACCGGGTGGCATGGTCCACCAAGACCAGGATGAACCTGTTGCCCATAGCTGTCTTGGGATCCAGAGGCCCCACAATGTCAATGCCCACCCTTTCAAAGGGGGTGCTGACCACAGGGAATGGCTGGAGAGGAGCCTTGCGCTTCCTCCCACTCTTTCCACTTGCCTGGCAAGACTGACAGGTCCTGCAATGAGTGTCTGAACTCTTGCGCATTTGGGGCCAATAAAAGTGGGTGACAAGCCTTTCAAAGGTCTTGTCCTGCCCCAAATGTCCTGCTAAAGGCACATCATGAGCCAGCCCAAGTAGGAAGGCTCTGAAGCACTGGGGTACCACCAGCACACGGGCTGACCCAGGCTCAGCAACCTTAGGCTCACTATACAGGAGACCATTCTCCCAGTAGATCCAATGTGATCCAGACTGATCACCTGCTGCCTGGTTTGCAGCCTGCTGCCGCAAACCCACAAAAGAAGGGCACTTGTTCTGCTCCTCACAGAACTCTTCCCTGGAGGGACCTCCTTCCTGCTGCCAATGGGTCAGCTCAGGCAGGTCTCCCAGTTCAGCAATCTCTTCCCCGGTAGGCTCCAGGGCATCCCCCTCAGGGTCCGCCTCCTCCTGGGCCATGGGAATCTCAGGGGCCGGTTTCCCGTGCCCCCTACCTCTTCTCTTTAAGGCAGGCACCTGGGCCATTTTCTCAGGCTCCAGGTCCTCTTGAACACCCTTACTGGTTGTCATAGACCGAGTGGTCACGCAGGCCCACTAAGGCAAACCCAACATCTCTAAATGAGCTCTCCGCTCCACCTTAGCCCAAGGGGAGCTCTCCAAATCGTTACCTAACAGACATTCAACAGGCATGGCTGGCCTCACAGCTACTTGAAGAGTCCCTGAGACCCCCCACTCAAAGGGAACCTGTGCCACCTTGCAGTGGCTCTCTGTGTTGTCAGCGGCAACAACTGGGTAAAATGCATTGGGGACTACCTGCTCTTCAGACACCAACCGACAACTGACAGCTGTCACACTGGCTCCGGTGTCTCTAAGAGCTTCCAACCTCTTGCCATTGATGGTCACCCACTGCCTGTACTTTTAGTGTTATCAGGCAGCTGGGTCCTGGGGACCACCTCACAGTCTCCTAAAGAGCCAAGGGACATCTCTGCGGGACCCCACCCACCCTGGGCACCCATCTCCTCCCCCAGGGCTACGCTAGCCAACTGCCGGGGTGGTGCACCAGTGGGTGCTGTCTTCCCATACAAAGGACATCTAGCATCATAAGAACAGTGGCCTACTAGACCACACTTAAAACAGTTCTTGGGCCCCTTGTGAACAGGCTTATCTGTCGGGGCCACTGCCTTCTTTCTCAGGGGAGGCTGGGAACCCTTCCCTTGGGGATTACTTTGGGGCCCTTTCTGGAACTCCCTCTGTTTACCCTTGTCCCCCCACTCTTCTGCTGGGGACCCTGCCCACCTTTGGCGAAGTCTCCCACATGACCCTTCTGGACCCGGGTGCTCACCCAGCGGTCCGCCTCCTCAGCAAGCTTCCTAGGGTTAGTCAGCTTGCTATCAATAAGATGCTGGCGTAGCTCTGGAAAACAGTTATTTGACAAGTGCTCCAATGCAAGCAAATCATAGAGCGCCTCAAAATTATCCACTTTGCTACCCTTCACCCAACCATCCAATGCTCTGCAAAAGAAAGACACATATTCCACCCAAGTGGTAGACTCCAGTTTTCTGCAATTTCTAAACCTTTGTCTGTATAGCTCTGGGGTCAAACCAAATCTGGACATTAGGGCTCCCTTCATGTGGGTATAGGATATCTGCTCCTCTGTAGGCAAATCCAACAAAGTGTCCCTCCATCACTAACAAAGCGGCCCCACAACCCCGCTCCCCAATCCTTCTCAGGGACCCGGTGGGCCAACATTGCAGCTTCATAAGCCCTAAACCACTGACCAATATCCTCATTCTTGTGGAAATCTTTAACTACATCTTTGGGAATGTAGGTTCTTACTTCTGCCTGCACAGGCGGTGTGCTGCCACCAGAGGGAGGAGCCTCTAACTTTTTGGCCTTGAGTTCCAATTCCCTCAATCCTCTCTCATGCTCAAAATGCATTCTCTTTTTCTCTAAGGCTAACTTCTTCATTTCTAATTCCATCCCAAGCTCTATTTTCTTGCTCTCTATGTCTTTCTGACCATCCATTTTGAGCCTAGCTAGCTCCAATTTATGCATCCTCTCCCTTGCTCTGTCCTCCAGCTCTCCTGGGGACAATCCCTTGGAAGAAACATTGCTGCCCGCCCCTGAAGGTGCTTTCCCTCCAGTTGGGCCCACTGGCCCCTCAAGTTGCTCATTTAAATCCTCTGCCTCCACTACTGGCTCCTCAGGATGCTCACTGGCATTCCTAGATTCTACCCAGGCCCTCAGCGCCTTCTGGTATTCCTCTTTCCTGGTGAGGCCTTTCACAGAGATTTTAAATTTCTTGCACAAAGCTTTGAGATAAGGCACAGTGTAAGTATCAATTCTCTCTTCTTCCAATATGATGTCTACAGATACTATGGATGCTGACTTGCTCATGGTGGCAAAAAGACTGGCAGTTCTCAAGAATCAAAAATAGAAAAGAAGTTCCAAGGAAAAATTCTCAAAGAGTATGTGGTCGCGTTATGGTCTGCACTCACTAGTAGTGTACACCAATCACTGTATATGAATCACAAATGCAAGTCCAAATCCTCACCGCTGACCACCAATGTTAGATTTGGGGGTCTCTAGTTGGCATAGGTAGGTACCTGTGACAAATAGGGACCCTTGCGTCTAGTCAGGGTAAGGGGCTACACTCCTAAAATAACCCCTGCTCACCCCCTTGGTAGCTTGGCACGAGCAGGCAGGCTTATCTCAGAGGCAGTGTGTAAAGCATTTGTGAACACATACAGTAATACAGTGACAACACTACAGATGGACACCACACAGGTTGTATTATAAAAATAGTATTTTTATGTAGACTTAACACAAGACCAAACGACAAAAATCCACAATACTGTACTCAAAAATAGACTTTAAAATGTTATAAAATAGCTCAGTTCTCTCAAGTTGTAGATGCAACACTTTACTCTCAATGTACCTTGAATGCGTAACTCAAAGAAAACAAAAGGGTCGCAGGGAAGGTGATGCGTCGGTTCCTTACACTCAGGGGAGTGGATGCGTCGGTTCCTTACTGCTGCGCAGGGGAGTTGATGCTCGCTTCCTTACTGTGTGGGGAGGTGATGCGTCGGTTTCTTACTGCTCTCCGGTGCGATGCGACAAGATGGCACCTCGATGCGATACTCTTCTCCGGTGCGATGTGACAAAATGGCGTCTTGGTTGCGATGCGACAACGTTGGTGTGATGCGTGCACGCCCGATGGTTGTGCGGCAACTCGATGATATTTGGAGCCGCGACAGGCCCTGCGATGCGCTTCTCCGGTGATGCGACGATGACCTCTGTGGCAGCGTCCCGCTTCTCCGGCGATGCGCCGAGCTTCGGCGATGCGATGATGACAGCGGCAGCGGCGTCTCGCTTCCTCGGCGATGCGATGACAGCGGCGGCGACACGCTTCTCGTCGTTGCGTCGCGCTTCCAGCTCCCAGCGACACGCAGTCTCTCAGAAGGCCCAGCACAACAGCAGGCACTTCAATTCCCAGCAAGGGAATTCAGGGGGGAGCTGGTTGGTGAAGTCTTGTATCCCTGAGACTTCAGGCAGGAGGCAAGCTATAGTTCAAGCCCTTGGAGATTCTTCTTCAAGTTGATAGAAAGCACACTCAGTCCTTTTCTCCTTTCTTTGGCAATGAAGGAACCACTGCAGGCCAACCCCCAAACACACAGCACAGGGGTAGTCTCCTCCTTCAGCTTCCTGGCTCTTCTCCTCAGCAAAGGTTCGTCTTGATTCCCAGAAGTGATCTAAAGTTCTTGGGTCTGGGTCCCAATATTTATACTACTTTTCTCTTTGTTCTCTGAAGGCAGAGAGGCCTTTGCCTAGTCCAAACCAGTTCTGGTCAATCCTGGAGCACTTTGTTGACAAGACTCCTTCTTTCCTTTCACAGTGTAGGCCAGGGACATCAGACACACCACAGGAGGTGGAGCCAGCATTGTGGAGGGAAGGCACAGCCCTATTCAGGTCCCAGGTGGAACTCCTCCCTCCCATCTGCATGCAGATCTCTCTATTCAGCCTTGTGCTGACTCACCCTGTCTCCTGGAAGCCCCCAGCCCCTGTCACTCAAACCCCAGACAAGTACACAACCTAGCAGAGGCAGGCTTGGATAGTTAGGCAAGAAAATACCTACTTTCTAAAAGTGGTATTTTCAAACACAGAATGTTAAAACCAACTTCACTAAAAGATGTATTTTATCATTCTGAGTTCAGGCATACTAAACTCGAATTTCTACCTGGTTCCCTGAGTCAGTTAGGATTATAAGATGTAATAATCTAACTGCCCATTCTGGCCTATGGGAAACAGGTAGCCTTGCAATAGTGAAAAACGAAAATGGCTGTAATTCACTATTAGGACATGCCACACATCAGGGCATGTCCTACCTTTTACCTACAATGCAACCTGCCCTTGGGCCTACCATAGGGGTGACTAATATGTATAAAAGGGAAGGTTTAGGGACTGGCAAGTGGGTGCACTTGCCCAGTCAACATGGCAGTACCAGACTGCACACAGGCTCTGCAATGGCAGGCCTGAGACACACTTTACAAGCTGCTAGGGTGGGTGGCACAACCAGTGCTGCAAGCCCACCAGCAGTATTGGATTACAAGCCCTGGGCACACCCAGTGCACTGTACTAGGGTCTGACAAGTAAACCAATCAAGCCAATCATGGAGTCACTAATCCATACATCAATTTACCATAGGGAGCACTTGCACTGTAGCACTGAACAGCAGTGGCACAGTGCCCAAAAGCATCTAAAACCAGCAGAAACATAAGAGGCAACAGCAAAAAAAATGGAAGGGAGACCCACGCCAATGGTGCCAGGTCTAACACCGCCGGAGTGGCTAAGCTGAGAACTGGGCCTACCCTGGGGGATATACAGCCTTTCGTTTTTGCAACCCTACTTGACTCTAAGTAACTACACCTTATTGGCTGATTCCAAGAGGGAGAAATCCAGCGAACAGGGCCAAGTAGGTTACATTCCCTGGATGTTGCTGCATATGACTGGGGAATAACATCACACCCGTTACATGAGAACTTAGTAGCCCAGGGGGTGGCTTGGCAATTACTAGGGTGCCTACCTCATGGGGGACTGTTTTATTGCTTACTGAATGTTGTTTACCTTTGCATGTGTAGAATTAGAATTAAAATATTTATTTTATACGGGGCCGGAGCTTGCCTGGACCAATGATGGCCGCTCATTAAGTGAGCTCCGGGAGCCATCGAAACAATCCGTCAGCTACTAGCAGCATCCAGTTGGGGAAAATAAACTTATTGCAGTGCGACGCGCCACGCAAACCAAGGGCTTACCACGGAGGTATCTATCGAGCCCGTAGCAGCTCCCGACGCCTGGATTCCGGCCTGGGGCACGGACTCCAGTCTGGGGTCGCGGAGAGATGCAGCTGGGCCTGTCGCGACGTCTGCTCGGCCTGGGACAAGGCGGAGGACGTGAGCCCTTCGCTGGAGAAAGCGGATCGCCCGGACCCCGACGTGCAGTGGGACCAGCGTGCACTGAGTGACCGGGGCTGCGCCGGCCACGCTGGCGGGAGCGAATTTGGTGGGCAGCTGTTGTGAACGCAGAGGGCAATGTAGGCCCTGCATCTGTGACCATTCGTGAAGCTGAGGGCCGGCTGAGGCTTCGCGGCCCTACGCAATAACAAGGTGAGCGGCTCTGACGTGCGGCACAGAAAGGGAGAGTGAACTGCGGGACTGGTGGGTCCGTAGGACCGAGATCACTGCCAGAGTTGTGGGTACTGAGAAGCTCAGCATTTGTATTGGAGGAGGCCTGCAACACTCTTCTCCCCTGATTGCAGCGTGTTTACAGCTAGGAATCCCCCAGGGTTTGCTGCAAGAGCTCTGTCAGGCATATTGGCACATGAGACTGGGGCACTCTCAAGCGCTTCCCCCTCCCTTCAAAAACAAATAAAAAGCAGAGATTCAACTGCACTGAAGCGGGCTGAAGCTAAGCCCTGAGATCTCACTTAAGTAAAGTAAACTAACATGCGTGCTCAGCGGTAGTACGCCTAATCCCGTCCTGAGGGAGAGTTGGGATCTTGAAGTGCGCAACTGTGGGATCGGGCTGCGCCTACAGGGCACCCATATCACACTGCCACCGCTTGGAACTCGTTGGCTGCGACATAATGGGCAAAGTAGATAAGACCCAACCCAAGCTGCAATTCGAACAACGCCAATCTAGGCACCGTGAGGAGGGGACTGAGGCGGCAACTGGGGGACAGGATGAGGACACCGAAGACGCGCGCGGAGATATATGGCAAATATTAACAGCTATGCAGAAGAGTCTCACCACAATTGACGGGAAGATTGATTCGCTGTCCTACAGGATGGACTGCATGTCGGAGCGGCTGGACAAGGATGCAGATCACCTGGACATGACAGAAAGACGCGTTTCTGAAGTGGAGGAAGCCCAAACAGCAACAGACTCTGCCCAGAAGCAATTGGGGAGGCTCCTGACTTCGCTTCAGGAGAAAGCGGAGGACTTGGAAGCTAGGTCCAGGCGCAGTAATATACGCATCGTGGGCCTGCCTGAGACTACGCCGACAGGGAATATGGAGGCGTTTGTGGAGCAGCTCCTGGTGACGCTACTTGGTCGGTACACTTTCTCTGCAATGTTTATTGTAGAACGTGCGAACCACTCTTTGGGACCTAGACCTCCACCTGGAGCTCCCCCTGGACCTGTGATCGCCAAATTGTTAAACTACAGAGACAGAGATTCTGCCCTGAAAAAAGCTAGGGAGCTGGGTGGACTTAGCTACAGCTCTTTCGCTGTTCCCGGATTTCACCTTAAAAGTGCAGGAGGCACGACGCCAGTTTGTCCCCATAAAACGGAAACTAAGGGAGCAAAAGCTTAAATACGCTATGTTATACCCAGCCAAACTGAGGGTTATGATGAATGGCAAAGCCAGAATCTTTACGGACCCCAAGGCGCTGCAGAAAGCCCTAAAGGAACTAGTCAAGCCAGTCACACGTGAGCAACAGCCGGAAGCGGCGGAACGCATCGACGATCCTTCAGGAAGCCTAGACGAAAATGATTAAGCTGATTTAGATGGGAACTTGGCCCCAGCATATCGGGCGAACTTGAGTAGTAATATGTAGGATACTGTTCTACTGAGTTCCAGCGTAAGGCACTGACTGTGGGTGTGACAGGTCGGATAAATTGGTAGCCAGCAGTGATGTAGTGATTTCTGGTCAACAGCTGGTAACGTATGCCTATAACCAAATGTGATGCCTTTAACCATATCAATGCAGTGTAATTGATCCGGGAATAGTGCATGAGACTACATAGCGATGCCAGACTGTAAGGTAATGGCAACTCCCACTGGTCGCTAATACACTATAGATGGGCGGCATGGAGGCTCTGGTCCACTAAGTAGAGCGGCTGGTAACATCTGCCCCTAAGTGTTAATCACTAAATGGCGACTTGCCAGTTTTATTGTTTGATTGCTATAGTAACTTTGGATGTAACAGCTTGTTTTGGGTGGGTGCTCTGTGTATCGACAATGCCCAGTTGGGGACGGCATAGCGTGGGTGGGGTTTGGAATGTTGTTATTTTTAAATCCACAGTATGCATGCGCATAGAGTGCAAATTTCATATATTTTACTCACTATTAATGTACAGTAAGACGATATTCAAGCTAGGAAGGCCTAAATGTCGCAGCAAAGGTTAACATGTGACCGAACCAATAGAATTCGTTTTATAACCTGGAATGTGAGGGGCCTGAACGACTTCCGGAAGTTGCGCAAAATTCTTACATACCTGACGAGGCATAATGTAGATGTAGCATAACTCCAAGAGACGCACCAATCCCCTAGTAGTAATATACTGTCTTATAAGAAACTAATTGGCAATTTTCATGCTGCGGGGTTTACTTCTCATGCTAGGGGAGTACTAACTTGGGTTAGTCCCAGATCAGGGATTTCACTGGAGGTGAGAGAGACTGACTCTAATGGAAGATACGCGCTCACTAGGTGCTTTGGTAGGGGACTGGACTTGCTACTAGTTAACATTTATGGCCCCAATTATGACGATCCACAGTTTTACAATTCTCTCTTCACTAGACTACAGTGGGACACTGAGTTCCCACAGCTATGCGGCGGCGACTTCAACTGCGTTCTGGACCCTCGTCTGGATTGCTCTGGGGGCCCAACTCGGCGTCCTTCAGCTTCTGCTAGGACTATATGCAATATTGCCACGCAATTAGACCTAATGGATGTTTGGCGAACTAGATCCCCTAGCTTGGGGGGGTTCACGCACTACTCAGCTCCACACGACTTGCACACTAGAATAGATTACTGGCTGATTTCTAGGTCCCTACTCTCCCGGGTTCGTGATTGCACCATATTGGCACGTTCATTCTCTGACCACTCACCTATTGTACTAGACGTGGAGGTTTCTCCTATGAGACCTGCCCCCTTTACATGGAGATTCCCTCCATACTCCCTCTTAGACACAGCATTTAAGGCTGAACTGGACAAGGCAATAGAGGATTTCTTCGATATAAATATCGGCTCAGTTGACCTTTTTTCCACAGTGTGGGAAGCATTCAAAGTATATATTAGGGGGGTGGCCATGTCCAAACACTCAGGGGTCCTCTGCGCTATCAGATATAGACTATCGACACTTGAGAAACAACTAGGTAGGCTGGAACAAGAGGCTCTGACTAGTACAGACGCCCAAGTTTCGGCGAAACTAAAGAAAACACTTGAGGAGTATCACGAGGAAGCAGATAGTGAGCTAAAACATATGGGTAAATATGCGGTCGCTAAAACCTATGGGGAGGGGGAAAGGCCAGGATCAGTGCTTGCTGCACTTGCTCGCCCCCAAAGAGAAGCTGGTTCAGTAACTGAAATGCGAGATACTGGAGGCGAATTACTAAAACACCCTGAAGAGATAGCCTGCAGGTTTAGCAGGTATTACTCGTACCTTTACAGCTCTAAAGTGGTGACACATGACACAGCTATGCAGGAATACCTGGAACATATACAACTTCCGTGGCTCACCAATGAGCATAGGGAATATCTCATGAGACCACTGGACCCCTCCGAGATACTGGCCGCTCTCACTACAATGAGAGATGGGAGCGCCCCGGGACAGGATGGGCTCACAGTCGGCTTCTACAAAGCTTTTAAGGATATACTGATCCCACATTTGTGCACACTGTTTGAAGAGATGGGGGAAACTGGGACAATGTCCCAATCAATGAGGGAGGCCCTAATAGTCACCATACTGAAACCGGGGAAACCCCCTGACGAATGCTCATCATATAGGCCCTTATCACTCCTCAACGTTGATTCTAAAATATACGCCAAAGTCCTGGCGAATAGACTTGCCCCCCTGATTCCAACCGTGGTGGGGCCAGAGCAGACGGGATTTGTTCCAGGTCGTAGCTTAACATACAATTTGAGAACAGTGTTTGGTACTATTCAGCATGTAAAGCCCGAGATTGAAGCAGTTGCTGTCTTCTTAGACGCCGAAAAGGCATTTGACTCTGTCGAATGGGCCTTCATGATGCAGGTACTGCGACGAATCTGAGTGGGTGAGATTTTCCTCAAGCTGGTGTCGGTTCTCTATCATAGATCAGTAGCTAGGGTCCGTGTGGGGGATGTGGTTACACTACCAATTAGGATATCGAGCTGCCCTCTGTCCCCGCTATTGTACGCCATGGTTGCGGAACCACTGGCGTGCGCATTATGTGATTACCACGGGCACAGAGGGATCCGCTTCCCGAATTACAACCTTCTAGTATCTGCATACGCAGACGACATGCTGTTGTATGTCAGAGATCCGCGATCTAACCTAACGCCGATAATTAATGAAGTGACGAGGTTTGGGGGAGTGTCTGGCTTGAGAATCAATTGGTCTAAATCTATTGTATTCCCGCTGACCTCGACTACAAAGCAGGTTGCTCTGGACTTCCCCCTACGATGGTCAGTGGACCCGGTGCGGTATCTTGGGATACAGATTCTTACTAACTCAGAACTAGTAATTAGTGAGAATTACGGCAGGGCTATTGTGAGACTGGAAGAAGATATCGACCGCTGGTCCGTTTGCCCTTGTCCCTGATAGGTCGCATCTCACTAATGAAGATGGTGGTCTTGCCCAGATTTCTATTTCTTTTCCTACACATCTCTATTGTTCTTCCAAAATGCACATTCCAGATCCTACGCTCTCTAATGGTGAAATTAGCATGGGCGGGAAAGCAGCCGCGAGTCAAATGGGATACTCTTACTCTTCCCTATTCTATGGGTGGCCTAGGAGCCCCAGATCTAGAGTTATATTACAGAATCGCGCAATGCTCACATGCATATTTCTGGGTGCATGGCCCGAAGAACCTCCCACATCTGTATATAGAACAGGTAGCGGTCGAGCCAGACCCTCTTCCTCGTAGACTGTGCCGTAATCCTATTAGACGACATAGCATACTTGACTCGGTCAATACGACAGTTCATGCTTGGCACGATCTATCAAAGAGGCAAGCTATCGCACAGTTATACTCTCCTCTACTGCCTGTGGAATGGTGCCACTGGCTCCCAATGAGTGCGGAGAGGGAGACGGTGCGGGTTTTACTCTCCGTCAACATCTCTACTATGGGCGACCTATTCTCTGAGGGCAAGGCTCATACATGGGATGAGGTAACGACAGAGGGACAGGACTTCACCTCACTCTCACAGTTCCATTTTTTCAGGGTACGACACGCTCTGCGAGCTCTCTTGGGAGACGATTTCCAGGAACCACCTGAACTGCTTACCCTCTCATATTTACTACGTTCCAAAACTCCCCAAAAATTAATATCTAACTTATATGGAATATCACAAGAATTTAGGAGAGCTCAGTAAAGTAAGGCCAGATTAGACTGGCAGAGCGATCTGGGGGTAACAATAGATGATGATAAATGGAGATACTGCTGCGAAGTCACTCAGAAGGTCTCGTTAAACGGTAGGCATAGACTCATACATTTTAAATTTCTTAACAGAGTATACTATACACCGGAGGCCCTCTGATCAGAGTTCTGACAACTGACGACTAGCGGTGGGATGGGTAACATTTTAGGAATTAAAAAATACAGAGGTGGAATTGGACATTTCCAATTTGCAGCAACGTTGCAAAAAGTCCAGTTTTTTTTCCTGTCTATACACAAAGGTGACATGCTTTGGCAATGGAGAACACATGGTTGGGAACTGACCTCAGCACCATGTGCATAGATCAGATGAAGGATTTATGAAGGGACAGAGGGTGGAGGATTCTCAAGAGTAGGGACAGAGAAATCCATGCTAATTTCATAAGTGACTAGCTTGAGATGCTGGGTGAAAGGGAGGAGGCTGTAGCTGACTCTGGGGAGGAAACCATGTTAGGAAGCCAGTAAGAGAGTGCTGTGGATTCAGGCCCTAGGATTCTCTTAGCACAGATATATCCCACACACACTCAATCAATCAATCAATCAATCATGTCACTTATAAAGCGCACTACATACCCGCGAGGGTCTCAAGGCGCTGGGGGAAGAGGGGGGGTGGTGCTGCTACTGATCGAAGAGCCAGGTCTTGAGGAGTCTTCTGAAGGCCAGTAGGTCTTGGGTCTGTCGGAGGTTGGTGGGGAGGGTGTTCCAGGTCTTGGCGGCGAGGTGGGAGAAGGATCTGCCGCCGGCGGTCGTTTTCCGGATGCGGGGGACTGTGGCGAGGGCGAGGCTGGTCGAGCGGAGCTGGCGGGTGGGGGTGTAGAAGCTGAGTCGTCTGTTGAGGTAGGCTGGTCCGGAGTTGTGGAGTGCTTTGTGTGCGTGGGTGAGGAGCTTGAAGGTTATCCTCTTGTTGACAGGGAGCCAGTGCAGGTCTCTCAGGTGGGGTGTGATGTGGCTGCGTCGGGGGATGTCGAGGATAAGACGTGCAGAGGCGTTCTGGATGCGTTGCAGCCGTCTCAGGAGCTTAGCCGTCGTTCCTGCGTAGAGGGCGTTTCCGTAGTCCAGCCTGCTGGTGACGAGGGCCTGGGTGACTGTTTTTCTTGTTTCGGTGGGGATCCACTTGAAGATCCTGCGGAGCATTCGGAGGATGTTGAAGCAGGATGAGGAAACGGCGTTGACCTGCTTAGTCATGGAGAGGGTGGGGTCGAGGATGACCCCTAGGTTGCGTACGTGGTCGGTGGGTGGCGGGGCTGTTCCCAGTGATGTTGGCCACCAGGAGTCGTCCCAGGCTGAAGGGTTGGAACCAAGGATGAGGACCTCCGTCTTGTCCGAGTTCAGCTTCAGGCGGCTGGTCCTCATCCATTCGGCGACGGCCTTCATTCCTTCGTGGAGGTGGGCTTTGGCGGTGTGAGGGTCTTTGGTGAGGGAGAGGATCAGCTGGGTGTCGTCGGCGTAGGAGATGATGTTGAGGTTGTGCTGTCGGGCGACGTGGGCGAGGGGTGCCATGTAGATGTTGAACAGCGTTGGGCTGAGGGAGGAGCCTTGGGGTACGCCGCAGATGATCTTGGTGGCCTTGGATCGGAAGGGGGCGAGGCGGACGCTTTGTGTTCTGCCGGAAAGGAAGGATGTGGTCCAGTCCAGGGCCTTCTCTTGGATCCCGGCGTCGTGAAGGCGTGTTCGTAGTGTGTGGTGGCAGACCGTGTCGAAGGCGGCTGATAGGTCCAGGAGGATGAGGGCTGCTGTTTCTCCGTTGTCTAGCAGGGTCCTGATGTCATCGGTGGCGGCGATGAGGGCGGTTTCGGTGCTGTGGTTGCTGCGGAAGCCGGACTGGGAAGGGTCCAGGATGTTGTTCTCCTCGAGGTAGCGGGTCAGTTGTTTGTTGACGATTTTCTCGGTGACCTTCGCGGGGAACGGGAGCAGAGAGATGGGTCGGAAGTTCTTGAGGTCCTTGAGTGTCAGGGTACGATTTAGCGCTGGTGGCGCCCGGTGTGACAATCTTTTTTGGCAACCTCCCTCCCCCCCATGACCTCCTCTTCAGATTCCCTTACTACTGCCCGGCAAAAGGGCCCCTCATCTCTCCAGAGCCCCTTTCTTGCATACATTTCACTTGTTTTAAAGCACTGGTACAAAGGCTGGCTTTACTAATCTACTCAGCTATCCACTTTAAATACAGATCTGTTCTTTGCAGAAGGCATATTAAGCCTCTGCACAACTTTATTGTGAGTCAAAAACTGCCACTAGACAAAACTCTGATCTCTCTCTCTAGCAGGAACATTTATCACAAGAGTTATCTTGACAATTTTATTACTGCTTGAAATCTGGACGCACAAGGAACTCTGCATCAGCTGCTTTTCTATCGTAAGTTATTCCTAAACACAGCGCTCTCACCTGAGGTCAGCGCCCCCTCCAGGTCAGCCCCCAGTGCGGCCACCCCAGTCGCACTGCCCTAAAGCCGGCCCTGCAGAGTGTGTTCCCTAATGCATTTTCCAGAGTTTCACCAAGACACTCACAACCTTTAGTTTCTAGAATACCCCAGGTATGTACACCACATCGAATTTCTAGGGTACCACTGTCACCACTTCCAGGAATAAACTACTTGGGTGGGTTGAGTTTAGCAGAGACCGTGAGCTTGCAGTTGGCATTTCATAAAGCTAAGGCTGAGAAGGATGAGAAGGCCAGAGAGTTCGAGAGGGAGAAGCTAAGACTAGCTCACTAGGAACAAGAGGAGAGGAGGTGGGAGAGGCAGGTGGAGTGGGCTTAGAAGGAGAAACAGAAGGAAAAGGAAAGAGAGCTGGAAAGGGAAAGGATAGCCCTTGAGAGAGAGAAACTGAGGATGGCAGCAATGACAACTCCATCTGGGATAAGTGACTTTCCTTAAAGTTCAGGCCAGATGTTGCCCAAGGTTCCAAAAGATCTTGTGCATGTGTATGTGGAATGTCGGGAAATTTTACAAGGATTTGTGAGCTTTGAAGTTGCTTGTAAGGCGCAGGCCTTGAATGAGGTGTCTAAGTCAGCTGCCTTAATGGGGCGCATGCTGTTGGAAGGGGCAGCCGTCATTGGAAGGATGCCTCTGGCAGACCAGATGGTCTATGAGTGAATGAAAGAAGCTCTCATTAGAAGGTTTAGGCTGACGCCAGCTCAATACCTGCAAAGTTTCTGTGACTGCACGAGTGCATATGGTGTTCCGTTTGAAACTTAGATTAATGGTGTATTGCGTGATTGGATGGAGGCCAAGGACTTTCAATTCCATAACCAGTTGATGGTGACAGAACGACTCAAGGAGGAGTGCTCTACCCCACTTAGGCTATACTTGTCTAATTTGACAGAGAGGGAGCCAACAAAACTTGCAGTGTTAGCTAATACGTGATTAGTTAGCAGGGTTCACAAAGGGCTGGAGCATAATAGTTCTAAGCCAAAAGGGAGAAGAACTTTTTATAGACTGGTTCCAAACCAGAGGGTAAGGACCTGAGTAGTTCCCATGGGACTCGAGGAGGGCCCATGAAACATGGTAATGGTGTGTCCAGGAAGGAGCATCATGAGAAGAGAAGGCAAGGAAGTCTTTCTAAGTCCAAGGTGGTGACTTGTTTTAAATGCCAAAAGGGGGTACATTACAAGAGAGATTGTCAAGAGAAGGAACTTGACACAGCCACGCCCATGATAGAAAACATGTTACACATGGGTGAAGGTACCCGTGAGGGACCGGTTGTACTCAAGCTAGTAGCTTTGGACATTTGGGAGAGGAACCCAGATGTTCTGAAGCACATCCTTCCTAACACACTGGGCTTTTAGCAGGAAGTTAGTATTAATGGTAGGAAAGTGCCTGCCCTGAGGGATACTGGAGCCTTCCGCACTATGGCTGAGAGAAAGTACCGTAAGCCTGAGTAGATACTTCCTGGAACCAAGGATACAGGTTTGGTAGCCAGTGAGGAGGGCATGGAGTGTCCACTTGCCAGGGTTGTGATTGAGCACTATGGCAAGGTGGCCATGATTGATGTTAGGATAAGGGAAAATCAAGGAGCTGGATGTCTCTTGGGCAATTCTGTGATTGTCCCTGGCTTGGTGCCAGGACCAGAAGCCTTTATGGCTTGGACAAATCAGCTGTGTTGACCAGAGTACATGCTGTATCACAGTCTCAGAGTGAGGTAGGGATCATCACTAATTTGCAAGGATTAGGACAAGGTAATACTGGTTCTGCGTGGGGTTTTGAATAGGCAGGAAGAATGGCGCTCAAGCTGGTTCACGGCAGAGTATGAGAAACAAAGAATAGTTACGGTGCTGCCAGGTCAGGGGAAAACCCAGATAACCCCTGAGAATGTGTGGGTGCGGACCCACACTGAAAATTGAAACCAAGTCCTGGGCACACGTTCAGAGTAATGCTTAAGAGTGTCAATGCACAGTTATGGTACTTAATGTGAAAGAATTGCAGAGGTCGACACCAGTAGGTTCTTTTGTAGAATTATATTTATAAATGTCATAGAGTATGTCAAATAAGAGCACCAGCCGACACGTGTTTCGTCACCTGGGTATTAACCCGTGACTCTTCAGGGCTGACTGGAGAAAATGATAACGTGCGATATCGCTGGACCGGTGATAATTCCAACCCGGTCGAAAACGGGTATTATACGATCAAAAGTAGTAAAAAAATAGTAAAAAGGAGCGACGGTGATGGGTTGGGGAGGACGGGTAGGTCTCTTCCCCGTATGTTCCGGATCCAAGGGTAGAAAACGGGCGGGTGCGTCCGTCTATAAAAAATCCTGAAATTGCAGGGGAGAAGTTCTAGGATCCGTCTCGCTTTCCGGTTGCGGACACGTGTCGGCTGGTGCTCTTATTTGACATACTCCATGACATTTATAAATATAATTCTACAAAAGAACCTACTGGTGTCGACCTCTGCAATTCTTTCACATTAAGTACCATAACTGTGCATTGACACTCTTAAGCATTACTCTGAACGTGTGCCCAGGACTTGGTTTCAATTAGGACAAGGTAGTTTGTAGGAAAGGCCAGACCTAGGGAAGGCAATGGCCGTGGCGACCATCGCTTCTGCTCCACAGGGAGAGAAGGATGAGGCTCGCAAAGTGAACCATGTGCTGGAATCAGGGTCGCTTCTAGAGTTGCAAGGATTGTTAGCTGCTGGGGGGCCTGCCCGGGAATATTTCTGCAAGGCCCAAGAGGCGTGCCCTACGCTTGAGGGACTTTGGAAGAAAGCCCAAGAACAGGTGACAAAAGGGTGGTCCGGAAACACTATGTTGGCTGGGAGGATTGTCTATTTTATAGTGAACCGGTAAATCCTGAGCCAGGTACTGGTAGGAGGCTAGTGGTTCCATCAGTGCACAGGAACTCCCTGTACTCACTTGCCCATGAAGCGCCCTTGGCAGGACACTTAACTATTAGAAAAAACGAGGATAGGTTAGACCCTCTGTTCTATTGGCCAGGGATGCGCAGAGACACAGATCGGTTCTGTAGAACCTATCCAGCTTGCCAACAGAGTAGTAAGACAGGAGGGAAGACAAAGGTACCATTAGTGCCTCTACCAGTTGTAGGTGTTCAATTTGAGACAGTGGAAATAGACATTGGTCCATTCAACCCCCCCCCCTCACAGTCAGGTGTCAAGTATATCTTGGTTGTGGAGGATCATCGCACCGGGTATACTGAAGCTTTACCACTGAGCAGTGTGATTGCAAAAGTGGTAGCGAGAGCTCTCCTAGGGATATTTTTCTAGGGTCGGATTTACAAAGACAGTAATTTCCGACCAGGGAACCAACTTAATCTCTTCTTACATGAGAGAGATGTGGGGGCAAGCTGGTGTGACATACCACTTCTCCGTGGCATACCACCCACAAATCAATGGTTTGTGGAGCTGTTTAACAAAACACTGAAGAACATGATGAGAACTCTACCAGAGAACCTCAGGAGGAAGTGGGATCTTCTACTGCCATGCCTCCTATTTGCCTACTGGGAGATACAGCAGAAGGGACTAGGGTTCAGTCCCTTTGAACTTCTGTATGGACACCCATTGAGGGGTCCATTTGCCTTAGTTAGAGAAGGATGGGGAAGAACCTCGGAAACCCCACAGAAGGATGTGGTGGACTATGTGATTGGCCTCAGGAAGCTGATGGCGCAGTACATGAGTGAGGCAAAAGGAAACCTTCAGGCTAGCCAAGCACTAATGGAGGATTGGTACGACCAGAAAGCTGCACTGACTGGGTATCAAGAATTAAAGGAGGTGTTGGTGCTGAATCCTATTTGTCCCTGGGCTTTGGAGGACAAAAGGTGTGGGCATACAAGGTAATTCAGAACGAGTCTGAGGTAAACTACTTGGTGGACACAAATCAACTTGAAACAAGACAAACAGAATCTACTGCCATCCTCTGATATCGCTTAGTCATCACAAGTAGAACCTGCTAAACTTTTCCATCATGGACCTAGAAAGGGAAAAAAACGTACAAGTTTACGGATCCTGACCGGTAGGTCCTGGCTAAAGCAGTGGTAAGACACCATGACTATCCAATGTGCCATGTCATGCTGAAGATGCCACCCAAAGCAAAGAAATCTGCGCTTGTTGAAGAAGATAATGGCCAAAATCAATACTAAATCAACATATCCGCACGATATTGAGAACATTGAAAACGGGTTCTAAACCTTGACATTTTAGGCACTTAAGTGAGCTGCCAAGCACAAACACTAAAGCATTGCAACTGGTGGCACTTTTCCCTCTGCTCTACCTCAAACTGTGGGAAGAACCAATTATGAACATCCTCAACATGACTCATCCTCAACATGACTGGAGGGAAGACACAAAAGAAGGTCTTGAGGTCAGAGGAAACTAAGTTAATTGTCATGAGAGTTGTAATAGAAGTACATGTGGTTGTTAAATGTTGACTTGGCTGAGAATCATATTCGCTATGAGGAGTGCCATTGTAATTTGTTACACATATTCCTATTGATAAATGTATATGTCATAGGGGCAAACAACTCTTCAATGGTACAGCTGACCTGTATAGAGATTGGGCTACAACAATCATATTGTATTGTAATCTTGATGATGAAGGGTTGATTTGTCTGCCCAGTAACTTAAGGGTGATATGTTACCACAGTATGGCTAATGTTGCTTCTATTCAGCATCATAACATTGTGCTTTCGCACAGAGCACTCAACACACCAGTTCAGTATACAGAGATTCACATCACACAGCATTTCCAAATAGTGTTTTTCATTTTATGTTTTCAGCACACTTGTTACTATCTACCTGCGGTCACCACATGAACACGAGTTTGGCCAACTGGCCTTAGAATAGCAGGAAATCCTGATGTAGCACGGATGTTTGCTTTGCTTGCAATAGTTATGGGGTACCCAAGGGGAACTGTGTATGATGTTCACTCACTCTCTGCAAAGAATCCATCACTTAGCAGAGTATTATGCTAAAGGCTGACGGAGAAATGGCATGCACCAATCCTAATGTCTGCTGTGTGGTGCCTGTTACAAAGAATTCTGGTGCTTCTAGCATTTTCAGGAAGGTGGATGGCAGTGGATCCCAATGTTGGGCTCCAGGGTATCTGTAATAGTGAAAATATGTTTTGTATGGTGCCCATAATGAGACTGTATATCCTCTGGATCTCAAGCTGACTCATGTTTATGGGGTCCAGTCTCACTCTGACAATCCAGGCTTTTTTCCTTTTGACCTGGTTTCCATTGTAATGCTGCATGGTTTGTTGTAGCAGAACATGGATCTGGCATTGCATGATATCGTAGTCTAACAGTGCTGCATCCATTTCATTGGATGGTAGGATAGAAGTGTGAGCTGCTGCAATCAGCATGTGAGAGCTTCACCTGCTCCTGGCTGTCAATGTAGGTTTGACCCTGTGTGCAGGTGTGTGTGATATTTTATTATTTTCAGCTCAAACAGTGCATGTACTCTGTTTTTTTGCATTATGGTGTTCTTTGATTTTTTTCTGTCATACAGCGTTTCTTTCAATCCCTACAATGTCATGAATTTTTACCATCTACTTTTCACTGGTGGTATTTCAAGGTGGTATTTTCCACTGTTTTTAATGACCTCTCATACTTGTATTTGGGTGTTATTTACCACTAGTGTTACTTTACGCATGTGGTAAATAGCATGTGTTAAATAGCATACATGGACTACAGACATGCGGTATTCAGCACAGGTGCTAAATAACACATATGTTTTTTAACTTGAGATCAGACGATTCGTTAAAGTCATGCGCTATTTACCCCTGCATGCAGTAATTACCACTACGCCTAACTCATAATAAGGGCCTATGTCAAGTAGTTGAATTTTCAACATAATGGAGGCGATATTTCTTTGAGTTTTTTTACCCTGGATACAAATCTGAAACAAGCTTTACATGGTTTTTACCAGAAAGTATTTTCAGGTTGGTCTCAAATGATTTAGTTAATAGCTTTTTTACCATTACTTTTTTTAATACAATACCATTTTATCATGGCTTGATTTTCAATTATTGCGTTAGATAGGTAAGGCAATGCAAATTTGGAAGCGTGGTAAAACTTGTGCTTGTGGCATAGCAATGCTCTTAGGTATTCTTGGTCTGCACTGACAAACACAAAGGAAGCTGGCCTGCACGGGTAGAGAGTGCCATCTAAGGCAAAATTCAAGCCCTAACATTTCTTGGGGGTTGAATTCGGTAGGCGAAACAGGACTCTGAAGAGAATGCATTATTCTAAATCAAGTCATTTTGATAGTTTGCCAAGGAAGGCCTCATGCCCATATATTAAGTATAGCAGAGAATCTGATTCAATTATATTCAACATCGGGACAATCAAAGGGCCTGAAAGCCACCTTAAAGAGTCTATGCAGGGGATGGATTTGATAAAGACAGCCTTTGGTTTAAGACTAGCAAGCTGGACGTGATGACTGCCTCTTCTGTGAAATCTAACCTCCAAATACTTGTACAATTATGCATTTTTTACTGGTTGCCCATTCAGCTGCAAGCTCCTTGCCTTTTTAATGTTCTGGCCAACAAGGGCATTTGTTTGATCAATATTAATTTTCACTTGTTCAGTTCGAAATACAGATGAAAGCAGATAGCTGTTGTTGTAGTCCAGAACTAGTCCTGTCCTGCAAGACTGTGTAATTTGCTTATTGAAGAATCAAGAATAGAATTTTGCACCCATGCCCGTGGCCTCTACTGTAAGTAGAACACTTTCCTCAGTGACTTTAAGCTACAGAGTGCAACAGATCATTGTGTTAGATGACCAAGATAAGTCTAGCCAGGGAATAGCCACCTCTTAAGCAGAATGAATGTATTTTCTGTATTGGACAACTATAAAGAAGCTACGTGGCCAACCTTACATGTCTTTCGTCAAGTAACAAGCTCGCTATAGGTATGGAGTCCAGTTGTAATTTGATGTGTCAAAGCTATTATACCGAGTCCATCTTTTCCTCTTCCCAATGATAGATCGCTCTTTTTTCTCTCTAAGGACCTCTCACCATTGTTGCATTCCTAAAGAAGTCCAGATGCTGGGAGTGTCAGGTTACAGATTTCTTCCTAAGCTAAGAAGTATGGGAATCTGCCTTACGTGATAGGATTCACATACCCCTCAAGGAGCAGAATGTGTAAAGTGTGCAGCCTGGCATAATCTGAAGCCCTACCCCACACCTGACAAAACATTCTAGTTAAGACACAATCCAGCGAGTCAGCATATATGTCAGCTCCCGTTTACCTAGAGAAAGAGTTCAGCGTTTGCGACACCATTGAAGGCGCATTTGCTTCATTTTTGGGGATGCGCTGCTGTGCCATATCTTTGTGGGTATTCAGTCAAATTATTGAGTTGGAAATGTCGACTTACACTAATATCGAGTTTTAAATATCGTGAGACAGAAATATCGACAGCAAGAATATTGTGGTCAAGAATATCGACATTGTATAATGTTAATTGTGTTTTACATTTTTTGGGTTAAATTGTAGGTGCGGGTTGTGGGGTTGATAGGGGTAAAGGGTGGGAAGTAATTTATTTGTAATTAATTAATTGGTTCTTAATTAATATTAATTAATTAATTATGTAATTGTGTAATTAATATTAGGTGCGGGTTGTGGGGTTTATAGGGGTAAAGGGTGGGAAGTAATTTATTTTTAATTAATTAGTAATTAGTTGTTAATTAATATTAATTAAGTAATTGACAATTAAATATGGAAACTGTGTAATTAATTTTAGTTGTGGGTTTTTAGGGGTACAGGGTAGGAAGTAATTTATTTTTAATTAATTAATAATTAGTTGATTATTAATAATAATTGATTAATTGATAATTAATTAGGGTAATTGTTTAATTGTTTTTGTGTTTGGGTTTTGGGTTTATAGGCATGAAGGGTGGGGAGGAAATTAATTTTACTTACTTTATAATTAGCTGTTAAATAAAATTAGTTATTTAATAAAAAAATTCTTTTACTTGTGTAATTACTTTTTTTACAGTTTAATTTTAGGTGTGGGTTGTGGGGATTAAAAGTGTAAAGGGTGGGAAGTTAATTAAATGTTATGTGCTTTAATTTGTTTTTTAATTAATAATTGTTTAATTGATAATTATGTTAATTATGCAAAAAACTAATTTTATTATCGATGTGGGTTGTGAGTTGTGTGGGGGTTATAGGGTAGGAAGTAAATAGACAAAATTTAAGTAATAATTAACGTTTTTGTTAAATAATTTTTACATAAAAATATTTATTTGTTATAAAATTATTTTTTATTTTATTTAATATATTTATATGTATTTGTGATATATATTTAACATTATAATATGTTTTTTTTAATATTACATTTATTTTTATTTTTAACAAATGTATATTTTTGTACTTTCTTTTAAAAAAAATATTTTTATTCTGTTGATATTTTGTTTGTTTTTAATTTTGAACTGACTGTCGTGGGAATAGTAAATTTTATCCCTCCGCAATCGAACACTTTCCCTACTGTTGCACTCACTGGAGTGGGAATAGTAATTTTTACCCCCCCGCTATCCAACACTTTCCCTACTGTTGCACTCACTGGAGTGGGAAAAGTAATTTTTACCCCCGCTATCCAACACTTTTCCTACTGTTGCACTCATTTCCCTACTGTTGCACTGAGTGCAGTGGAAATAGTAAATTTTATACCTCCGCTATCCAACACTTTCCCTACTGTTGCACTCACTGGGGTGGGAATAGTAATTTTTACCCCTCCGCAATCCAACACTTTCCCTACTGTTGCACTCATTGGAGTGGGAATAGTAATTTTTATCCCTCCGCTATACAACACTTTCCCTACTGTTGCACTGACTGGTTTGGGAATAGTACATTTTATCCCTCCGATATCGAACACTTTCCCTACTGTTGCACTCACTGGAGTGGGAATAGTAATTTTTACCCCTCCGCTATCCAACACTTTCCCTACTGTTGCACTCACTGGAGTGGGAAAAGTAATTTTTACCCCCCACCCTCCCCGCTATCCAACACTTTTCCTACTGTTGCACTCATTGGAGTGGGAAATGTAATTTTTACCCCTCTGCTAGCCAACACTTTCCCTACTGTTGCACTGAGTGGAGTGGAAATAGTAAATTTTATACCTCAGCTATCCAACACTTTCCCTACTGTTGCACTCACTGGAGTGGGAATAGTAATTTTTACCCCTCCGCAATCCAACACTTTCCCTACTGTTGCACTCATTGGAGTGGTAATAGTAATTGTTATCCCTCCGCTATACAACACTTTCCCTACTGTTGCACTGACTGGAGTAGAAAATCAAAGATTTTTAAATAGTTTAATGTTTTAATTTATAATAGAATGTTTTTTTTATAGATTTTATGTTATTGGTATATGTATATATATATATATTAATTTGTTACATTTTTATATAATTTTAAAATGATAAAATACATTAAATGATTCGTTTAATAATTGTTTTAAAGTAAATATATATATATATATATATTAATTATTATATATGTGTTTAACTTTTTTAAATTAAGTTTATTTGTTATATTTGTTAAAATGTATATTAAATCTATTTTTTTATTAATTTTATTCTTTAATATATTTAATATTTATTCATTTATTTTATGTTTATAAAAAATGATATTTTATACAACTATATTTATGACATCGATATTTTGGTCACGATATTTTTGTATGGGGATATTTTGAGTGTTGATATTTTGTCTGTGTACCATCTTTGTGATTTGAGGCCACACAGCTTTGCGCGCTGTGTGGCCTAGATCAGTTTGCGTCCTGGCAGCAGCGTTTCAGTACAGTCGCACTGTACAGTCTTGTTGCCTGCAGCGTCTCTGTAACGCAGCAGGCATAGAAGATGTTAGACCTGTCATCCTTAGGGTAGCCATCCCCCAAACTTTTTTGCCTGCTTACCTTCTCATTTTGCTGTATCTTTTGTTGGTCTTAGGACTCTGAGCCCTTTACCCTGCTAACCAGTGCTAAAGTCTATGTTGTTCTCCCGTAAACATGCTGACGTTGGTGTATACATGATTCGCATATTTAGTTTACTTATTAGTCCCTTGTGAAGTGGCATACCATATACCTAGGGCCTGTGAAGTGGTGGACCCACGTAGAAGTAAGACAAATAGGCGTAGTCTTTGAGGATAGGCCTTTAATGTAGCTCCATTTCATAGGACCTCATCCTACAACCAACAGCAACAACTGATCTTACATTCAAGTACTAACATTCTACATCAGTCAGATTCTAATAAAGAATGGGACTCCATGGTAACAAGGGAGAACAGGAATGCTGCACTGCTTAGACTAGATAGCTAACACCAAGAACACCACATCACCTCCCCCTTTACCAACAAAAGAGTAAAATGCACAGTTAAGAAAAACACGAAATACACGAAATGCAATTTTGCAAACAGTGAGGAACCTACTTGATCTCCTCTCCAAGTGCACAGTTAAGAAATACATGAAATATACGAAATACGATCCTGCAAACGTTGAGGAATTTTCCTCATCCTACTTGATCTCCTCTCAACAGATTGTGGAGAAGCAGCATGATCACAGGAAGTATTCTCCTCAACACATTTGGAAGGACACTTGACAATCCTGTTGAGATTCCATACCCTATGATCTTGGGTTTTTACAGCATTGCCAAAAAGTTTGACCACTTTTATTGGTTGTCCAAACTTGGACTTACCAACCCTTCTTTCAGGGAGTTTCACTCTGACCCAGTCACCAACTTGAACAACCGTTTTTTTTACAGCTTTTCTCGCATCAAACTCTACTTTCCTTCTCTCCATTTTCTCCAACTCACGGTCAACCACACCACCAACTTCCATTCTTCTAGAGGTCACCCAGAGAGGATTGACTTGCGTATTAGCTACCCTTCCTTTAAATAGCGTGAAGGGGCAAACTCCGGTGGAAGAATGTGGTGTGAACCTGTATTCACATACTTTTTTTTTTACAGCTTCCTCCCAGTCACAACTAGAGACGACTGCCAGTTGCATGGCCTCCTTGAGTACTCTCACAAATCTCTTGACAACACCATTGCACTCGGGGTGGTACAGCGCGGCGCGCATATGAGTGATTCCCCTCTCAGCCAAAAACTCCTCTACTGCACCAGAGGTAAACTGCACCCCATTGTCTGTCAAGACCGAAGCTGGCAACCCCTCACTCGCAAAAAGATTGTCCAAGAAACAAATCACAGCAGATGAATCAACCTAATTAACTATTTTGATCACGGGCCACCTAGAAAACATATCCACACACACTAAAACATAGCGATCTTGGGTCCTGACCTTTACCGGACCCAGGATATCCACTGCGACATCAACCCAGGGACCACAGGCTTGTTGCCTGACAACCATAGGTTGAGTCCTGCATTTAAGGATTTTATCACTGTTAGCGCATTGCGAACAACTGCGCACTAACCTTTCTATCTGGACATCCATCGCAGGCCACCAATAGGCTTCCCTAAGCCTTTCTTTTGTTTTTGCTATGCCCATGTGGCTGGAATGGGCATTCTCTACCAATTTGTCACGTAGGTCCGAAGGAACTACAAGTCTGCTACCTCTAAAAAGTAACCCATTCCAAAAGGACAACTCGTCCTTCACACACCAAAATCCTTTGGTTTGATCATTACAATCACGCTTCTCGCACCAGCCATCACGCACATAGGCGATGACTTGCTGTAAGACAGGATCATTCTCTAAACTGGCATTCCATTCTCCTTCTGTCACCACACCTTCAGTCACAACACATACTTTTAAGTCTTCTCCAATATCCTCACCAGCAAGACAGTCATCATTGTCGCAACCATCAGAACTTTCGGACCCACCAAGCCTAGACAAGCAATCTGCAAGGATATTGTTTGCACCAGGTAAATAGGAAACGTGAAATTCAAAGTCCTGCAGAGCAACAACCCATTTTCTTATTATATGGGAAACACAATCAATCCCTTTTTTTTCAAACACCTCTTTTAGAGGTTTGTGATCAGAAAGCACTGAGAAGTGCTTACCCCAAAGAAACTTTTTGAGCTTGCGAACAGCCCAGTAGACGGCCAAGGCTTCCTTCTCTATTACAGAGTAGTTGCACTCGCCACCTCTAAGTGGCCTGGAAATAAACAAAATGGTGTTATCAACATGTTCACCATGCTGCAAGAGAACAGCACCTAACCCCTTACAACTAGCGTCAGTCATGACGAACGATTCTTTTGAAGGGTCAAAGCTAGACAAGTTAGGTGCCTTATTCAAACAACTTTTGATGAGATCAAATTCATCACAACAGGACTTGTCCCATGTAAACTCATGTCCCTTCTTCATCAGACCTCTTACATTTTCCGTTTTCTGTGCAAAACCAGGGACAAATTTATTATAAAATTCTGCCATCCCTAAAAATTTAACAAGTTCATCCTTGTTCTCAGGATAATTGAGGTTGGAGATGGCCTCGACCAAAGATGGTTTGGGTTTGATGCCTGAGCCAGAAACCAAGTGACCTAGATATTCAATCTCTCTAACATCGAATTTACACTTATCTAATCTGAGAGTGAGCCCTGTGTCTTGCAACTTGGTCAAAACCTCTTCCAGTCTCGAATCATGCTCTTGCATATTTACCCCATGAACAAGAACATCGTCTTGGTAAACCTTGACGCCTTCAATGTCAGCCAAAAGATTTTCCATAACTCTTTGGAATACTGATGCAGCCGATATTAAGCCAAATGGCATCCTGAGGAATTTAAAAGTGCCGAACGGAGTGATGAAAGCCGTAAGATCTTGGCACGAGGGATGGAGCTTGACTTGGTGATAAGCCGAGGAGAGGTCCAACGTGGAGAAGTGAGTGGCACCACCAAGTGAGGACAGCATTTCTGCAATATTTGGAAGCGGGTAGCGATCGACAACTACAGCTCTGTTGAGCTCTCTTAGGTCAATCCATAATCTGGCCTCTCCATTGGCCTTACGGGCCATCACCACCGGAGAGACCCATTCGGTGGCCTCAACCTCTTGTATGACCCCATTCTTCAACAGTTTGTCTAACTCGGACCTCATCTTATGTTTGACTAACAATGGTACACTTTTAACTTTCGCTACCTTGGGTACAGAATTGCGTTTCAACTTTATCAGGTGTATATAATTTTTAGACAACCTAACGTATTATTGAAAACTCTGGGAAATTTTGCAATCCAGGTGTTGCGATCACTAACAGCAGCAACAGAAGGTAGATCCCTTAAGCACACTGAGGGAGACTCATTAAGGTCAAGGTAAACATGAAGGTCACGTTGATGAGCCCAGCTAATCAGGGAATCCCCTTTCATAGAGACATATATTTTTCCTGCAGTGACTCTACCTTTAAAGTCTATGGTACCCATAAAGTATCCCAAAAGACTGATTATTTCTCCCCCATAGCCTCTTGGTACGATGTCAGGTTTAAACAGTTTTACTCTTCTAGAAAGATGTTGCTCATAGAACACCTTGGGCACAAGGGTAATCTTAGCCCCGAAACAAACAGCATTTTGACTGAACTACCATCAATTAGAACATGTTCAATAGGACCATCAACACCTTGGTTGTTGATTTGACAGACAAAAAGATTATCGTCATCTTGATCATAAATATCCACCTCCCTCACTTTCTTTTGATCTCTGTTAGATCTGCAGCACTTAGAAAAATGCCCCTTTCTTTTACAAATTGAGCAAACTACCTTCCAGCCAGGACAATCCTTAAAGTTAGCAACATGACTTGGATTTCCACAACGGAAGCATTTCACCTGAAAGGATTTGGTTTTTGCAACGGGACGTATTGCTTTAGTGGCAATAGAAGCATCCTGTGGAAAAGGCTTGTGTGATTTGTCTGAGGAAGGTGTTATTTTAATTTCTTTTACATCAGTATCAGCATTCTTATGACCTTCTGTATCTTTGCGAATTGCCTCAACGCAGGCTTTAGAGTGTTCATGCATCTTTAACGTAGTAATCACCTCTTGAAGAGGGGGATTGTCTTTCTGCCACAGACTTTCCTTTGCCTTATCTATAGAACAACCCAACATGAGTTGGTCCCTTAACCTCTCATCAAGACTGCCAGCGAAAAAGCATGTCGAAGCAAGCTTACGTAGAGCTGTGACATATTGCTCGACAGACTCCTCGTGCCTTTGCATCCTCTTCCCAAAGTGATAACGTTCTAAAATCATACTCACCTTGGGAAGATAATGCAAGTCCATTTTTTTAATGCAGATTTCGTATTCATTGAGAGAGTCAGCTTCATTATCAGGAAGATCTGGTAGGTACTCAAACACTTCCTGTCCCTCCGACCCTAAACAATGTAGAAAAAGAGAAGACTTCCTCTCTGCACTTAGCGACGTACCACAAACCCTGGCGTAATTAGCAAATACCTTTTTCCATTTCAACCAGGGTATGGTAGGATCACCAGGAGCAGACAGAAAAAACGGAGGGGGAGTGACGTTCTACATGGCAACAGGAGAAGGCTATCACAAGGCAAAGCAGGAAAGTACAATATATACTTGTAACACAAAGTAGAGAAATGCTGTGCAGATCAGCGTGATGAAGCACTGTGAAGAGAGACAACCAATCTGCAGTGTCCAGCAGTATTCACTGTCTATGAACAAGAAAGCTGTGCAGATCAGCGTGTACCTCAACAGATGTCGTAAGAAAAGAAGGCAGATAAGTAGAACATAAATCACACTAACAATAACTTTTCAGCTGTGCTGATCAGCGTAGGACCTGCAGCACAAAGACCACCGTATTGAAAAGGCTGTGCAGATTAGCGTAATAACAAAGAGAACACCATCAACTTACACCTCGGCATGCAGGGAAAGCAGAGAGAGCAAGTTTCTGCGGGGACAATATCAGCCGATCCTCTGTCACGCCGCGATGAGGCGCGAAGAAAAGAAGAACTGTTTAACTCCCTGATGCAGGCCGATGGGAGACTCAAGATGTCCGCGGTCACGTCGCGTCTTGACGTAGAGGTCACGCACACAGGCAGCTCGCACCCGTGCCTGGCGTGAAGACAGCGTCACCAAGGCTCAGCGCTGAAGTCAGGCAGAAACAGGCAATGGTGGTTGCCAAGCAACAGGAAACGGCAACCCCATAGGCTTCAACAACGGATCCGCAAACAGAAGAGAGGCAAAGAATGACGATCCGCTTGAGACAGGATCCAGCAGCAATCAGCGTAGGACACCTCGGCATGCAGGGAAAACAGAGAGAGAATCTAGGAACAGAGACAGGATCCAGCAGCAGTCAGCGGAGGAGTGGATCAGCAATGAGACAGGCAGACAGGAAGGCACTGCAGGGATGCGACACTGGAGGTGAGCTTCATCCTTATTAATTCATCGTTATTTTCATCCTTACGTTGAAGTTGAAAATATTGCGTTAAAGTGTTGAGTTGAGGTCTCTTGGAGCCGGTGGGTGTGTTTCCGCTCGTCGCCAAAATGAAGTGGTGGACCCACGTAGAAGTAAGACAAATAGGCGAAGTCTTTGAAGATAGGCCTTTAATGTAGCTCTATTTCATAGGACCTCATCCTACAACCAACAGCAACAACTGATCTTACATTCAAGTACTAACATTCTACATCAGTCAGATTCTAATAAAGAATGGGACTCCATGGTAACAAGGGAGAACAGGAATGCTGCACTGCTTAGACTAGATAGCTAACACCAAGAACACCACAGCCTGTTATCTAAATACAACTAGTGGGCGTGCAGCACTGTTGTGCCACCCACACAAGTAGCCTTTCAAACCTGTCTCAGGCCTGCCATTGCAAGGCCTGTGTGTGCAGTTTACTGTCACTTTGACTTGGCATTTAAAACCACTTGCCAAGCCTTAAACTCCCCTTTTATGACATATAAGCCTCCCCTAAGGTAGGCCCTAGTTAGCTCTAAGGGCAGGGTGATGTGTAACTAAATGGTAGGACATGTACTTTTAAGTTTTACATGTCCTGGTAGTGACAAACATCTAAATTCCTTTTTCACTGCTGTGAGGCCTACTCCTCTTATAGGCTAGCATTGGGAATTCCTTAAACACTGTTAAACTGTAACTCCTGATTAGCAACGAGTAGCTACATCATGTTCATATCTTTGAAATGGTAATAATAAATCTTCTTTACTGGTAAAGTTGGATTTAACATTACTGTTTTCGAAATGCCACTTTTAGAAAGTAGACATTTCTCTGCTCTTATTGCTGTTTGTGCCTTGCAGTCTGTATTCAATACTCATCTGGGATGGGTGACAGCTACACTTTGTGCATTCCCTCTAGACAGCTACAAACACAGGAAAGGTGGGTGTGACAGAGAACTAATCTGCATTCATCTATATTCTGATAGCTCTTCCTGGGCAGGAAGAGGGAGGGGGAGCTAACATTTACACCTGAATAAGCAGTGCCCTGATTTCCACACAAAGGGCTGATTACCCACTACTGATACTCTGGAGCCACGGCTGGGATAAAAGAGAGACTTGTGCAATTCAAGGGCTTGCTTTGAATTCACCCCCACTTCAAAGGCACATTTGGGTCTACGTACTGGGGCTCTGACCCTACCAAGACAGTACACTACTGGACCTGTGAAGAACTCTGCCAGGAGTAAAGACTGCTGTGCCACAAGGATTGCCACTTTGCCTGACCGCTGCTCTGAAGGACCTGCTTTCTGCTTTGCTGAGCTGCCCTGCTGATCTCTGCCCTGCAGAGGACAAGGACTGGACCCATCTCACTTGAACCTAGAGTGAGTTCAAGGGCTTGCTGGCTTGTCCCCTGTTCTGAAGTCTCAGGGCCATCAAAGACTTCCTTGAACTCTGCAACAGCACCCGGACCCTGCCATCTGTGAGTCTTGCCCTGCCAATCCAGTCTTGGACCCTTGAAAGGTGATTTCTGCTGTCCAGAACCGTAAAAGTGGAACCAGTGACACATTGCCCTTCGACGCCGACGCAGGAGCTGATCAACGACATTGGTTTGACGGACTGCGCAGTTCGACGACGGAGAGTGCAGCTCGACGACGATTCAGTGTCAGCATCGTAAAGGGGTTCTTCATCGCTTGGGCGGATCAGAACCGACGCATCGAGACTTCAACCCTTTGCTCCATCCAAGGTAATTTCTCAGTGAGACCTGTGTGAGTCCTGTAGTGGGCCTGCCCTCCATCACGGTCAGCCTGAACTTTGGATTTGCCCTAGTCCAGGAAGACCTCAAGTAAACCCTTAGCGCTATTGACTTCTAAGCAATACTTTTTGATTTAATCTTTAAAAATTCATAACTGTTTCTACTTATTGTATTTTGGTTATTTTGCTCTAGTTTTACTATAAAAAGGTATTCTCTATTTTTCTAAACCTGTGTGGAGTATTTTTGTGGTGTTTTCATTTTGTTATTGTGTGTGTGTGTGTGTGTTGCAAAAAATACTTTACACATTGCCTCTTTAGATAAGCCTGACTGCTCTATGCCAAGCTACCAGTGGCTGAGCAAAGGATATCTTTTAGTGTGTATCTAGCTTACCCTGACTAGGATTGTGATCCTTAACTGTACATACCTCTGCCAACTAGAGACCGAGTTTCTAACAGCTTAGTAATAGTAGCGAGATTTAAGGTCTCCTCTTAAAAATATTTTGTTTTTGAATTTCCCGAGGTAAGATGGCGGCGTTTAATTTCCTGTTTCTTTCCACAGGTTTACTTACTGTTTTGGGCTTTAAAAAGGAGACCAGTCCAGTTACAATTATGCTTTTTTGCCTGTTATTCACTTGTTGGACTTGCTGGCTTTCTTTTGTATCCAATGTCTTTCTTCAAGCTTCGATCCGCAGCTCATTCTGTTGGTTGGCCTGACTTGGTGGAAGGTTTTTTTCACTGCATCCATTTTTTTCCCTTTCATCATGCTTCACTTCTTTTCATATCTCTTGACTACTTGTGACGAATTTGTAGTCTGAGGTTGCTTCAGAAAGTGGTCAGCCCTTTCTTCGTTGCAAAAAGAGGCTTCAGTTGTCACCTGAGAGGCACGCTCTTAACGGTATAAGATGGACAGGTACACTAAGAAAGATACCAGAGTAGAGTACAGTACCTAACATGCCACCTTCTGCTCAAATAAAAAAAATATCTAAACTGTGGTTGTAACATAACCAAAAGGAATCCCAAAAGACATGAACAAACAGCCTCTTAATGGTTACGATAACACTGTCCTTTTACGGAAGGCACAGATTGCACAACCCACAAACGACACCGATCAAGAAACTCAAACACTAGACCACTGGAGAATTTGGCGACTAGGCCATATGTTACAAAACAACCACAAACGAAACAAAATTAAAACAATGGTAAGCAAAGTCACAAAAGTCAATGCCACAATCTAGCAAAGCAAACAGCATAGCAACCATCAAAAGTGATGCAAGAATAATAAACATGCCTCCGTACTGCAACATCCATGACGGGATGACATGACTTGCAATCCCGAAAATCAGATCAAATCTCTAATGCCCTTGAACCAAACCAGAACATTTAATCATCAAACTGTGGCTACCATCTAACACCCTGCACCCACAGCAAACCATCCAAGAACTAGAACTCTCAAGCACGCACATTGCACCACTTAATGCTGATGGATGCCAGCGTATTTACAGATTGGAAAACTGGCCAGGCTCCTAAGACCCTGCAACCGTAGCTAAGGGAAGGCTCAACACACCTTGCCAACAAGCACAGCTCTCTGGCAACATAAAACAATCATAATACATTCAGTCTGCTAAAATTGCAAAACAAGTTCCTGGACACAAGCATACACCATTGTACATCTCTTGCATCAAACTCAACGCAGGTGGATGCCACTAGGTCGCACCACTAACCACATAAAATACTCTGGTATCTCTAACAGCACAACACAAACAGCAAAGAGGGTTGAACATAAAATTAAAATCATTCCACTATGCAGCACATCCATATAGCAACTCACTTAAATAAAAATATGAAGGGACACTAGGAAACAAATATGAGTCATGAGACAAGCATCCAGCGCCAGCACACAAGCATCAGTATCGTAGTCAGTGTGGCATGGTCCCTAGTGCAAGGAAGGAAATGGGTTCCCTGGCTGTTGTTTGAATTATAAAATGCAGCAATAACTAGGGTGCAGTGGGTCCCAGAACCCCAGTGTCACTGCACCTGCTGCACCAATTGAAGCTACGCCCCTAACAGGCATCTTGAACCTAAGCACATTTTACAAAGTATAAAATTCAACACCTCAAGGAAATAAAAGCAAGCATCTAGTCACACAACCATAACACAGCCGTGTCCACCAGCATACTTGCAAACAAACACCAACAGTGAATGATCTAGTAACCGTCCCTGATACGAATACCATAACTTGTTAAATACACCGTAAATATTATTAGTACACAAGAACCTCCTTCCAGCCCGTAGAGGTGATACAAACACCTTTAACTATCAATTATAACTTGTATAGTAATATATGCGAAACATTCACTAATATAAAACTCAAGATCAGCATTTTCTTCAGAGATGACACCAATACTAGATTGAAAATAATATAGCATATTGGCAGCCTGTAGACGACGATTATAAAAACGACTCTATCTGTATCTTGGGTGCTCGACATCTATCTAGTACCGAGCAACTGATTCAATATTTTGCTATGTTATTAAATATAAATGGCCCTACCCCTTTCTTCACCTGTTACAGACCCAGAAGAATTAATGGCGACAATTCCTGACTAGCAAATAAACATGTATGAAAACAAGCATTAGCAAAGCCAATATGTTTCGCCTATACGAAGTCTATTGGCTTTGTCAATGTTTTTTTACATGTTGCCCATTATAATTAAGTAAGATAGCAACACTCTATGAATGTGTATCTCGGCTAGTGAGTATCAGATTGAAGCAACATGAACTCCCTTTTAGATGATAATTTTGCCTAAACATAGCACCCAACCTTTCCTTCGGCGTACCAACAAACTGTGTTTTTACTTAACTCACAAGCAGTCTAAGGCATTCCAAAGGATGTCATCCTCATTTTAAGTAGGCATTTGTTTGGGGAAAGTCTCTGCTCTATTTTAAAAAGAAATATTTTACTGTACAAATCTATCTTGAGGTGTCTGTGATAAAGCTGACTGAAATGCACAGAGACATGTTTATTAACAAACTTTTTAAGTGGTTTGTCTCAAGAACGCTGTAAGCAAATGTGCAGCTGAAAAATTGTTAAGACATAATCATCCAAGGACGCCCATATATAAACTATGTATAACCATAGTTTGTCCATGAAAATAAGAAAAGGGTATATACTTAAATGTTCTTTGAGTTGCAGAGCTAGCACGTTGACAGAAGGCTTTCTATAATATCAACATGGAAAACCAGTATAGACTTCGCATTTGCAAATGTAAAGTGTGAATTCGAAATGCACAGCAGTACGAACTGAAATTCATATGTGATCCCTTCTAAATAGCTAGGATGATTGGCGTTCCTCCATTTGCAGGTCGCAAGCCAATTCACAAATGCTTTGCAACCATTTTTGCAGTGCAAAGCACAGACTGGTTAGCGTCTGCCAAGGCAAGCAAAACCCATTCGCAAAGTGTAAATTCAACGTACACTCTGCTTGTGCAGGCTCAGGCTGACGATGTCGGGAAGAGCAGCCAGTGGTTTCGTGGATGACTGCATGCACTCGCTGAAGTTGCATTAACAGTGTGCCATTGTTTGTCGCATTGTGACCCCTGTCTTTTTCAGGGACAGGGGTAACAATGCGGAAGCTGGCATGGAGGACAGCTATCTCGTGCAAGTGGCCCCATCCCAGCATTTGCAAGGAGTCACATTTCAGTTCCGAGGTAAATTCAAAGCATGAGGCAGGAAGATTTTGACTTTTGATGAAAATACCATTTGTGGTGCAAGCACTTTGAGAACCAGTAGGGAGAGAAAGCGAGAGAGAGAGAGATTGCACTGCGACCTGCCACCCTTGTGCCCGAGGCACCTCATCTCTTATCATTAGGGCAAACAGATGTCCTATTCCTAGTTGCCATACGCCACGGCCACTTTAATAATTTGCATTTGTATTAGAAATATTCTCCATACTTGCAGCACGGGTTACTTCATTCATGCATGTGTATAACTTTGGAAATGTCACAGTCCGTCTAATGAGACGGTAATTCCACTCGAGGCAATTAGCTATTTGAGTACCACGACTGATGACATAACACCTCTGCATGCTATGAACTCAAACTGTCAAAACAGATTACAACAGCTAAAGGTCACTTTAGCATGAAAAGTTAATTAAAATGCCTCAACAAAAGGATTGTGTTGTTCAGAAAACAAACGTTGCTCAATTCTGAAACTGAAATAAAGGAATAATTGCATTTTTTTTTTACCAGTGAATCTTGTGTGCACCCACCTGCTTGTTGTTTCGACACAAAATGATAGGCAGGTTTGTTTCCTATTGTTTGCATATTGTATCCTGACAGTATTATTTAATATTTTATCACCGTGATGCATGCAGAGTCCTCAAGATTCATTACCAACAGAGAAGTAATCCGGGATTATTTGGCAGTACCTGGAAGTTTACTCGCTACGCAGTTTCACTACAAACAGAAATGGGAGAAAAGCCCCACCGAATGTGCCCTTAATCTTTTAATCTCATGTAACAGGATGAGATGAATACAAACTCGCTGGCCAACCCGTCCAAACTGGAACCGTGTCCAATTCCAATAACAGGAAATAACTAACGTCTTGCAGGATGTCTAAATGGCCATTAGTGGAGAGAATGCACCATTTGAAAGCCTTTTATAGGTCACATTAAAGCTTGATAAACTAGCAAGCAAAGGGCAGTGCGAGGGTGGCGTGTCTCTGAAGGAGCCGAGCCCGTTGTTTGTTTCTATTCCACTTCGCTTCACACCGCAGAGCGCAGGGCGCCTTCTTTAATTCCTTCTTAATTCCCTCGAGAAATCCAAGTTTAATGTTACTGGGTGCGTTTCACAACACACGCTATGAAGCTGTCAAGTTGTTTAAATTACATTCTGCACTCCCAGTACCAGCCCTAAATTAACAAAACCAAATTTTGGGCAAAAATCTGATCAATTTAAAATGTAACTTTCACTTAGAAGGCGACTACTTCAAAGTTCAAACCTAATATTTTTAAGTTGCGGCAGGACGTCAGTAATCTGGTATTTAAAAGTAACAGCAGACCAGCAAGCTGGCATTTAAAAGCAAAAATGTTAAACATATTTTTAAAGAAGTTAATAAATCAATCTAGCGATTTAAGCCTTTCAGTTTTCCGTTAGAAGGCGGACTACATCTATGGCAGCCACCTGGAAAGTCTGCATATTCACGTTTTGATTTTGTTTAATCTGCTTTTCTCACCTTCAGCAAGGGTTCATTCTTGGACGCGCTGGTTTCCACAGCTTTAACTCCGGCCATGGCTCCTCTGTCTCTCCCTGTAGTGTTAGCAGCCCAGTCCAACTCCCAACGGCAAAGAGCAAAAACAGACCAGATGAACTCACTCAGAGCATGGAAATCACAGCCGTCCGCTTCAGCAAGCATTCATGTGCACCTCAAGTACAGAAGGACCAGCTCACAGCGACCTGTTCCTTTTCACGGCTTGCTAAATTCCAAAGTAGCGCAGAGCACAAACCTGTGCTACGCTGAGAGCGTCTATCAACAATCCCCTCGGAACAAGCTTTGAGAATTACGCACGTGGAACTGGCTGACGAGGGACCACCTCTCCGCAGGCACCCTCGACACCATCTAGGGCCACGTTAACTAAACCTGACAATCCAGTGCTAATTCTAATTTTGTAAGCCACGCCCCATTTGCCTGGGAGCTTGACAGTATCATAAAAAAAATCAGAAACCGGGTCACTAAGCAACCAGCGATTCCACGTCACTAAATGCAATAAAGTCAGCTTATTACCTAGCTGGGTAAATAGTGCTGTGAAATGAAAGCAAGCCGAGAACTGCATCAGTTGTCTTTATCTGCACGATCAGTTTCTTGGAAGTAAAGTTACACACAAATAAATAGCTAGAGGTACATTTTGCGAAGGTGGAATGTAGTACACCTTATCCCTATGACCCTCGTCCTCACCTCAGTCATTACTTTTTTAAGTTTCAAAAGATAAGTTTATTGAATGCGAATAGAGAAAACAACAATATGTCATGTATTCCAACATCAAAAATTACATTTCGAAGGATATCAATAATAGCATATGGGCAGGAAATAACAAACAAGAATCATATTTATGGCATGAGTAGAAAGGCAAGATTTAAAAGTTAATAGATATAAAGCCAGAACGAGTATAATTAGGGCAAAATAGCAGATAATAGTAAGCACAATATAGCAAAATTCAAGGAGGCTGAGCAACTTCTTGTACATATGCAACAGGAGCAAAAGATTTTTTGGCGCTATCATCTAAAAATTGCGTGATGGGAGAACATAATTGTAGTTGTTTCTTGGCAAGAGACATGGGAAATACAAAGGTTGTGTCTAGTCTATGATTGTGACAGACAGAGTACCACCAAGCTAAGTACGAAAGTTTGGAAGCATCTTTCCAATTTTTTGTTATCTGCTGAAAAGCCGCTGCTAGTAACAGGTCACTCAGTCATTACTTTTAAGAAGTGTTAAAACGTACCAAATCATGTTGCACTATGCTTATACATATATTAATGAAGATAAATGCTAGCAACCATATACAATTACAAATATATTCATTATTAATCAAATATGAATGCCCTTTTAATTGATTGAGGCAGCACAGTATTCTATTAGGTGAAAAACCTCCATGGCCTCACTAGGCCCAGGAGCCATAATGCACTGTGTTGTGCATTGCACATTTTCAATAAGTGTGACCTTGTTTTCAATTCTGTCAAAGGAAAGGGGGAATTTGTTAAAAGATGAGGTCAGTATTTATGGATATGAATGATATCTCCCTTTCAAGGCCGCCCTGTGCTTCCTTGAGGGGAAGATTCTGACACATGCACTCTAGATAAGTTTCTGCTGAGAACAACAAAATCCTATCACGTGGTCGCACTACATTGACCTATATGAAGAGAAATTGTATATACATTGGAACAATTTTTCATTTGTTTTTAGCACTAAGGGCCTCATGTGAAAAAAGTACATTTTCCAAATCCTAAGTAAGGAATAATGCTGTTTAAAAAACGCAAAGTGTTATGTACTAATGGCCACATGTATCAAGCATTTTTGTGTTCGCAAACGGGATGATTCGCAGAATCGGCCTGTTTGCGAACGCATAAAAATGTTTTTCACATGTATCAAACCCTATTTTGCATTTTGGTAACCTGTTTCAGAATAGCAAAATGGGTATGCGATTCTCTATTTAGAAGGCGCATGTTTAGGGCAACCCTTCCAAATAGCTGAATCCTAATGGTATGTATGAATGTCTTGTGACTGGGAATGCGGTCGCAAAACATTCACATTTTACCACCTACTTCAAGTAGGTGGTAACCCATTCTCAAATAGGAAGGGGTCCCTAAGGGACCCCTTCTCCTTTGGGAATGGCAGCGAAAAGTTTTTCCAGAGCAGGCAGTGGTTCCACGAACCACTGCCTACTCTTAGAAAATGAAAAGAAAACATTTAATTTTTCTTTTTTAAATGCAACCCGTTTTCCTTTAAGAAAAACGGAATGCATTTAAAAAAAATGTTTGCTTTATTCAAAGCAATTACGGATATGGTGGTCTGCTGACCCCAGCAGGCCTCCATCCCTGTGATTTTAGCGAGTCCTAGGGGTCGCAAATTGCGACCTAAGTCATTAATATTCATGAGGTAGGTCATTTGGGACCCCCTAGGAATCGCAGAAAGTGTTCAACATATTTTCATACATGCCGTTTTGCGATTTCCTAATTGCGAATCGCAAGGATTTGTAATTAGGGAATCACAAAACTCTCCCTACATACATCTGGCCCTAAGAGCCCAGTATCTTAAATAGTGATTTCTTAGGATTCACTAAGAATACCAGGCCTCATTAACGAAGAATGCATTTGGTAAAAGGGGTCACAATTTATGCACCAGATTTTACTGAATGCATTTGTATTTTGCAAAGAGCCCTATGTACTAATAGGATGCTTCACAAAATACACAATAGTAGTGGGTCACAATGTTGTCTACCTCACATATATGCGTGAGGTTGGTTGCAAATTGACTGCAATCACAGGCATGGTGGACTGTTGTGGTCAGCATATCACCATACCTGTGACTGCTTTTCAATAAAGCATTCTTTTTTTAAATGCATCTTGTTTTCCTATAGGAAAATGGGTGTGTTTAAAAAAAAATGAAAAGTTTTACAAACATTTTTTATTAGTAAGCGGTGGTCCTGTGAACCACTGCCTACTCCTAAAAAATGTTTTCGTAAAAGTACACATAGGGGAGTGGTACCCTGGAGACTCCTTTTCATATGTAAATGGTTTACCATTTCCTTTAAAGTATTGATGTTTTGCGACTGGATTTCGGTCCCAAAACATTAACACATACCATAAGGAATTGGTATTTGGAAGGATGCACTTAACACGCTCCTTCCAAATAGTGATTCATAATTGTTTCCTAAACCCATTTAATGACAAATTATTGAGATTGATAGAGCCAAGTGAGGTGAAAGAGTGATTGGTGGAGAATATGCTGTGGCCAAGGCGGACCCTTGAAATGATGGAGAGGTCAATGCAGCAAAGAATGCATTGTTGAATGTGATCCCAGAGATATGTCCGGTGAAAGCAGAATGGACTAACATCTCTAATTGCAAGCAGTACAGGGTGAGGTTCTAGCTGGTAATCTAGACAGGCTCAAGGATGTGTTTGAAAGGTACTCGGGAATAGCCTGTACAATGGAAATGGCTGAGGAAGCTGCTGGGACTGCTTTTGTGCAGGGATTGTTACCAAATGTTTAGAAATAATTGAACACTATATGCACTGTTTGGCAGACTAAGAAGTTAGCAGAGTTCGTGACTTTCACGAACCACTGCGTCTCATTATAGGAGAAAAAGCGAGAGAATACGGAATCAAAATTGATGTTGTTGAAATTGCAGAACATGGTGAGAGTGATTAAAGGAACACTAAGGGGACAAATTTAAGGTGGCCTGTATTGTAGTTCCTATTTCCCTAATAGGCTCTGTGCATTGGAATAATATACCCTATAGGCTTGACATAGGACTGAGGTCGGTATGTCCCTATCGAGTATATTAAACTTAATTACTTTTGTGCCAGCTAGCTCAGAGGCCACTAGAAACCCCTTGAGAACAAGAAGGGAGTAGTTTCTGGCAACCGCATAAACATGACTACTTTGTTTCCCTTTAGAATCGGAACACGTCTCAGAATCGTGGAAACAATAGATAACAGTTTCACTGAGCTATTCGTGCATGCTTAGTTTCCACAGAGTTACACAGAAAGAGAAGACGGGCGTTTCAATAAAAAGGTTTTATTGAACAGTCTTGTTTCTCGTGTAAGAGATATGTGCTGTTATGATCACAAGACAGTATGCAAGATAAATAATGTACAGCGTAAGCAGTAGAAATAAATAATACTGCGCTAGCATTATCTTTTAGCATATATTCACGTACATAAATAACATGAGCTAAAAATGCGAGTACTCATACGATGCGTCTCTAAGCTAGTTCTACCCCAATGTACCTAACCTAGTCTAGGTGTAGGGAAAGGTAAGAAGTAGGTGGAGTATTCTCTAGTATGGTATACTAAGAGTATGTTAAGTCTAGTATGCCAAGAGTCCCTCTAGGTTCTAGTCAGCTCCATACCTTGAGAAAGAGAGAGGTGGGAATCTCATGCCGGATCTGGAACTCTAACACCCGCGAAGGGAGTCAGAACACTGGAAGCTGGATTCTTCTGCGAGCAGGAATGACAGCGTCTTCTCAGTGCGTCAGGCCGGGATACGGGCTCCTCTGAAGTCGAGGTCTCCTCTAACTTGCTTGGGCAAGGGAAGGTATATTTATACCTGGTAGGTGCCTTGGAATGTTAGCATTGACGTGAAGTCGGACAGAGGAAGACGTCAGGAATGAACCCTTAAGGTATAACGGTTCATACATAATAGATGAGTTCTTGGAGAAATCAATAATCCTGTGCTAGGGGAACTCCAGAGAGCTGAAGGGTCTGGTTTCTAAGAACTCGTTGTGACGTTAGGGTGGACGGAGGTCGGTGACCATGCCTGTATTTGGAGTGCACGGCTAATGCCTAAATAAGGCCTGGGATTCTATGCCTATATAAGGGCAATGCGAATTGTGCCTATATAAGGACATGTTTCAGGAAAACCTTTATACGGACACCTAAAGCGGAATACAACACCCACTCCACTTTCGAATGAACGATAATACTAAATGCTAAACATTAAATGCTAAACATTAAATTGAGTACCACATGTCGCTAAAAACATTTCTAAAAGCATATTAAAAGAAGTTTAAAATAAACTGTTGAATGCAATAGGTACTGTACTTTCAAAGCATCGTTTACATTCTAAGCATATTACCGAAATAAATGCAACATGAATGAATAAACAGAAATATATACATATGATGAAATGGTTGATAAGTTTTCAAAAAATCAAAGCCATTGCATATCATGGTATTAAATGAAATGTTAGACAAGTAAGGTGACAATGTGTCCCTGGAAGAATTCAAAGAAGTCCATTTTATAAGAATAGTTCTACTGTAAGCAGATTGTTTTGCCATGTATTTTCAAAATTAAAAAGAAAAAGTTCAATTCTGGGAAAAGCTCCAAGTTTGGAAAATATGAAGGCCAAATTTCATTGCTTCCCTGGTACACTGTGAGCCGAATCAAAGTCAGTGTATGGGTCTGGCGTAAACATGAAATCATCTATTTCTGTAGCCAAAATATCGTCTACCGAAGTTGGTGACATTTGGAACACCTCGTTCAGAAGGTTAATTGCACAGAGATGAGAAACATCGCCTTCAGCAGAAGATGCCACAGCAATGTTCGCGTCCGTTGTTACCTGTGTGCCTGTTGATCCATCTCGGACCTCAGCAGCTGCAGGAAGCGTCTGTGAGATCTCAATGAATGCCGTCATCAGGATTGGTAGCCTCTGGGGACAACACAGAGCATGGGCCGTTATCGGGTCCAGCAGAGTATCGATATCCGTTGGCATGACTGATGGGAGTGTTAGACAGGTGTCTAGCATGCATTCTTCACCGCAAAGCAGCCAGCGTAGAACAGGTAAGATGCAATCTTGCCAGATTGGTCTGAATGACAGGAACCACCTTGTATTAAGTTCCCGTAGACAAGGCATACCCAAAAGCTGTACTATTCGCTCACGGCACTTTCGTTCAAGGAGAGCTTTCTCCACATCGCTCGGAGTGATGTTGGCGAATAGGCTTGCCATAGCGTAGTAGTAGGAATAGAAATAGGATTCCTGCAACAAGTGCTAGAATTAACGGCACACCACCAAACACCGAATTTGCGAAGTTTGGGATGATTCCGAGGACTGCCTGGAAAGGTGCTAATAGTCCCGAACAGATGGTCTTAAATACATGTACAATTCCGCTCGTATCAGACATGTTAAAGATACGTCCCATCATTTGTACGAAATGTATAGGGCAGTTTGTACGAATTAAAGCCTGTATCTCAGCCGAAGTGCTTGCAACTTGTAAATCATAGATTTCTTTGGCCGAGGTCAGAGGCACTGTTTGTTGTATAAGCATGGCTTTCATTCTGCTTAAAGTATCAAATCGTATAAAAGAAACATTCAATGAAGGCCATAAAGGCGACTCCCTGACTGTGTCTATTGGGGGGAACAATACTTGCATACAGCAAGTGACCCTGGAGTCCACCGTTACTAGATATGGGATGCCTGGCAACATGCCACAGCAACTCTGATCATTCAACATGAGGTAACTCCCATTAGAAAGTTGGCCAAACGTTGGATTAATCACAGTAGCTGGTGTACCCTGCTGGTGGCAGGACAAATTTGCCAGAGAACCATTACAAGCCCCGTGCATTTGTTTGAGGCAATACTGAAACTGAAAAGTAGTGACAGGTAGAGTGATTTTGCCATGAATAAGCCATTCAGTAGCTGGTTTTTCTGCCACTGTGAATGGTAATTTTTCCAGTTTTTCAATGCTCAGCACTGTATACTTTGCTCTTCTTTGTGCCTGTTCGATCTGTTTATCAGTTAGATTGTATTCTGCAAACAGAGCCGACGTGTTGATAAAACGCCAAGGCACATAGCCTGCACGCAAACATTGCAGCGTCCAGCTTAATAACATAATAGAACGTAACTGAGATTGGCCTTGTTGTAACATGGCTAAATCTTGTTCCAGTATGTCAATAGCAGAGGATACAATGTTGTCCAAAGAATAAATTCTGGATGACAAAGTAGTTAACCCATTGTCGACCACAGTGAGAGTTTTCTCTAAGTTAATACGATCAAGTTCACGTATTCGTTCTGCGGCCTCTGCCTGTGAAACCTTCCATGCTTCATTATAAGCAGCATAGATGTCGGCATATATGAAACGTTTTTGACGCGGTTTTCTTGGTCCTAGCAAGAATTCCCTAAGGTCTGCGTCTTCTGTAAGTAAAGATAAGTGTTGTTTCACATCCTTAAGTGTAGATTTTTGTAGCCAGTCGAGGCACAATTTTCCTACACTGTATGTTGTTACTACCCCCGGATGTTGTCTTCGGACGTATCATGGGTCTGGCCTATGGATAGTAAACCCCTGTGTTTTATTCAGGAATCTTTCTTGACAGATGTTTGTGTCTGTGGGCCAGATCAACCATTTTCTCCAATCAGGATTTGTTCTGTTGATTTGTAGTATTGTGTCACTTGTAACCGCTGCCTGTGTATTGTTATTACTGGCAGGTGTTGGTACAGAATGTGTTTTCATGTCTTTGATCTTGGCTAAACCAAGGCAAGACGTTTGTTGCACAGTGTCATTCAAAAACATTATTTGATGAGGGATGATACATGCTCTAAACAAAGCTTCTATCCCCTGCACTTGCCAATCTTTAGTACCCCAGACAGATTTTGTGTCTATTGTGTCTTTCCACAAGTCGAAACCATGTCTAGACAGTTGGGCAATAAATGCTGCAGAGTAAATCTGTTTTGTATTAGTTAACATAATTTTCAGTCCTGTTTTGTTTACAGTTTTATAGTAAAATGTTTCTGGATCAGATGTATTGTATCCTGAAAAATAATGGAAACTTTTTAGAAAACGTTTTTGAACTACCTTTTGGTGGTGTAGGACAATGCTCCCATTGGTTAAACATAAACACATTTCTAGGTGTTGCAGATTTATGCAAAAAATGATGACCATAGTGGTTATAGCAATACAGCTGTTCATAGTCTGATAAACCCTCTAAATATTCATTATTAGAAAATGCAGCAGACCTTTCTAGATCAAACATCATATCATTTACAGTTTCAAAGTCCCAATCATTAGAATAGGTACTGGATGAAATAAAATCACTTAGTGAAATCTTAAATAAATGTGGAATGTTCAAAAGTTCCGTAGGGCCGAAGATATCGAAATCTGTTTTGTCCCACACTATACCATCCTGTATAGGAACGGCTGTGATGTTCACTGCTGACAAGTCTCTTGCTTCACGATGGGATGATTTGTGTGGTTTTAAAAGTAAGTTCACATTTTTACTTTCAGTGTCCAAATGGATGTATCTGCCATTTATTAGCACGCTCATAGTCATAACCAAAACTTGCCAAAGCAGAAAGAAAAATATTCCAGAAATAATCCACAGTTCAATCCATGGTGAAACCAGATAAGTCTTTCTCAGAAAATGAAAAAAGTCTTGTACTTGCTGTTTAAAAGTTTTTGATGCTGGCGTCGTTTCAGGCTCACTCGGATCCTCAGAAAACGTATTAAAGTTAATGAAATAGCCAGAAGCAGTTCTGTCAATTGTTGGAATTGCATCAGGATTTGTCGAAATCGCAGGAACTAGTTGATCACTTGTTACATTGGTGTAGACAGGTGTATTTGGACGAACTGTTACTTGAGTTTCAAGAGGGATGAGTTCCATAGCATTGTTGCTTAGTCCTTCATCTGTTACTGCTGAATTCTCGATGGTTATCAGTCTTTCAGTCTGAACCTCTTGGATAGTAGCGAGAGGAGTGCGTCTGCTACTAGGTCGGAGTCCACGATGCCTACTATTTAGTATTGGCCACATACTGTGGTTTGATGAGGTCGATTGACACAAATCTTTTCTCCTTTTTTCCAGCAAGGGGCGGCAGAAGTACTGTTCTTGTTCCGTGTATGGCTAGGACAGGTACTGGTTGTCTGTAAGAAGGTCCAAATTCCTTCTTGTCCGCAATCTTCTCTCTAACTAGATCCCCAACTTTTGGGATCCAGAAAGGCCTTGCTGGGACTGCCGGTCTTTCCCCAGTCGTGGTTGGCTGCAGGAACACATTGCTTTGTTTCGATCTTAGTTCATTTAGATCCTGTAAAACAGCCAAACGATCTTTGATATCAAAGGGTTTATTTTCCACCACTGTGCCTTTACATTCGAGATCAGGAACCCACATTCTTGTCCCAAATAGGACCTCATATGGTGTGACCCCCCTAGAGAACTTCTTGGCAATTTATTTAATGAGTGTTGGACCCCATAAAGATGTTTGACCCACCCATCACCCGAACCTAATACCCTAGCCGTTATAGTCTGCTTTATGTCCCGGTTTTTCCTTTCCACAACAGAATTTCCCTCAGGATGAAACGGAGAGGAGTACCGCAATGCAACGCCCAAACTGGCCATGGCTTCTTTGTAAGCCCGAGAGCTAAACGCAGGGCCCTGGTCAGAATGTAGCGTGCCTATTGCGTATGTGCCGATAAAGACTCGCAAATCTTTTATAACAGTTCGAGCGTCAGCCGAGCGCTGAGGCCATATCCATAGGAACCTTGACTTAGTATTTGTGGGATTGCATTTGTCCAAAAGGACGCCTGTGTGTAGATAGTCTAATGCTGTCTAACAATGGTGTCTGTACTGGGCAGGCTACTTCGTAGCATGGTGTCTGGTGGCGTTCTGCATCACGCTGTACCTTACAGTCTATGCAGTCATTGATGAAGATGTGAATCTGTGTATTCATCCCAGGCCACCAGTACATCTCTTTTAATGTCAATATTGTTTTAGAGATCCCTTGATGTGACAGACCCTCCCCCAGATGTGCTTCATAAATCAAAGCTGCTCTATGTTCCATGTTTGGAATTACCCTATCCCCCACTCCAGGGATTCAAGCAAAAGGAACGTTGTTCGCATCAATTACATAAGAGTACTTGAGTGGAAACTTTTTCGGTAACGCTGCACCACTGCCTTTGCTCGTAGCATTGACAGCCAACAATATCTCACTGTCTATTCTTGTTTTTGAACGAGTGATCGCAGCTACGGAAGCCGTCTGAACTGCCCCCTTTGCGGCTTCGTCAGCCAATGAATTCCCTGCAACGTGAACGCCATCACATTGATGACTCAGCGTGTGTATCACGTGAGCCTTTGGTAGTTTGTTTTTTAACTGAACTACTTGTTCCCAAAGCGTTTTATGCTTTATTGTGCCACTTTTTGCATCTTTGAACCAATTTTCAAGCCAATTTTAAATATATTCATTATACGACTGCACACAGTAGAAAGAATCGCACACTATTAGTGTGGGGAATTCGCGATCTGTACTTTCAAGTGCCAGTTTGAATGCTTGTAGTTCAGCTCGCTGAGCTGTACAATCTCCTAGAGATTGAGTTTTAGTGACCATTGGTCTGAAGTTACCATCGCGCATGCAACCTTTAACGATTGCGCACGCTGCACTGTAAGCTTGCTTACTCCCTGTAGCGGGTTGTGCGGATCCGTCAGTGTAAATTATAAATTCGTACTGATCGAGAGGCAGAATTTCAGTGGGCAGAGGACATTCATGTTCATATTGCAGGAACGCTTGTGTTTTTAAATCAGGATCAAAAACATATTTAACATCTGTTGCAGCAAGAGAACTAACCCATTGTATCCATCTAGGATGTAATGCTTTAGCATTTGGAATGCTCGCTTTTGTTACCGCCTCTAAGGCCGGTACTGGGGTTACGACAATAATGCGTTTCCCTTGGGCTAGAGCTCTTTCTTTTGCTACTGCAGTTTGAACTGCTGTCAGTATTTTTTCAGTTGAAGTGAAGCGCATTTCTGCTTGTGTATACAAATGTGATTTGTATGCTATTGGTACTTTTTCACCCTCATTAAATGTTAAGTAGGTGAATCCCCATTGACCCAAAATTATTCGGATCACTAAATTGCGTTGACTTACGCGTGTTTGTAAGTGATTTGTTGCTAACATGTTAGCTTGGAGTGAACGCAAGATTTCTGTGTGTTCCTGTGTCCAATTTTTGATTGAAAAATCAGGTTTTATTAATGCGTAGAGAGGTTTAACCCTTTCTGCGTAATTTAGAATGTAAGTTCTTCCAAAATTTAGGAAACCCAGGATGGATTGTAAATTTTTCAGCGTTTTTGGAGGTTGGAGCAGCGCACACCTTTCTAAAAAGTTAGCTGCCAAGCTCTTGCCTTCACTTGAAAGCTCATATCCTAGAAAAAGGACATTGAGATGGGCAATTCTGGATTTTTTAAAGTTGAACTTATAGCCCTCAGAGGCGAAGCCCAATATAATGATGCTCACTCTGTTCAAGTGCCTATCCAGGTCATCGTCTGTCAGATAGATGTCATCGACATATGACAATGCCTCATTATCATAAATTTGTAGTAACTCTGTTACCCTCGCTGAGAATAACCCCGGGCTGTTCTTGAACCCTTGTGGGAGTCGACAAAATTGACGCTGGATCCCCATTATTGAGAAAGCTGTTAAGTACCTGCTTTCAGGTGCTAAGTTTTGACAAAAGAAACCATTTGAGATATCCAATGTGGTTTTATATTTTTTACCCACAATGTTATTAATTAATGCTGTACTATGTGCATTTTGCACTGCAAATGTTTTAGAACAAGTGTTTAAGTGTCTGTAATCCAAAACTAGACGATATGTATTGTCTGGTTTGGAGACAGGAAACAAATGATTGTTCATTGAGGAGGTGCATGTTTCAATCACCCCTTGGTATTCAAGTTGATCTAAGATCTCCCTGACCTGTTTTTTAGCTTCTTGCTTTATTGGGTACTGCCTTTGTGCAGTAGGTTCATTTTTTAGATGTATTTTGTGGTGAGGTGAGTCCTCATCCCATCCTACATGATTTTTCTATAATGCTGGGGCCTGGGCAACTGCCCATTTCCTGGCATAAGTATATTTTAGGTGAATTGGAATATGGTTGGAGAAGGCTGGCATAATAATGTCCTCACCATGTGGGCACTCCCTGACAAATTGTGGTGGCCAGTCTTTTTCTGCTAGAAGTATATCATAACCCCTTGAAAGTTTTTCCCCAAAAGAGTGTTTTCACCTTCCTTGGTATGTCTCCCTCCATTCGGAGTGTTATTTCATATAACGTTTGTGGAGTACTAACCCTGGTGTCTACAGTTTCTACTGTGATGTACTCATTCAAGTCCACTGTCTCCAGAAGTTCCTTCAGGTTCTGGCGAGCTATTGTGACTTCTGCCGCACTGTCCAGCATTGTCTGAGCCCATTCTCCGTTCTTGAGTTGTGTTCTCAGTATCCTCGGCATGTCTGATCTTCAGACCTGCTACCTTATTTTTTGAGAATTGAGGTTTTGATTTATTTTTCTGAACGTGTTGGTCATCTTTCGATTTCACGCGTTCTTCTCTATGTTCTGACCGTCCTCTTCTTTCCGATGTCTGTGACGATATCTGAAAGGTACGAGAGGAACGTGTATCAGTATCTTGATACCTGTCAGGCTTTCTTAAATTATCCCTATTCCTGAGGTTATACCTCCTTTCAGAGGGCTCCTTTTGAGGAGACCTACCTCGGGATTGAGAACGTTTCTCGTTTGAATTTTGTTTATTAGTTTCCCACTTCTTTTTAGAAGATGTAGGAGTTTGTTTAATAGAGTCCTTCTCAGGACTTTCAGATAGTTTTGGCTTCAATGGTCTTTCACCCAAACTATCTCTGCCTAATTCTGCATAAGATTGTTCTATTATTCTGGGTAGTTCAGTTTGATGTTCTGTTACATCAAATTCCCTTAATCGTTGGCGGATCGCCACTGCTGCTGCCTCTCCTTTAATATTAGATAATATTATTGTTGAGACCTGGTCGAAGTTTTTCAGTAATTTCATACCTGAATTCAGAGCAGGTTCTGCCCCTTATTCGTTTTCAATTTGTTTCAGGACATCTGGTATTACTGCGATTGATGGAACACCATGTGTTTTAGTATAGATGGCAGCAAAGACTGAGCCCCAAGTGGTGCAGTCTTCCAGTTGTGGTGTGATCCCCATTGGTAAACAGATTGTTAGGATTCTGTGTTTCTCATAAGGGCTAGTATTAGGAAATACTGCTTCGATTTGAGTAATGTTTTGAGCTATCCAGAATGGAATTTGCTCACGTTTTGTGGACATTTTACCCATGACTGCGTATAAAGTCTGTGGTGTAATTTTTTGTGTATTCCCCTGTTGAGGGGTTTGATTTGGAATGGTCAATGGTGGTTGGACTGTGAAAGTCCGCATGACATATTGGACCAATTGTCTGTAAATTTTTATTAACTCTTGTAGTTAAGTAATTCCTCGTCTGACATTATATCGAGGTCAGGATGAGGAGTGTAGCCGGCTAGAATCGGCCATGTTGCTCCTGGTCTACCTAATGGACCGAGCCTGGTAATGTTTCTGTGATGTTTTAGGGTGCCTTTAAACCAGAGCTGATGCTCCTGGTATGTTAGTGGAATTTCAATATCCTCAAAAGGAATATATTCCTCTGGTGGTTCATCTTCTTTGTAGAAGTGAAACAGTTTTGTTACTGGATTTGATTCTGGGAATACTATCCATGAATAAAAAACCTCTGTCTGAAAGGATTCGTGTGCCTCTATCACGAAAACTGCTCTACCGCCTCTTGGTGGTAGGCCGTGTTCTATAAGTTTTAGAGTGATGGCTCTTCTTAAGTTTGGATGGATGTCTATAACACCCTCCTCGGTTTCATTTAAACCTGTAATGTTAAAAGCTGGTACGACTGGGTCAGCCGCAGTTACACCGTTCCCGGTGTTATTGTCCCCGTGTATGGACATTTGTTTTTTGAAAAATGTAGAACAAGTTTCAAGGAAACAAAAGATAAGGTGCACAATATTTTGGAACACTGTATACTTCAACGTTGAACAAACCAAGCAACTAATATATAGGGTTTTTTGTCCTATTTAGTTTTGGCGGATATTTAACCCTACCCACTCCAGACGTCTTATGGAGTATGTGAGTAGGGGTCTCTGGGAAAAGCACGACTGAGTTACTCAGTATCTAGCATTAAATTACTGCCTTACCAAACGTTTGGGCGCCATGTAGTGTAGTTCCTATTTCCCAAATAGGCTCTGCGCATTGGAATAATATACCCTAAAGGCTTGACATAGGACTGAGGTCGGTATGTCTCTATCGAGTATATTAAACTTAATTACTTTTGTGCCAGCTAGCTCAGAGGCCACTAGAAACTCCTTGAGAACAAGAAGGGAGTAGTTTCTGGCAACCGCATAAACATGACTACTTTGTTTCCCTTTAGAATCGGAACACGTCTCAGAATCGTGGAAACAGTAGATAACAGTTTCACTCAGCTATTTGTGCATGCTTAGTTTCCACAGAGTTACACAGAAAGAGAAGACGGGCGTTTCAATAAAAAGGTTTTATTGAACAGTCTTGTTTCTCGTGTAAGAGATATGTGCTGTTATGATCACAAGACAGTATGCAAGATAAATAATGTACAGCGTAAGCAGTAGAAATAAATAATACTGCGCTAGCATTATCTTTTAGCATATATTCACGTACATAAATAACATGAGCTAAAAATGCGAGTACTCATACGATGCGTCTCTAAGCTAGTTCTACCCCAATGTACCTAACCTAGTCTAGGTGTAGGGAAAGGTAAGAAGTAGGTGGAGTATTCTCTAGTATGGTATACTAAGAGTATGTTAAGTCTAGTATGGCAAGAGTCCCTCTAGGTTCTAGTCAGCTCCATACCTTGAGAATGAGAGAGGTGGGAATCTCCTGCCGGATCTGAAACTCTAACACCCCGCGAAGGGAGTCAGAACACTGGAAGCTGGATTCTTCTGCGAGCAGGAATGACAGCGTCTTCTCAGTGCGTCAGGCTGGGATACGGGCTCCTCTGAAGTCGAGGTCTCCTCTAACTTGCTTGGGTAAGGGAAGGTATATTTATACCTGGTAGGTGCCTTGGAATGTTAGCATTGACGTGAAGTCGGACAGAGGAAGACGTCAGGAATGAACCCTTAAGGTATAACGGTTCATACATAATAGATGAGTTCTTGGAGAAATCAATAATCCTGTGCTAGGGGAACTCCAGAGAGCTTAAGGGTCTGGTTTCTAAGAACTCGTTGTGATGTTAGGGTGGACGGATGTCGGTGACCATGCCTGTATTTGGAGGGCACGGCTAATGCCTAAATAAGGACTGGGATTCTATGCCTATATAAGGGCAATGCGAATTGTGCCTATATAAGGACATGTTTCAGGAAAACCTATATACGGACACCTAAAGCGGAATACAGGAACGTGGGAGGATTGGAAGAGGAAACAAGAGGTCCGGGAGGTGGTCCTGGGGTTCGGGGTGTCTTGTTTTGTTTGCGGTTAGCTGTGGCACTGGAAGCGAGATCGTCCTAACAATGCTTCCGCTTTACTGGACCAACCAGGGTGCCATCAAATTGTTCCCAAAACCCTAGCCCGAGTTTTAGGACAGCCCAAGAAGGTCTGGCCGAGAAATGAATACATTGATACCTGTAGATCAAAAGGGCCCTTATGTAGATTCTGTCATCATTGGTAATGCACTATTTGCCTTATTGATACAGACACAAGTCTCTTGGTGCTAAAAACCTCTGAATTCCCTCCTTTGCCTCTATTGGGCTTGCCAACATGTTACCCACCATACAGCAGATCCCTTGTCCATTTCTGTAGGATCTATTAGTGACAAACATTCTTTCCTGCTCAGCTTAACTTCCCCAACTAACTTGGTGGGCATGAACATCTTTTGTAAACTCAATTGTATAGTGTTCTGTATCCCAGATGGATTATCCTTAAATATACCTCAGAAACAACAGTGTAAGGTACTTGCCTTGTTATATGATAATTTAAAGTGTGTAGAACAGTCAGGCCCTGTTGTTATGTCTCCTGGTTGAACTGAATTGCTTTTTCAGGTACTTGTCTACAATATGGTCCACGGGGCAAACGATGTAGGGTTCCTCTCTATGATGAAGCTTGTATAGGTATAAATCAATCCACAGAAGAAGTTACCAAGGATACCTTAATACCTGCTAAACCTGAGGCAGAAGGCATGCTCTCTACAACTGCAGATTTGAATAAGCAATGGGTTCCAGTTCCTATGGTCAGTACATGAAACACCTTAATTCTAGCGATAGGCAAGGCGGGGAAGGCCCACATGCACAGGTTTGTTAGGGCCATTAATAATGTAGTTACGTCAAGCCTCCCTGTGTCCTCAACCCCAATACCATTCTTTCCTTCATAAGGGCCAGCTCCCAGTAATTCACTGTGGTTGATATCTGCTTTGCCTTCTTTTTTATACCCACACATAAGGAGAGTCAGTGCCTCTTCTTGTTCACATTTCAAGGGTCACAACCTTCATGGACTCATCTTCCACAAAGATTTACAGAGTCCCTCTCAAACTTGTCACAAGTCCTAAAGAAGAATTTAAACAGTCTTTTGCTGTGGTCTACTCTCGTCAAATATGTTGATGACTTACTGCTGGCATCTGTTACTCTAGATCAGTGCAAGGATGACTATCTTCTTACTGAATTGGCTAAAAAAGGGCATAATACCTCAAAGGAAAAATTACTGTTTTGCTTCACCCGAGTTCGACATCTTGGCCAAGAGATTTTTGCAGGCAAGCCTAACTTGTCCTCAGAAAGAGTTGAAACTATACGAAAGTTACTGCTTCCCAGATGCGTAGCATTTTGGATGGCAGGATATACAGCAGACAATAGATTCTTGTTTTGCTGAAAGGGCAGCCCTTTTACAAAAATTTGTCAGAAAGGACACCACTGAACCTTGCAGTAGCTTAGTGAAGCTGAAAATGCATTTGTAAAGATAAAACAGGCATTGACTTGAGCACTAGCCCTAGGGCTTCCTGATTATGTGAAACCTTTTACTTTGTATTATCATGACCAAAGTGGATTTGCACTTGGGATATTGGTGCAAAGCCACTGGGCATTAGAAAAGACCCAGAGCTCACTATTCCTGTGTGTTGAGTCCAGTCAGGGGTGGGTTCCCACCCTGGGTCCAGTCAGGGGTGGGTTTCCACCCTGCAGATGTTCTTTGATGGCAGCCGCCAGTTTTGTTGAAGCCTCTGAAAATATTGCATTATGCTCACTATTAATTGTTGTCATGTCCTACTTTGCGTTTGCTCTTCTTACTATGAAAATGCAGCATTAGTCCACAGCAAGGTTGCCTCATTATAAAATCTTATTATTATCTGTCTCTCATATTACTTTGGTTTGCAGTCCTATTTTGAATGCTGCTTCTTTAATGCCTACTAGTGAAGATGGAGAAGCACATAATTGTATTTTAACCACCGCACAGGTTACCAAGCCGCCTATTCATCTAACAGACAGCTCTCTAGATGAACACGAATTAACTAATTTCATTGTTGGTTCTTGTCTCAGAAACGAAGCAGATACTTTAGCTGCTTGTCATGCTGTTTGCACTGTATGAGGTAGTGTGGTGGAGAGTTGCCATCTGCCCAGAGTGAAATCAACCCAGGTTGCAGAGCTTAATGCACTCACAAAAGCAAAGAAAAAAAATTGTCACTTTTTATACAGACACAAATTATGCGTTTGGAGTGACACATCAATATGGGCTTCTTTAGCGCAAAGAGGATTCTTGACATCGGCTGGGGCCCCCGTTAAAATGTGCAGGATGTTCAAAATCTTTTAAAGGCTCCGCAATTAGGTGGCTATGGTAAAATGTGCAGTCCATCAGCACCCACATGATGATGTCTCAAGAGTCAATGGCCTAGCCAATTCTGCTGCTAAGAAAGCCACTTGTCTAAGACTGCTGCTGTTGCCATGTATGTTGTGAAAACAGATCTCTTTTCTGTAAAAACACTAACAGATTTGTCTCATTTTCAGGAGTGAAACCCCAAAAGAGAAAAGCAAGACTGGATCAAGCAGCAATGTAAAAGAGACCCTTAGGGGGTGTAGAGAGATAGCACTGGGTGAGTGGTCACACCGAAATTTCTACTCCACAACCTCACTAGTTTGCGCCATAGAGCAGTCCACGTTGGTAGGGACATGTTATATGCCACTCCATCCCATTGGTATGTGCCCTTCTTTTTGTTGTAAGGCCAAAGTTGTTGCCAATCCTGTGCCACCTACATGTCATTCAGTGTTGGAAAAGGGGTCAAGGCCACTACCCCATCTCCCCCAAACCTTTGAAGCCCCTTTGTGCACACCCAGGTCAATTTTATACTATTGCCTAAATGTGTGCATTTCTTTTATGTGCTTGTGGTAGTTTGCATGTTCTCAGGATGGGTGAAATCATACCCCTGTGCCCTTGCCGATACCAACACTGTTGCTAAGTGATTACTCAGAGATTTTTTTCCTAGGTTCGAAATACCAAGCCAGAATTAGCAGTGACTAGAGTACACATTTCGTGTTCACAGTTGTACAGGAAGTCTGTAAGGTGTTAGGAATAGATCAGCACTTCCATTGTACCTATCACCAAAGGTCAGCGGGTAAAGCAGAGAGACGTAATGGGACCCTGAAGAATAAGATAACTATGTTCAGATATGTTCAGAGACACAGTTAAAATGGCCTTTGCTTTGCTACTCGCCTGTTAGACCTGACATCCTTATGGTGGTCTTCCCCTGGGCTTTTTGCCTTTTGCCTCCTCGTTTTGCTGATTCTTTTTGTTGGCCTTAGGACTCTGAGCACTTTCCACTGCTTAGCAGTGCTAAAGTGCATGCGCTTCTCCCCTAAACATGATGACATTGGTGTATGCCTGATTGGCATATTTGTGTACTGGTAAGTCCCTTGTAAAGTGGTATACCATATACCCAGGGCATGTACTTCAAATGTTACTAGCGGGCTACAGCACTCATTGTGCCACCCACAGAAGTAGTCTTTCAAACTTGTCTCAGGCCTGCCACTGCAGTGCCTGTGCATGAAGTTTATTGCCCCTTCGACTTGCCATTTAAAACCACTTGCCAAGCCTTAAACGCTCCTTTTATTACATAGGTCACCCCTAAGGTAGGCCCTAAGTAACGCTAAGGGCAGGGTGCCATGTAAGTAAAAGGTAGGACATGTGCTTGTATGTTTTGCATATCCTGGTAGTGACAGACTATTTCGTTTTTAGCTACTGTGAGGCCTATCCCTCTCATAGGCCAGCATTAGGAATTCCTTACTACACTTTTAAGCTGTAGTTCCTGATCAGAGAGGAGTAGTATTTTCATGTTTCATATGTTTGGAATGGTAATTATAAATCGTCCTTATTGGTGAAGTTGGATTTCACATTACATTAGAAATGCCACTTTTAGAAAGTTGACATTTCTCTGTACTTACTGCTCTTTGTGCCTGACAGCCTGTCCTCAATACACGTCTGGGTTGGGTGATAGCTATGCTTTGAGCATTCCCCCTAGACTGCCACAAACACAAGAAGGTAAGGCTCATCTGCATTCTGAGCACTCATCTGCATTCATCTGCATTCTGATGGGGCTGACACTTACACTTCAATAGGTAGTGTCCTGTCCACACACAAAGCACTGATTTTCCCCCCACAGGTAGCCTGGCAGACAGGACTGGTTTGAAAGGGATGCTTGTGCACTTCAGAGAGTTGCTTTGAAGTCATCCCCTACATCAAAGGCACTTTTGGGTATAAGTACTGGGTCTCTGACCCCCTAAAATCAGACACTTCTGGATCTGGAACTTCAGGATGTGCCAGAACAAGTAAATGTAATCATTCTTTTTGTGGAAAAAATTCCAATTTATTGCTTCCTTAATAGTATTACGATGCTTGACTCTTTAGAAGATTCTGAGTCATTCAGAGCAGAGGCGGATCATAGATCTCTGAGACAAAGAGAGAGAACATATAACAGCCAACATGTGTTTCACCCCCTTACATTGGCCTTCTGGCCTGGGGCTTCCCTCGCCAATCGACAGAGACCACGCACACGCTGACACCGCACGCTGACACACGCTGACACCGAAGATTCTTACCGTACGTAACTATGGAGAAAGGATTTTTCCTAGACTTCAACTTCCTAATATGATTTAAGCATACACTACGCCCTTAGGAAGCTCAGGCCGGAAGGCCAATGTGAGGCGGCGAAACATGTGTTGGCTGTTATATGTTCTCTCTCTTTGTCTCGGGGATCTATGATCTGCCTCTTCTCTGCAAGACTCAGAATCTTCTAAAGAGTCAAGCATCATAATACTATTAAGGAAGCAATATATTGGAATTTTGTCCACAAAAAGAATGATTACATTTACTTGTTCTGGCACATCCTGAAGTTCTGTACCAGTAATGGGGAAGGGGTCTCCCATTGCCAAGAACAAGTAACCTACACTATATATGCTCTATTAACGCAGGATTGCTAAGGATCTGGACCCATTACCCCCCTTTCTCTGACCACTTCTGGATCTTGAACTGAACGTCTGTCAGAAGTACTGCTGTGCTTTTCCGGAAGGACTACTTTTCTGCTTGTTGCCCTGCCACCTGCTGATCCTTGACTCTGCTGAAGGACAGCTGGACCCTGCCTTCCCTCGAAGTGATCTCCAAGGGCTTGCTGACTTGCTTCCTGTTTTCTGAAGTCTCAGGGACACAAAAGACTTCATGCAATTCTGCTGGTGCTGCTGGACTTCTGTGAGTCCTACCCTTGCCTGAGGTGCCCCCTTCAAGTTTTGGGCCTCAGAAGTAAGTTCTGCAGCTATTTTCTTCAAAACCAATGCTTCGTCACCACTGCGCCTATCAGAACTGACGCATATCACTTCAATGCCGAAGCAGAGGCTGTTCTACAGCCTGTGCGGCACGACGACGATGTTCTGCGTGGCTCGATGACGACGCATTGACTTCACTTCATTGAAGCTCTATGACAACGCAGCGACCCGACTGCGTGGAAAAGATTGACGCATCGAGCCTCAGCGTCGATGCTTTCCTCCATCCAAGGTACTTTCTCAGTGGGCCCTGCATGGGTTTTGTAGCCGGCCTGCCCTACATTGCGGTCAGGCTGAACTTTGGATCTGCACCGGTCCCTGGCGACCTCGAGTAACCTTTTGACCGTGAGTGACTTCTAAACACTATTTTTGCATTTAATCTTTAAAAATTCACAAATCGGTCCTTCACGCAAACCCGTACCCAAGCTTTTTAGTTTGGTTCTCTCTCTTAGTTTCACTTGGGGCGACAGATGCTTCCGTTCCTGAAGTATAGGGTGGGCGGAAGGGGTTGGGCAGGGAGGGAGGACCGTTGTCCCAAGTTTCAGTTTTTACACTATGTTCACCACACTAGCAATCTCTTTTGGCAGCTAATTATCTTCACGCAGCACACACGACCCAAGGGGGAGCCCGCAACCCCACCACTTGCCCATGTGATGAAGACTCCGTACCCAACTCACATCACAGTGGCCTCCGCCTATGCCCTTCCCCACAATGGCAAACACACATAACAACGTAGATTCCCTCTGCATAATATCATGGAATGTCAACGGGCTGCTGGACAAGGTTAAGCGGACGGCAGTCCTGCATTACGCCCAACGCCAGGCAGCGGACATACTACTACTCCAAGAAACACACCTCATGGGCACCAACTGCCCCTTTCTAACATGGTATGGCTACGACAGGGCCTAGCATTCCGTGTTCACCCGAGGCTCACGAGGTGTAGCAATCCTCATGCGCCGCAATCTCCCCTTTACACCGACGATGGCCACTACCGACCCTCAGGGAAGCTTCATAGCTCTTAGCGGATCCATAGGAGGAGCTGCCCTTAATCTGCTCTCCATATATTCCCCTCCCTCACTGCTTCCATCGACTCTGCAATGCACCATAAATCCCATCGCCTCATTACCCCCCGGACTGACAGTCATTGGAGGAGACTTCAATCCACCACGAGGACCGCGCATGCACGACTCCTCACTAACTGGGCAGACACACTCGCCGTGTGTGACACTTGGAGAATTTGGCATCCCCAGGCTAGACAATACACCCACACTTCCGCTGCGCACCACACACAAGCGCGCATTGATCACATCTTCATGCCGGCACTAGACTGCCAAAAAGTTAGACACATTTCTATCCTCCCCAGGGGCATCTCTGATCACTCACCGATACTACTGAAGGTGGGAGACACCTCCGACACACTCCGTCCGATTTGGAGGTTCAATGCGTGGTTCCTCCAGGACAAAAACCTTAGGAAAGCAGTGGGTACAGAACTCAAACACTATTTTCTCACCAACCACGTCTCGGTCCCCTCCCCGAATATTCTATGGGAAGCAGGTAAGGCCACTAACCGCGGCTTCGCCAAGGGCCAACTCAAACGCCTATCCCAAGATGCTCAGGTCACTCTCTTGGAAGCCCAGGCAACTCTCCTCGAAACTCAGACAGCGGCCCAGCAGGATGACAGGTGTGAGAGGCAACTCAAGCACCTGCGTGATGAAATCCAGCAAATCTCTATGGAAGCTGCCAAGCTACTGTGGAGATCCACGGTAGCCAGGGTGTATGGATGGGGGGATAAGAACGGGAAACTCTTACACCGTTTGGCCACATATCCCATGGCCAATCGTATCATCCCAGAGATCATAGACCCAGAGGGTGCCACCCACAACGCCCCTTCGGCGATAGCCCAGACTTTCGCCGACTACTATTCCAAGCTCTACTCGAGGCAGGAATCTGAGCTCTCTCTTTCAAGCTTGATCACTCAAACACATATCCAGCTGCCCCGCTTAAGCCAAGCTGATGCTCTAGACCTAGATATTCCTATCACCCGGGAGGAGATCAATGAGGCTATATCGCGCTCTGCTCCGGGCAAAACCCCGGGCCCTGACGGCCTCCCACAGGAATATTACGCCGCCTACCGTGAAATACTTGTCCCTCATCTACTAGAGGTGTTTGCTGAAGCGACTGAAAATGGCTCGTTCCTGCCTTAAACGGATGCCGCCACTATCGTGGTAATCCCTAAGACGCTGCCTCCCTCACCACACTGTGCCGAGTATCGTCCCATCTCCCTCATAAACCTGGAGGTCAAACTTTTCGCCTCGATTCTCGCCCACCGGCTGAAACCGTACCTCTCCAGATTGGTCCACCCCGACCAGTGTGGATTCATGCCTTCCCGTGGGACCAGACACTGCCTCAGGCGTCTCCACGTAGCACTAGCCCACCGTCACCTACTCACCCCTTATCTAGCGCTCCTTCTTGACTTCGAGAAGGCATTTGATTCTGTAAATTGGAGATATCTAGACGATGTCCTAACTGAGATGGGACTGGGCCAACATTTTCGAAACTTGGTCAAGGTACTATACTCTCGACCACAAGCACGAGTCTTAGTTAACGGAGCACTCTCTGAGCTATTGCCCATCGAAAGGGGGATGAGACAGAGCTGCCCCCTCTCGCCGCTCCTATTTGCCCTAGTAATGGAGCCCTTGGTGTGCCTGGTGCGGTCTGATGACCGTATTCAAGGTTGGCAATGGCCAAACGCGGTGGAAGATAAAATCGCGTTATACGCAGATGACGTCTTGCTTTTCTTGGCTGAACCGGCCCAATCTGGCCCTCGATGCCTTCGGGCCTTGCATCTCTTTGGACGAGTCGCTGGGCTGAAGCTGAATTCCAGCAAATCCGTCCTTGTCCACCTCCACCTCTCAAGAGACTGCTTTGATTGGCAGTCCACGATCCCAATCAGAAGACAGTCCTTCAAATACCTGGGGATCTGGGTGGCCCTGCTCCCTGACCTTGCCTAGTCGCTAAACGTCACCCCGCTGGTGAAGAAAGCCCATGCTGATCTCCAGAAATGGCAAACACTTCCACTTAACCCCCTGGGAAGGGTTGCCCTCTTCCCCGATTCCTCTACATGATTCAAAACACCCCTTTTCAGTTCCCACGAGCATAGTTTAAGGAGCTTGACAGCCTAGCTACTAAATTCCTCTGGGGCGGGCGGAGACCTTGTCTAGCTCTGTCCCTGTGCCGGATCCCATCCTTCGATGGTGGTATGAGCATGACAAACCTCTATCTATATTATTTGGCAACCCGCTTGCTTACGTTGCATGATTGGTTCAATGGTGGCTGGTCGGACCCGGCGTTCAGACTGGAGCTGGGTGAGCTGGACTTACCCAAGATCCAGGCGATGATGTACGGGGCCACTATCCCCAGGACGTTGCCAACGGTGACACAGGCGGTTCTCATAGCCTGGCGCACCTCCCTGTGCCACACCCAATGGGCTAACAAACTGACCCAGCACACTCCGCTTTGGCAGGGAACCTGGCTCCAAGAAGTCAGTGCCTTAGAGGGATTCCGATCATGGGACCTTATTGGTATCTCGCAGCTCGGGGACGTGTGGATGAGCGACCACATATGCACCTTCCAGGATTTGCAAACCCACTACTCCCTGCACTCCTCACAATTTTACAGATATCTGCAGCTACGCCACGCCCTCTACACTCCCGTACCTCAAGGCACGTCCCTTCCAGAGTATAGTCCCCCTGAGGCACAGGTTATGATGGGCAACCTGGGAAAGGGAGGTGTCTCTCGGATCTACCACTCTCTCACCAATACCACCCCAAACACGTTAGGCCGGCTCTGACACCTATGGGAGCAATGGGTGGGGCCCCTTGAGGAGGAAGACTGGAGATACGCGCTCATGGCACCCAGGGCAGTCACCACCTCTGCCAGGCTCCGTCTGATCCAACTATACTACTTGCACGCCACTTACTTAACACCCAAACGCCTCTTTAGAGCAGGTCTGAAACCTAATGTATCTTGTACGCGGTGCAATCAGGGCCAAGCAGACTTCTTTCACATGGTATGGGCCTGCCCTGTCATCACTCGGTATTGGGATTTCATAGAGAAAGAGCTCACAGAGGTCCTGGGCTGGGAGGTCCTGCACAACCCCTTGCATCCTGGGTATTACAGATGGCTTAGATGGCTCCCGAGCTGATAAGCGATTTTTGACCACGGCATTAGTGGTGGCCAAGCGAGACATTGCGGCTGGCTGGACGGATTCGGAATCCCCCAGCATATCGAAATGGCACAGAGGCGTGGACTGGTGTGCAGCACAGGAGAAACCATTATTCGAGGCTAAGGGGTGTTCAGCTAAATACCGTAAGGTTTGGGATAAATGGCTGGGACAGATAGATTGAATGTATCTTCTTGAATTGTGCGCACTATGTGGGACTGGGGCAACTGGGTAATACAACCTCAATTCCCCTTATATGTAAATGACAATACCAACTGACTATTGTGATGTGCTGTATTTGACTGCTGCTGGTAGTTCATGTTTAAAATAACAATAACATTGTTTATCAAAAAAAAAAATCACGACTTTTTCTGTTGAATTTGTGTCGTTTTGGTCTTATTTTGCTCAGATAAATATTCTCTGTTTTTCTAAACCTGTGTGGAGTCTTTTTGTGTTGTATTAATTGTGTTACTGTGTGTGTGTTGCACAAATACTTTACACATTGCCTCTTTAAATACACCTGCCTGATCTGTGCCAAGCTACCAGAGGATGAGCACAGGTTATCTTTTAGTGTGTCTCTCGCTTACCCTGACTAGAGTGGTGGTTCCTTCCTGGCCTGGGTGTATACCTCAGCCAACCATGGATCCCATTTCTAACATCGCCTTATGGTCTTTAAGAACGATTCCTTCCCAGAAGACTAATCTAAGTACATACGGGATAGTTATGGGCCAACCCATGATGCTTCCCTAAAACCCCCTGTGTTGTCTGCAAAACTAGATCTGCAGTTAACAGTTAAATGATGATGCTTGTTAGACCTGGGCATGGTTTCCCCTGTCTTTTTGCCTCTACCTACTGTATTTTTGGACTGTGTGCTGGATTTCGTTTTTGCTGGTATAGGTACCCTGGGCACTTTGCCTCTGCTAATCAATGTCAAAGTGCAAGTGCTCCTTGTGTAAATTGTATTTATGATTGTTTATCTATGATTGGCATATTTGATTCGCTGGTAAGTCCCTAGTAAAGTGCACTGAGTGTGCCAGGGCATATAAATCAAATACTAATAGTGGGTATGTAGCACTGGTTGTGCCACCCACAAGATTAACCCTGTAAATATGTCTCAGATCTGCCACTGCAGTGTCTACACGTGCACTTTTAAACTGCCATGTCAACCTGGCAAGTGCACCCACTTGCCAGGCCCTAAGCTTCCCTTTTCTTGCATATAAGGCACCACTCAGGCAGGCCCACGTTACCCCCATGGGCAGAGTGCAGTGTATGTGAAAGGTAGGACATGTGCTGGTGTGTTTTGCATGTCCTGATAGTGAAATACTGTGCATTTAGTTTTTCACTATTGAAAGGCTGTCTGTACCATAGGTTAATATGGGAGCTGCCTTGTAATATCTTACAAGTGTAACTTTCCATTGGGACAAGATAGAGAAATGGAATTTAGGCTCTCTGGACTAGAATTGAAGAACACACCTTTTAGTGAAGGTGGTTTTTAAATTGTGTGTTTGAAAATGCCACTTTTTTTGATAGTGTGCATTTTCTTGTTTAACCATGCTGTGGGCCTCTGCCTGTTTGTGTATTCACCGTCTGGTTTTGGAGTGACAGGAGCTGGGGATGTGCATTCACTCTAGACAGTCACAAGAGGGGCTGAGGTGCGTCCTGCCTTTCGTGGGTGACTTAGAGCCAGGCTGAATAGACCTTTCTGCATTTAGAGTGGTGGGAGGAGTTTTCACTAGTACCTGAATAGGCTGTGTCTGCTCTGCACAATGCTGTCTCCACCTCCTTTAGTGTAGCTGGACCAGGGAGGACAGAACTGGTTTTTACTGAGCTCAGAGACTCTTGCAGCAAAGTCTACAAAGAGAAAATGGGGTATAAGTATTAGCGGGATAAAACCCCAGAACTTTTGATTACTTCTGGAATCAAGAGGAACCTCTGCCAAGGAAGAAGAGCTGAAGAGCTGTGAAGAGGAGACTGCTCTTTTTCTGTGTGTTGCTTTGCTGGGTTGGTCTGCAGTTGCTGCTTCTGCCAAAGAGAAGACAAAGACTGGAACTTTGCTTTAAACCTGCTTTTGAAGAATCTCCAAGGGCTTGTGTGTGCTTGCCTCCTGTTCTGAAGTCTATGGGACACAAAGACTTCACTACCAGCTTCCTTGAACTCCACTGCTGGGAGTTCTGACGGGCCAGGAGGTGCCCATTCCAGTTCTGGGCCTCTTGAGGTTATTCCTGTTGCTGGCAAGCTAAAAAAGGTTGAAGAAACCAAGAAAATCAATGCATCGCCCTTCCAGCGCTTGTTTTTCTGACACAGCACCGCCGAGCAGGAGAAATTTCCACGTTCCGCCACCGTGCGGCCGAAGAATCGCATGCCAGCAGCTGAAAAATCTACTACATGCATACTCAAGTGCACCAACCTCCGAAGTCCGAAATCACTGCACCGACTCCGACGCAGGCCCTGCTGTGCGGCTGAAAGAATCGACCAATCGTGGGAGCGCGGCTGAAAAAAGTGATGCAGCGCCTCGATGCCGCTGCCACATTGACCTCCAGCGCATCCCGGATTTCCACGCATCGCACCTGTGCGGCACATTTTCCAACACATCGCCCTCAGACCAAAACCGTCTCGGAATCGACGTATCACTTCTCCCTACAGTCTGGATTTGATGCATCACTTCTCCTGCGTGCAGCAGAACTGTCACATTGCCTCCCCAAGGACTGAGGAACTGACAATTCCCTTCTCTGCGGCTGTTTTGCTTTGTGGATTTTGACGCATTTGAGGTACTTTGTGTGAAGGTCACGCATCCATAGTTTTGTATGGACAGAATTGCTTGAAACCTTTTAAAAGTAATATTTTTAATTGTGTATGTTGGATGTTTGTTGTTTTGGTATTGTTTGGTTTAGATAAAGATACTTTATTTTTCTAAACTGGTGTGGTATCCATTTGTAGTGTTTTCACTGTGTTACTGTGTATCTGGATGCAAATACTTTACACATTGCCTTTGGGATGAGCCTGTCTGCGTGTGCCAAGCAATCATAGGGTGAGCAGGGGGTATCTAAAGTGTTTAACTTCCTTATCCTGACTAGAAGGAAAGGTCCCTACTTGGACAAGGTGCATACCTCTGCCAACTAGAGACCCCCATTTCTAACAATGCTATTTTACAATATTGCAGAAAGCCTATATAGTGTCTCTGCAGTTTCCGTTCTCAGTTCTGAGATACCTTACCTGAGTGTCCAGCTGAAGCATGCCATTCCCTCCAGTCCATAGATTGGGTTTATGTGTAGGTGTACCCAAGGAAGGCTGCCTTACAGCCTCGCTGGTGTGGTCCTTATCAAGTCTCATCACAAACACTGCTGTTAAATGTTAAGGCCTGGGGACTTGGATCACACTGAAAATCAGTTGGTCCTTCTAGAGGCAAAGGTGTTTCCCAGGGCACCTGCTGACACTGCCCTGAATGCAACCTCATCATCTGTCAGTGGGTCCGAGCCTGTGTGCCCGCCTCCCTTGCCTGCTACCCCACCACATGATGTTGCTTGACAGTTTCTCATTGTTAATGCCTCTGTCCCTAATAAGCAGCTTCCCCTTATGGATACCAGATTCCTCTGTGAGTCTGGTCTGCTATTTTCACTCTAACTATTTGGCCGGTGGCGGGGTTCATCCTTGCAACAGAATGGGGGGTCATTCCACCTGTTACAACTAAAACAAGCATCAGGGGTAAAAAGGACATGAACGCTGACACAAAGCAAAACATCTCCATAATAGCAGATCTACCAGTAGAGATTACTGTAGAACAGAAGTTACTGACATTATTTCATAAGCTCACAAGATGGTGGAGTTTATGAGAGAATTAATAGGGCATTGTCGAGAAGCAGAATTTCGTACAGAGAAGGTTAGAACTACATGTCCCATGAATCATTGTAGAGGTTAGTTACTATATAACCTTTTGTATTTAATGACTCACAATAGAGCTATAAAGAGAACTTCCATTTGAGGAACGAGGCAGATTATTCTGTCTCTGGGTCCAATTTGGTACTTCTGCTGTTTTCCTGAAAATCCTCGTACTTGTGAGGTGGTAAGGGTGCTTGCACCGATTCCTGTTCATACATTCTAAAGGTCTAAGTCTGTGCTTTCTCCATGATATTAGAGTAAAGATTTTTCTACGGAGTGCTTTCAATAACAGTGCTGATTTTCTGAAAAGCTGTATTTAATTATATTTAGTTCAACAGTGTGTTTTCTTTTACATTTCTGAGTTCCTCAGTTTGAAATCAGATAAAGCTATAATTGGTGTGGAGGTCACCATAAGAAGTTGTAAATCTTGGAGGAATTAATTATTTGCTGGCTCGCTTAAACTGCGAGGATGCCAAAGTTACTGCTTAATTAAATCAAGAGTTTGCTTTCTACAAACTTGATGTTGAAATAACATTCCTTTATCTATTTTTCTGGATCAAGAGGTCATATTATTGGAACAATAATGGAAAATAACTATTTTTATGTTGATTCGTGTATGATGAAACATACATGGATTGTTTACCAGAAGTATTTTATTTTTTTGGAAGAAGAGCTGTGCTTGGAAAACGTGTTCTCTAGTGAAGATTTTCAAGTTTGGTTTCTTTTGTTTTGTTGTTTTACAAAAATTAACATGGGGTCAAGTGGAGTCCAGGAAGTTTGGTTCTTCCCCTGTGAGGCACAGTTTCTATTTGTTTTTGTTGGGTATATGTTTCCTCATATAGAGGTACTATGTGTTTTAGTGTGAATAGTATAAATAAATGACATCTACTTCTTACTTAGCTTAGTCATTAGAGAAGCATAAGGACACAAATACTACTTTTGAAACAGCCTCTTTCTCATCCTGGAATTACAAGAGCAGAAATATTCTTTTGTTTTTCTACAGATATAATTTAAGGTATAGGGAACATATTTATTGTGTTAAACAATCTGTGGAGTGATTAATGTATGTTGTGCTTATTCCAGGTCTTCCTAGATGTTCCCTTGCCTTTCCTTCCCTAAAACGTCTGTGCTATAATAGCAGACGGAATTGAGGCTATCGAATCGATCCTGAGGGCATTGATCGTCATTGTTACACCACCAACTGTGCAAAAGCTCCCCTAGTACGGAACCGCCACTTAGCTTACAAGGATAACTCCTATGTTTTGCTGCTGACAGACTGGTAACTCTTCCTCTTGCTGAATTTGTACAAAAATCCATATTGATGTAGGAGATAGTATACCTTTGATAAGAGTGCCAAGCAGTTTTCATGACGACTGCAGCCTTTCCATCTTGAATACAGACTGTCAAAATGTGCTGGAATCCCCCCTTCCTTTCTCAGGCCTTGAAAAATGTGAGAATCCCTTTAATCGTAACATGTCAAATGCAACTCAACTCTCACTGACTGAACAAGGAATTATTTCTGAGCATTGAGTGTCAAATGGCTCTCGTAACTTTTTCGGGCACAGTAAGTGTGATTTAGTTTCCGAGAACATTCCTTTTGACTCGCCTCCCTTTGAGTACTGCCTTCCTCATGGATTGTTGTCTCTCAAGCATCACCCCCAAGGAAGTCATGCATGTTTCATTTGTGGATTACGAGCCTACCCAAGGCCGTGCCTACACTGGACTATCTTGCTATAAGACATTTTGATGATCATCCCTTAGAACAAACGAGGGGTAGCAGGGCTGTTTCAACTACCTCTAGGTTTTTCTCCCCTTTGATACCCATGTATGGGTATGACCTTAGAAGAGATAGCAAGAGCTGTGCAGTGCTGTTGTTGTCTCTCATTTACCAAGCCTTATATTTGGCTCATGAGGACGAACAGGTGGTGTTAGATACAAAATCCAGGATCCTAGCAAACAGTGGTTCCTCCAGGTGCTCCAGAATTTCTAAGCTATGATCAAGGGATGCCATGCCTGTTAATAGGCATGACCAGGACATGGCCCTTTTACAGTTTGCATTGAAGAAACATTGGTCAAAATAAGTGCTGAGTTTGGTAGTCTCCTGCACAGGCGCCATATTCTGGTGATCATTGATGACTTATAAAATATTTTAAAGTAAAGATTGTAGAATTTAGGGTGGTCTATGCCACCATTGTTAAGCTTAAAAAGATAATAACAATACATTGATTAAGGAAATTCACACCAACAAATACCCCCCTGGTCAAGGGAGCAGAATAATCGTTACAGCATTGGACATAAAGTTCATCAATAGCACTCCACGTTAGTCTCAAGCATACAGTGACGTGCAATGCTGTGTCATGAATTTGAATAAAGTAATTTGAATTGCTGAAGCTCAGAAAGACTGCATGGAATGAGCAATCTGTACCGCTGTGAATACTAGAATACTCCCCATTCTATTTCTATTTACTTACCCTGTTGACATTTTTGTAAACTGGCGTAAATCCGTTCATTAGTTTTTAAAATATTAAGGAAAATCCAAATTTGTGTATATAGGGATCCGGAGGCTTCGCAAACCCTGCGATCTCGTGCTGAGATCTAATTGGCTGCCAACACTCGAAACCATCTTGGGAATCGACTTGAGCTGAGTCCCAGAAGAAACATAAAAAAAAGAAAAAGGGGCAGAAGTCACGCTGGGTCCGCAGCTCCTGATGAAAATTTAAAAAAACAGAAGCGCGGGCTCCCTCGCGTCTGTAATCTTAAGCCCTGGGTGGGCCAGGTCCCGGGGGATGAGGAGGTATAAAAAGGAGGGGGGCGCACGGGGCCCCCCTTCTCTGGCTTATTAAAGCCCTCGGGACCATCACCTAATTGGGGCACTGTTTTAAATTTATGCGGGGGTTGTTCGAGCAGGACCCCCACCTCCTAAGGGCAAATCTGCAATTAATGTGGGGGACTCGTGTGGCCGCCCCCGCAGACCCGTGGACTGCCAATTTCCCGGGGCTAAATAGTGCAATGGAGGGAGGGCGTGTGGTCCCCCTCCTGGAGCCATAGATGGCCCTGGGGACCACCACCCCCCAGGGCCGGCTACTCCTATGTCCCAGCGTGCCCACCCCTGGGACACAGCTGTTTGCTGTGGAATGGTGGAAGCTTTACCGTTCCCGCTTAGTCACAGCAAATGCTCTGCTTCCAGCAAGCAAGAGCATTAAAAATGCTCTCGCTTGCTGGAAGTGGGGCAGAATTACTTTCACACACAGGGAGCTGCCTTTCCAGCAGCTCCCTGTGTGTGAAAGCAATGCTGGCTTGTGCAGGAGGCGGGAAGCCGACAGGGACCTTGGGGGCCTTCCAGCTCCCCCTGCGGTCCCAGTGGAGACTGGGTGCCCCCCCAGACATGGCCGGGCCCCAGCTGATGGGGTCCCCGGGCCGAAATCAGACCAGGGAGGGAGGCCGGAAGGCCTCCCTTCACTATTACTAATAGGCTGGGCCCTGGGGATGGGGTCCAAAATAGGCCCTCCCCTTTTAAGAAAAAAAAATTCTGGGCCTTGGGGAATGGGATCCCGGAGACGAAATCGGCCTGGGGAAGGGGGCCACACAGCCCCTTTTCCTTAGTAAAATAAAAAATTAAAACAGCCCGGCTAGGGGAAGTCACTGGAGGCAACGCTCCCTTTCTCCACCACTCTGGAAATGCAACTCCTGGCGCACTACTGGTTGGGAGATGAAAATCCATTGGAGGCTGAGAGTCCTTGGGGGCCAGGTACCCCTCCTGTTACCTCCAGTAAATCCCACACAGTGGGATTGCTGAGAGGTCTTCGGAAGCCCGCCCCCTTTCTCCACCACTCTGCAAACGCACCTCCTGGCACACTACTGGTTGGGGGATGAAGTCTTCTGGGATGCTGAGGGTCCTTGGAGGCCAAAAACCCCTCCTGTTACCTCCAGTAAGTCCCACACAGCAGTATTGCTGAGAGCTGGTCAGAGGCCCCTCCTCCTTTCACTTCTACTCTGCAAACGCCACTACTATTTGAAAAACCTTATAAATTCACTTTAAAAAACAAAGGTTACAGGGATGTTATAGTTAGGAAATAGAATTTTAAAAACCTTCGAAATTTGCTTAAGAACCAAAGGTTACAGGGACGTTATAGTTAGGAAATAGAATTTAAAAAAACCTTAGAAATTCACTGAAAAAACAAAGGTTACAAGGACGTTATAGTTAGGCTCATATTTCACTTGCAACCACTCACATACCCACTCACAGACCTGTATAGCTACTCACACACACTGATACACCCACATAAGCACTCAGACTCCCACTCAAAGACCCATGCAGTCTCTCACACAGCAAGTCAATGACCTACACAGAGACTAACACACCCACTCTCAAACCTTAGAGGTTACATTTATGATACATTTTTTTTTTTTAAACTCTAACATTCCCTTAAAAACACCAAAGGTTACAGGGATGTTATAGTTAGGAAATAAAATTTTAAAAAACCTTAGAAATTCTCTGGAAAAAACAACAACAGCAACAAAGGTTATAGGGATGTTATAGTTAGGCTCAGATTTCACTTATACAAAACCATAGACATTCAAAGGTTATAGTTGCCTGAGCTAACTAAAACTTACGCCCCCACAATGCACTGCATATGACCTCATATTTTATGTCACTCATGACATGTGAGTGTCTGTATGAGTCTGAGTGCTTATGTGGGTGTATCAATGTGTGTGAGTAGCTGTATGAGGCTGTGAGTGGGTGTGTGAGGGGTTGTATGAGTGGGTGAATGAGAATGTGAGTTGGTGTGTGGGTTTGTGAGCTAATGTGAGAGTAGCTGAATACCTGTGTTAGTGGGTGTCTGAGTGTTGGTGTGACTGTGGATTTAAAATAGAGGTAAAAACTGGAAAAAAGAATTTAGAAGTAGGGTTAAGCAAAGCGTAGGTAGTGAAGTAATATATTACAGGCAAATATTATGAAGTAGTGAAATAAAGGAGAAGTCCCAAGAGAAATGCGATTAAAGCAATGAGAATGCACTTAAAAAATGACTGACAGAGCAAGATTAAATCATATAAAAGAGAGGAAATGAAGAAGTAGTTATAGGAATTTCATTAAAAAAAGGAAGTGAAAGTAGTGCCTTTGTGATTGTATCATTTTAATATATATATATATATATATATATGCAGGGGGCAATCTATTAATCTGCAAGTAGCGTTTAAGGGGAGGGGGCCTTCTGTCCGGTCCGTGTGTCAGGGGGTCTGTTCGAGGATTGTCTCGTAGTCTAGGGGGGACATAGCGAGCGTTTTCTACTTGAGAGAGGTGGTGAATTGGGGGTTGCCAGGTGTGAGTGATTTGGTATCCATGTGAGTGAGGCAGGCCGTCAGTAGCTCCATTGCCATGACATGCCAGAGGCGTTGGAACCATGTAGAGATCGGAAGGGGAGAGGTTTTCTTCCATTGAAGAGCAATGGTTTGTCTTGCCGCTCCCAGCATCTGCGCAATAAGGCGCCAATCAGAGTGTGTCATGGCTGCAAGTTGAGTTGGTCTGATACCCAATAGGGTCACTATGGGGGAGTTTGGTATAGGGAAGCCCACTGTGTCTTTGATGTGACTTAGAACCTCCTTCCAAAACATAACTAGAAGCGGACAAGTCCACCAGATGTGTATGAAGTCTCCTATTGCTGTCTGGCATCTCCAGCAGAGAGGGGAGAGGGTAGGGAGCATTTTCTGTAGTCATGTGGAGGTATAGTACCAGTGCGTCATTAGTTTGTATGCTGATTTGTGTAAGGGAATGCTCCTGTATATTCTCGGAATGTCAGGCCATAGTTGTTTCCAGTTTTGTGGGGTCACCTCTTCCCCCATGTCTGCCACCCACTGCTTCCGATAAGTGTGGAGTTGATTAGGTTGTGAGTGTTGTAATACCTTGTATGTACGAGAGATTAAGCCGCGGGTGCCCTCAAAGGCTCGGACCAGAGCTTCAAAGGGAGTAAGAGGTCTAGTGGCTCCCTGGGTGTAGTTGGGGGCAAGCAGCCAGTGGCGAAGCTGGTAGTACTGTAATCTATCGGATTCTGTGACATGGAAGGATTTATTGCATTGTTCAAAAGTTTTAAAGTTGTCCCCTTCAAAGAGGTCTTGAATTATGCTGCATTCTCCCTGATTCCAGGATGGGAATGTGTGCGGTTGTAAGTCCGGTGGGAACATGGGGTCGCTAGCAAAAGGCGTGTTGGGGAGGGGAAGGATGTGAGACCTCTGGGGATCGTGATTTTATCCCAGATATCGAGTGCTGTTTTAGTGGGGGTTGCTATATAAGCGCTACGTGGTTGCGCTATTCTGGGGAGCCAGGTCAGATCCTAAAGGGGCCCGCATGTGACTGTCTGGTCCATGTGGAAACAGTGTTTCTCGCTCTCACGAACCACCCACTCTGAAATATATCGGAGGTGAGTTGCCAAATAGTAGTCTAGAAGGTTAGGGCAGGCGAGACCCCCACAATCTTGGTGCATCATAAGCAGTTTGTTTGAAAAGGGGGGACGGCCTTTGCCCCATATGAAGAAGTTTAGGTCAAGCTGGAGACTCTGGATGTCTACCTGAGGGATAGGTGTGGCCAAGGTTTGAAATAGGCATAGTATTTTGGGTAGGAGTGTAATTTTGACCACATTAAGGTGGCCCATCCAAGGGATTGGGAGTTTTTTCCAGCTGCGTATTTCTTCCCAGACTTCTTGTCGGCATGACGGCCAATTGGCCTGGGTCCATGAGGAGAGTGACGGGGTCAGATTGAAGCCTAGGTATCGGATTGAGTTTTCAGTCCAATGCAAGGGGGTGAGAGACTGAAGCTGCTGAATCTCAGAAGTTGAGAGGGTAAGGTTTAGGGCATGGGACTTGGTCATGTTAATCTTAAAACCTGAGGCTACTTCGAAGAAGGGAGGCTAATGCCAGGCGGGAGGTGGTAGGTGCAGTGAGCATGAGTATGAGATCATCCGCAAAGAGTGACACTTTGTGGTCCTGGCCTCCAAAAGGGATAACCGTTATATCCGGCGACTGGCGTATAGCAATAGCCAGAGGTTCCACTGCGAGGGCGAAGAGGAGGAGGAGAGTGGGCATCCCTGCCTGGTGCCCCTGTGTACAGAGATAGGAGGTGTGAGTTGACCGTTGATAGAAATACGCGCTGTAGGGTAGGTGTAAGGAGCCATTAGTTTGGAGATTATTGCCAGTCCTAGGTCTATCTTGTGTAGCACCGCACGTATAAAGAGTATATTTTTCTTGTCAAACATTTTTTGGGTTCCGTAGTTCTTCCATGGTACCGCAAAAACAGACAGGCCATACTCTGTGGTTTTTGTTCGGGACATGTGATCGGAATGAACCCATGGTAGTCATCTGCAGATTTGTCAAATTTTTATAAAAATGTTTTAAGTATATAGAAGACTCTGTTTGCAAACATACTATAAGGCTGCACATATTTAGAAGCACCAAGTACCTACAGTATTTAATTCTTAAAAAATAAGTGTTTTCATAATTTCGGCAAACACACGAATCTGCGGCTGAGAGCCACGGGCCCGCTCATTGTGAAAAGGAGATTCTCCCATTCTATTGGTTCATGTTTAACCACACACATTTTTTATTAGGACCACTTCCTAAACCAGTTATTCTTCTTCAAACTGTTGTGGGAGAAGCATTGCTTGCAGTTTCTTCCAGTTGCTGTTTTTTCCCAGTGGCTGAAGGGAGTGCTCCACCTGGAGACCTTCAACTTATTGCTGATGAAGAAGAAGTGCTATCTACTTCTTGGGCGGAGAGCGAGGTGTGGCAGTATCTCACTACCCTGTCTGTAGAGAAAAAGGTATCTGCCAGGTTCATGAAATGCAAACTTTGTGGGAAGGAGTTGTGCGTGGCACTGCAAAAAGTACTGCCATGGAACATCGAGTCTGTGGAAACACATCAAGACCATCCATGAACAGTCTTATCTGCGGATCGTGAGGGAGAGGGAGTTAATATCTGGAGATGCCGCAGGCGGTTTGACCTCTTCTGGAAATAGCAGTCCTGCGGTAATTACTGTGCCTGCTACCTCTACAAAGTTAGGAGGCATGGTAACACACTATGCCACCTGTCGCAAGCTTGTGGCAGTGAAAGTGCAGAATGTTTCAGATTTTTGTTGTTGAAGTAAACAAACACTGGTGTTTTTTTTCCATATTACTTTCATGCTGCTCTTCCACAACACCGTAGTGATTTAAAAATGCAAAGTTGCTGCATCCACTTTATTTGTTTGTTTTTTGGTTAGTTTATGAAGGAAAAAAAGAACAGCAAATTTGTTTTTAAATGTTTTTAAAAAGCATTAACAAAGGTTCTTTTTAGAACCACCATTGAATCAATCAAAGAGCTGAGTCTGAGTCTTTATTATTCTTGTGTATTTTTGTCTGTATGTTGATAGATGTATGAATAAGTGTTTGCGTGTAAGTGTATATATGAGTGTGTTCCAGGATGTCAGAATGTATATATAAGTGAGTGCCTGAGTATGTCAGTGAATGTATCAGTGTGTGTGTGGGTATGTCAGTATATGTATGAGTGTGTGCCAGGGTGTCTGAGTATATCTATGAGTGAGTGTCTGAGTGTGTCAGTGAATGCATTAGAGTATTTGCTTGGCTGTGTCATTATATGTATGAGTGTGGCCTGGGGTGTCTGAGTGTATGTATGTATGAGTGAGTGCCTGAGTGAGTCAGTGATTACATCAGTGTGTGGTTACATGTGCCAGTATATGTATGAGTGAGTCCTGGGGTGTCTGAGTGTTTGTATGTGTTGGCGTGTCAGTGGCTTGATGAATACATCTGTGTGTGTATGGGTATGTCAGTGTATGTATAAGTGAGTCCTGGGATGTCTGAATGTGACAGTGAATGCATCAGTATGTGCTTTGGTGTGTCTGTGTATGTATTTGTATGTCTGAGTGTATGTATGAGTGAGTGTCTGAGCTAGTCAGTAAATGCATTAGTGTATTTGTTTGCTGTATCAGTACATGTATGAGTGTGTCCTGGGGTGTCTCAGTGTATGTATGAGTGAGTGTTTGAGTAAGTCAGTAAATGCAGCAGTGTGAGTTTTGGTATGTCAGTGTATTTATCTGTGTGTCCTGGGGTGTCTGAGTGTCTGTATGACTGAGTGTCTGAGGGGCCGATTCCGATTTCGGCCGGAAGGGCACCGAATACGATTCGTCTAAAAAAAATACAAGCCGAACGCGGGTTTCCCGACCGATTCGAACAGTTGTCCGAACGAGCAAGTACGATGCGCATTACTGCTCAGATTCCGACCGAGCCATACGTACCCATTCCAGCTCCAGTTCCCCGCCCGAGCCGGATCCGTAAACGCCGATTTGAGTCGCACGGAAGTAAATACACAGCACCTTCCGGCCGGACTAGTACGATGCGCACTCCGTACGGGCCGAACTGGTCGCTACGTCCGGCACGACAGAGCATCCGGGAGAGCTGCACATAAGCTCCGATTCGCACCACAAGACGATCCACGGCTACGAGATGAACAAGCCAGCTACGAGTACGAGTCGAAGCCACGAGAAACCCGAACGAGACGACCCAACCATGAATCCCATCGCGCAGGTCCTACCAATACTGTACATCTATTACCGGAACCGGTACGGACGCGTACGGCGCAGACGGTAAGTCAGACACCCACTACACAAACAAACGACACGTACCCGACATATGTCACACACATAAGGATGCAGAAATGACGTACACTAGCAACAGCCGAACCATAGGGGCAGGATGGCTATCACCAATGCCATACACACCCATAGGGGCCTGATGGCTACCACTACCACCACCCCTACTCATGGGAGGCTGGATGCCTGTCACTACTACCATCCCTACTCATGGGGGGCTGAATGCCTGTCACTACTACCATCCCCACTCATAGGGGGATGGATGCCTACCACTACCACCACCCCTACTCATGGGGGTCTGGATGCCTGTCACTACTACCATCCCCACTCATAGGGGGATGGATGCCTAGCACTACCACCACCCCTACTCATGGGGGGCTGGATGCCTACCACTACCACCACCCCTACTCATGGGGGCCTGGATGCCTGTCACTACTACCATCCCCACTCATAGGGGGATGGATGCCTACCACTACCCCTACTCATGGGGGCCTGGATGCCTGTCACTACTACCATCCCCACTCATAGGGGGATGGATGCCTAGCACTACCACCACCCCTACTCATGGGGGCTGGATGCCTACCACTACCACCACCCCTACTCATGGGGGCCTGGATGCCTGTCACTACTACCATCCCCACTCATAGGGGGATGGATGCCTACCACTACCACCACCCCTACTCATGGGGGGCTGGATGCCTACCACTACCACCACCCCTACTCATGGGGGCCTGGATGCCTGTCACTACTACCATCCCCACTCATAGGGGGATGGATGCCTACCACTACCACCACCCCTACTCATGGGGGGCTGGATGCCTACCACTACCACCACCCCTACTCAGGGGGCCTGGATGCCTGTC